>OY804575.1:79363287-79874411 GCA_963680875.1 Bathymodiolus brooksi | reverse complement strand
GACAAACTTGTTAGTAAAACACAATACTCACTGAAGAAAGCCACAAACCCTCCTTATATCACTGACAAACTTGTTAGTAAAACACAATACTCACTGAAGAAAGCCACAAACCCTCCTTATATCACTGACAAACTTGTTAGTAAAACACAATACTCACTGAAGAAAGCCACAAACCCTCCTTATATCACTGACAAACTTGTTAGTAAAACACAATACTCACTGAAGAAAGCCACAAACCCTCCTTATATCACTGACAAACTTGTTAGTAAAACACAATACTCACTGAAGAAAGCCACAAACCCTCCTTATATCACTGACAAACTTGTTAGTAAAACACAATACTCACTGAAGAAAGCCACAAACCCTCCTTATATCACTGACAAACTTGTTAGTAAAACACAATACTCACTGAAGAAAGCCACAAACCCTCCTTATACACTGACAAACTTGTTAGTAAAACACAATACTCACTGAAGAAAGCCACAAACCCTCCTTATATCACTGACAAACTTGTTAGTAAAACACAATACTCACTGAAGAAAGCCACAAACCCTCCTTATATCACTGACAAACTTGTTAGTAAAACACAATACTCACTGAAGAAAGCCACAAACCCTCCTTATATCACTGACAAACTTGTTAGTAAAACACAATACTCACTGAAGAAAGCCACAAACCCTCCTTATATCACTGACAAACTTGTTAGTAAAACACAATACTCACTGAAGAAAGCCACAAACCCTCCTTATATCACTGACAAACTTGTTAGTAAAACACAATACTCACTGAAGAAAGCCACAAACCCTCCTTATATCACTGACAAACTTGTTAGTAAAACACAATACTCACTGAAGAAAGCCACAAACCCTCCTTATATCACTGACAAACTTGTTAGTAAAACACAATACTCACTGAAGAAAGCCACAAACCCTTCCTTATATCACTGACAAACTTGTTAGTAAAACACAATACTCACTGAAGAAAGCCACAAACCCTCCTTATATCACTGACAAACTTGTTAGTAAAACACAATACTCACTGAAGAAAGCCACAAACCCTTCTTATATCACTGACAAACTTGTTAGTAAAACACAATACTCACTGAAGAAAGCCACAAACCCTCCTTATATCACTGACAAACTTGTTAGTAAAACACAATACTCACTGAAGAAAGCCACAAACCCTCCTTATATCACTGACAAACTTGTTAGTAAAACACAATACTCACTGAAGAAAGCCACAAACCCTCCTTATATCACTGACAAACTTGTTAGTAAAACACAATACTCACTGAAGAAAGCCACAAACCCTCCTTATATCACTGACAAACTTGTTAGTAAAACACAATACTCACTGAAGAAAGCCACAAACCCTCCTTATATCACTGACAAACTTGTTAGTAAAACACAATACTCACTGAAGAAAGCCACAAACCCTCCTTATATCACTGACAAACTTGTTAGTAAAACACAATACTCACTGAAGAAAGCCACAAACCCTCCTTATATCACTGACAAACTTGTTAGTAAAACACAATACTCACTGAAGAAAGCCACAAACCCTCCTTATATCACTGACAAACTTGTTAGTAAAACACAATACTCACTGAAGAAAGCCACAAACCCTCCTTATATCACTGACAAACTTGTTAGTAAAACACAATACTCACTGAAGAAAGCCACAAACCCTCCTTATATCACTGACAAACTTGTTAGTAAAACACAATACTCACTGAAGAAAGCCACAAACCCTCCTTATATCACTGACAAACTTGTTAGTAAAACACAATACTCACTGAAGAAAGCCACAAACCCTCCTTATATCACTGACAAACTTGTTAGTAAAACACAATACTCACTGAAGAAAGCCACAAACCCTCCTTATATCACTGACAAACTTGTTAGTAAAACACAATACTCACTGAAGAAAGCCACAAACCCTCCTTATATCACTGACAAACTTGTTAGTAAAACACAATACTCACTGAAGAAAGCCACAAACCCTCCTTATATCACTGACAAACTTGTTAGTAAAACACAATACTCACTGAAGAAAGCCACAAACCCTCCTTATATCACTGACAAACTTGTTAGTAAAACACAATACTCACTGAAGAAAGCCACAAACCCTCCTTATATCACTGACAAACTTGTTAGTAAAACACAATACTCACTGAAGAAAGCCACAAACCCCCTTATATCACTGACAAACTTGTTAGTAAAACACAATACTCACTGAAGAAAGCCACAAACCCTCCTTATATCACTGACAAACTTGTTAGTAAAACACAATACTCACTGAAGAAAGCCACAAACCCTTCTTATATCACTGACAAACTTGTTAGTAAAACACAATACTCACTGAAGAAAGCCACAAACCCTCCTTATATCACTGACAAACTTGTTAGTAAAACACAATACTCACTGAAGAAAGCCACAACCCTCCTTATATCACTGACAAACTTGTTAGTAAAACACAATACTCACTGAAGAAAACCACAAACCCTCCTTATATCACTGACAAACTTGTTAGTAAAACACAATACTCACTGAAGAAAGCCACAAACCCTCCTTATATCACTGACAAACTTGTTAGTAAAACACAATACTCACTGAAGAAAGCCACAAACCCTCCTTATATCACTGACAAACTTGTTAGTAAAACACAATACTCACTGAAGAAAGCCACAAACCCTCCTTATATCACTGACAAACTTGTTAGTAAAACACAATACTCACTGAAGAAAACCACAAACCCTCCTTATATCACTGACAAACTTGTTAGTAAAACACAATACTCACTGAAGAAAGCCATAAACCCTTCTTATATCACTGACAAACTTGTTAGTAAAACACAATACTCACTGAAGAAAGCCACAAACCCTTCTTATATCACTGACAAACTTGTTAGTAAAACACAATACTCACTGAAGAAAGCCACAAACCCTCCTTATATCACTGACAAACTTGTTAGTAAAACACAATACTCACTGAAGAAAGCCACAAACCCTTCTTATATCACTGACAAACTTGTTAGTAAAACACAATATCACTGAAGAAAGCCACACACCCTCCTTATATCACTGACAAACTTGTTAGTAAAACACAATACTCACTGAAGAAAGCCACAAACCCTCCTTATATCACTGACAAACTTGTTAGTAAAACACAATACTCACTGAAGAAAGACACAAACCCTCCTTATATCACTGACAAACTTGTTAGTAAAACACAATACTCACTGAAGAAAGCCACAAACCCTCCTTATATCACTGACAAACTTGTTAGTAAAACACAATACTCACTGAAGAAAGCCACAAACCCTTCCTTATATCACTGACAAACTTGTTAGTAAAACACAATACTCACTGAAGAAAGCCACAAACCCTCCTTATATCACTGACAAACTTGTTAGTAAAACACAATACTCACTGAAGAAAAGCCACAAACCCTCCTTATATCACTGACAAACTTGTTAGTAAAACACAATACTCACTGAAGAAAGCCACAAACCCTCCTTATATCACTGACAAACTTGTTAGTAAAACACAATACTCACTGAAGAAAGCCACAAACCCTTCTTATATCACTGACAAACTTGTTAGTAAAACACAATACTCACTGAAGAAAGCCACAAACCCTCCTTATATCACTGACAAACTTGTTAGTAAAACACAATACTCACTGAAGAAAGCCACAAACCCTCCTTATATCACTGACAAACTTGTTAGTAAAACACAATACTCACTGAAGAAAGCCACAAACCCTCCTTATATCACTGACAAACTTGTTAGTAAAACACAATAATCACTGAAGAAAGCCACAAACCCTCCTTATATCACTGACAAACTTGTTAGTAAAACACAATACTCACTGAAGAAAGCCACAAACCCTTCTTATATCACTGACAAACTTGTTAGTAAAACACAATACTCACTGAAGAAAGCCACAAACCCTCCTTATATCACTGACAAACTTGTTAGTAAAACACAATACTCACTGAAGAAAGCCACAAACCCTCCTTATATCACTGACAAACTTGTTAGTAAAACACAATACTCACTGAAGAAAGCCACAAACCCTCCTTATATCACTGACAAACTTGTTAGTAAAACACAATACTCACTGAAGAAAGCCACAAACCCTTCTTATATCACTGACAAACTTGTTAGTAAAACACAATACTCACTGAAGAAAGCCACAAACCCTTCTTATATCACTGACAAACTTGTTAGTAAAACACAATACTCACTGAAGAAAGCCACAAACCCTCCTTATATCACTGACAAACTTGTTAGTAAAACACAATACTCACTGAAGAAAGCCACAAACCCTCCTTATATCACTGACAAACTTGTTAGTAAAACACAATACTCACTGAAGAAAGCCACACCCTCCTTATATCACTGACAAACTTGTTAGTAAAACACAATACTCACTGAAGAAAAGCCACAAACCCTCCTTATATCACTGACAAACTTGTTAGTAAAACACAATACTCACTGAAGAAAGCCACAAACCCTTCTTATATCACTGACAAACTTGTTAGTAAAACACAATACTCACTGAAGAAAGCCACAAACCCTCCTTATATCACTGACAAACTTGTTAGTAAAACACAATACTCACTGAAGAAAGCCACAAACCCTCCTTATATCACTGACAAACTTGTTAGTAAAACACAATACTCACTGAAGAAAGCCATAAACCCTTCTTATATCACTGACAAACTTGTTAGTAAAACACAATACTCACTGAAGAAAGCCACAAACCCTTCTTATATCACTGACAAACTTGTTAGTAAAACACAATGCTCACTGAAGAAAGCCACAAACCCTCCTTATATCACTGACAAACTTGTTAGTAAAACACAATGCTCACTGAAGAAAGCCACAAACCCTCCTTATATCACTGACAAACTTGTTAGTAAAACACAATACTCACTGAAGAAAACCACAAACCCTCCTTATATCACTGACAAACTTGTTAGTAAAACACAATAATCACTGAAGAAAGCCACAAACCCTCCTTATATCACTGACAAATTTGTTAGTAAAACACAATACTCACTGAAGAAAGCCACAAACCCTTCTTATATCACTGACAAACTTGTTAGTAAAACACAATACTCACTGAAGAAAGCCACAAACCCTCCTTATATCACTGACAAACTTGTTAGTAAAACACAATACTCACTGAAGAAAACCACAAACCCTCCTTATATCACTGACAAACTTGTTAGTAAAACACAATACTCACTGAAGAAAGCCACAAACCCTCCTTATATCACTGACAAACTTGTTAGTAAAACACAATACTCACTGAAGAAAGCCATAAACCCTTCTTATATCACTGACAAACTTGTTAGTAAAACACAATACTCACTGAAGAAAGCCACAAACCCTTCTTATATCACTGACAAACTTGTTAGTAAAACACAATACTCACTGAAGAAAGCCACAAACCCTCCTTATATCACTGACAAACTTGTTAGTAAAACACAATACTCACTGAAGAAAGCCACAAACCCTTCTTATATCACTGAAAAACTTGTTAGTAAAACACAATACTCACTGAAGAAAGCCACACACCCTCCTTATATCACTGACAAACTTGTTAGTAAAACACAATACTCACTGAAGAAAGCCACAAACCCTCCTTATATCACTGACAAACTTGTTAGTAAAACACAATACTCACTGAAGAAAGCCACAAACCCTTCTTCTATCACTGACAAACTTGTTAGTAAAACATAATACTCAATGAAGAAAGCCACAAACCCTCCTTATATCACTGACAAACTTGTTAGTAAAACACAATACTCACTGAAGAAAGCCACAAACCCTTCTTATATCACTGACAAACTTGTTAGTAAAACACAATACTCACTGAAGAAAGCCACAAACCCTCCTTATATCACTGACAAACTTGTTAGTAAAACACAATACTCACTGAAGAAAACCACAAACCCTCCTTATATCACTGACAAACTTGTTAGTAAAACACAATACTCACTGAAGAAAGCCACAAACCCTCCTTATATCACTGACAAACTTGTTAGTAAAACACAATACTCACTGAAGAAAGCCACAAACCCTTCTTATATCACTGACAAACTTGTTAGTAAAACACAATGCTCACTGAAGAAAGCCACAAACCCTCCTTATATCACTGACAAACTTGTTAGTAAAACACAATGCTCACTGAAGAAAGCCACAAACCCTCCTTATATCACTGACAAACTTGTTAGTAAAACACAATACTCACTGAAGAAAACCACAAACCCTCCTTATATCACTGACAAACTTGTTAGTAAAACACAATAATCACTGAAGAAAGCCACAAACCCTCCTTATATCACCGACAAACTTGTTAGTAAAACACAATACTCACTGAAGAAAGCCACAAACCCTCCTTATATCACTGACAAACTTGTTAGTAAAACACAATACTCACTGAAGAAAGCCACAAACCCTCCTTATATCACTGACAAACTTATTAGTAAAACACAATACTCACTGAAGAAAACCACAAACCCTCCTTATATCACTGACAAACTTGTTAGTAAAACACAATACTCACTGAAGAAAGCCACAAACCCTCCTTATATCACTGACAAACTTGTTAGTAAAACACAATACTCACTGAAGAAAGCCACAAACCCTCCTTATATCACTGACAAACTTGTTAGTAAAACACAATACTCACTGAAGAAAGCCACAAACCCTCCTTATATCACTGACAAACTTGTTAGTAAAACACAATACTCACTGAAGAAAACCACAAACCCTCCTTATATCACTGACAAACTTGTTAGTAAAACACAATACTCACTGAAGAAAGCCACAAACCCTCCTTATATCACTGACAAACTTGTTAGTAAAACACAATACTCACTGAAGAAAGCCATAAACCCTTCTTATATCACTGACAAACTTGTTAGTAAAACACAATACTCACTGAAGAAAGCCACAAACCCTTCTTATATCACTGACAAACTTGTTAGTAAAACACAATACTCACTGAAGAAAACCACAAACCCTCCTTATATCACTGAAAAACTTGTTAGTAAAACACAATACTCACTGAAGAAAGCCACAAACCCTCCTTATATCACTGACAAACTTGTTAGTAAAACACAATACTCACTGAAGAAAGCCACAAACCCTCCTTATATCACTGACAAACTTGTTAGTAAAACACAATACTCACTGAAGAAAGCCACAAACCCTCCTTATATCACTGACAAACTTGTTAGTAAAACACAATACTCACTGAAGAAAGCCACAAACCCTCCTTATATCACTGACAAACTTGTTAGTAAAACACAATACTCACTGAAGAAAGCCACAAACCCTCCTTATATCACTGACAAACTTGTTAGTAAAACACAATACTCACTGAAGAAAGCCACAAACCCTCCTTATATCACTGACAAACTTGTTAGTAAAACACAATACTCACTGAAGAAAGCCACAAACCCTTCTTATATCACTGACAAACTTGTTAGTAAAACACAATACTCACTGAAGAAAGCCACAAACCCTCCTTATATCACTGAAAAACTTGTTAGTAAAACACAATACTCACTGAAGAAAGCCACAAACCCTCCTTATATCACTGACAAACTTGTTAGTAAAACACAATACTCACTGAAGAAAGCCACAAACCCTTCTTATATCACTGACAAACTTGTTAGTAAAACACAATACTCACTGAAGAAAACCACAAACCCTCCTTATATCACTGACAAACTTGTTAGTAAAACACAATACTCACTGAAGAAAGCCACAAACCCTCCTTATATCACTGACAAACTTGTTAGTAAAACACAATACTCACTGAAGAAAGCCACAAACCCTTCTTATATCACTGACAAACTTGTTAGTAAAACACAATACTCACTGAAGAAAGCCACAAACCCTTCTTATATCACTGACAAACTTGTTAGTAAAACACAATACTCACTGAAGAAAGCCACAAACCCTCCTTATATCACTGACAAACTTGTTAGTAAAACACAATACTCACTGAAGAAAGCCACAAACCCTTCTTATATCACTGACAAACTTGTTAGTAAAACACAATACTCACTGAAGAAAGCCACAAACCCTCCTTATATCACTGACAAACATGTTAGTAAAACACAATACTCACTGAAGAAAACCACAAACCCTCCTTATATCACTGACACACTTGTTAGCAAAACACAATACTCACTGAAGAAAGCCACAAACCCTCCTTATATCACTGACAAACTTGTTAGTAAAACACAATACTCACTGAAGAAAGCCACAAACCCTTCTTATATCACTGACAAACTTGTTAGTAAAACACAATACTCACTGAAGAAAGCCACAAACCCTCCTTATATCACTGACAAACTTGTTAGTAAAACACAATACTCACTGAAGAAAGCCACAAACCCTTCTTATATCACTGACAAACTTGTTAGTAAAACACAATACTCACTGAAGAAAGCCACAAACCCTCCTTATATCACTGACAAACTTGTTAGTAAAACACAATACTCACTGAAGAAAGCCACAAACCCTCCTTATATCACTGACAAACTTGTTAGTAAAACACAATACTCACTGAAGAAAACCACAAACCCTCCTTATATCACTGACAGACTTGTTAGTAAAACACAATACTCACTGAAGAAAGCCACAAACCCTCCTTATATCACTGACAAACTTGTTAGTAAAACACAATACTCACTGAAGAAAGCTACAAACCCTCCTTATATCACTGACAAACTTGTTAGTAAAACACAATACTCACTGAAGAAAGCCACAAACCCTCCTTATATCACTGACAAACTTGTTAGTAAAACACAATACTCACTGAAGAAAGCCACAAACCCTCCTTATATCACTGACAAACTTGTTAGTAAAACACAATACTTACTGAAGAAAACCACAAACCCTCCTTATATCACTGACAAACTTGTTAGTAAAACACAATAATCACTGAAGAAAGCCACAAACCCTCCTTATATCACCGACAAACTTGTTAGTAAAACACAATACTCACTGAAGAAAGCCACAAACCCTCCTTATATCACTGACAAACTTGTTAGTAAAACACAATACTCACTGAAGAAAGCCACAAACCCTCCTTATATCACTGACAAACTTATTAGTAAAACACAATACTCACTGAAGAAAACCACAAACCCTCCTTATATCACTGACAAACTTGTTAGTAAAACACAATACTCACTGAAGAAAGCCACAAACCCTCCTTATATCACTGACAAACTTGTTAGTAAAACACAATACTCACTGAAGAAAGCCACAAACCCTCCTTATATCACTGACAAACTTGTTAGTAAAACACAATACTCACTGAAGAAAGCCACAAACCCTTATATCACTGACAAACTTGTTAGTAAAACACAATACTCACTGAAGAAAGCCACAAACCCTCCTTATATCACTGACAAACTTGTTAGTAAAACACAATACTCACTGAAGAAAACCACAAACCCTCCTTATATCACTGACAAACTTGTTAGTAAAACACAATACTCACTGAAGAAAGCCACAAACCCTCCTTATATCACTGACAAACTTGTTAGTAAAACACAATACTCACTGAAGAAAGCCACAAACCCTCCTTATATCACTGACAAACTTGTTAGTAAAACACAATACTCACTGAAGAAAGCCACAAACCCTTCTTATATCACTGACAAACTTGTTAGTAAAACACAATACTCACTGAAGAAAGCCACAAACCCTCCTTATATCACTGACAAACTTGTTAGTAAAACACAATACTCACTGAAGAAAGCCACACCCTCCTTATATCACTGACAAACTTGTTAGTAAAACACAATACTCACTGAAGAAAACCACAAACCCTCCTTATATCACTGACAAACTTGTTAGTAAAACACAATACTCACTGAAGAAAGTCACAAACCCTCCTTGTATCACTGACAAACTTGTTAGTAAAACACAATACTCACTGAAGAAAGCCACAAACCCTTCTTATATCACTGACAAACTTGTTAGTAAAACACAATACTCACTGAAGAAAGCCACAAACCCTCCTTATATCACTGACAAACTTGTTAGTAAAACACAATACTCACTGAAGAAAGCCACAAACCCTCCTTATATCACTGACAAACTTGTTAGTAAAACACAATACTCACTGAAGAAAGCCACAAACCCTTCTTATATCACTGACAAACTTGTTAGTAAAACACAATACTCACTGAAGAAAGCCACAAACCCTTCTTATATCACTGACAAACTTGTTAGTAAAACACAATACTCACTGAAGAAAGCCACAAACCCTCCTTATATCACTGACAAACTTGTTAGTAAAACACAATACTCACTGAAGAAAGCCACAAACCCTTCTTATATCACTGACAAACTTGTTAGTAAAACACAATACTCACTGAAGAAAGCCACAAACCCTCCTTATATCACTGACAAACATGTTAGTAAAACACAATACTCACTGAAGAAAACCACAAACCCTCCTTATATCACTGACACACTTGTTAGCAAAACACAATACTCACTGAAGAAAGCCACAAACCCTCCTTATATCACTGACAAACTTGTTAGTAAAACACAATACTCACTGAAGAAAGCCACAAACCCTTCTTATATCACTGACAAACTTGTTAGTAAAACACAATACTCACTGAAGAAAGCCACAAACCCTCCTTATATCACTGACAAACTTGTTAGTAAAACACAATACTCACTGAAGAAAGCCACAAACCCTCCTTATATCACTGACAAACTTGTTAGTAAAACACAATACTCACTGAAGAAAACCACAAACCCTCCTTATATCACTGACAGACTTGTTAGTAAAACACAATACTCACTGAAGAAAGCCACAAGCCCTCCTTATATCACTGACAAACTTGTTAGTAAAACACAATACTCACTGAAGAAAGCTACAAACCCTCCTTATATCACTGACAAACTTGTTAGTAAAACACAATACTCACTGAAGAAAGCCACAAACCCTCCTTATATCACTGACAAACTTGTTAGTAAAACACAATACTCACTGAAGAAAGCCACAAACCCTCCTTATATCACTGACAAACTTGTTAGTAAAACACAATACTCACTGAAGAAAATCACAAACCCCCCTTATATCACTGACAAACTTGTTAGTAAAACACAATACTCACTGAAGAAAGCCACAAACCCTCCTTATATCACTGACAAACTTGTTAGTAAAACACAATACTCACTAAAGAGAGCTACAAACCCTCCTTATATCACTGACAAACTTGTTAGTAAAACACAATACTCACTGAAGAAAGCCACAAACCCTCCTTATATCACTGACAAACTTGTTAGTAAAACACAATACTCACTGAAGAAAGCCACAAATCCTCCTTATATCACTGACAAACTTGTTAGTAAAACACAATACTCACTGAAGAAAGCCACAAACCCTCCTTATATCACTGACACACTTGTTAGTAAAACACAATACTCACTGAAGAAAGCCACAAACCCTCCTTATATCACTGACAAACTTGTTCACAACGTTTTATCCAGTACACCTCCATGAGTGCACCATTAAACTCTGATGGTAATTTAAATCAAACTTTCATATGACCAAGGTCATGAAGGGGATCTACAATAATTAAATAATAATTATATATACTAATGTTCTAGACTTGCAAACATAAAATACATAGAACAATATGACAATATAAACAGACTACCCAAGCTGGAATATTTATCAATTCATGGTCCAAATCCTCAGTACATACTGATTTAGTATACAAGTTTGCTGACAAACCATGTATGTTTGAATATATAATTAAACAATTAACAAAGCCATGTGCACTCATAACTTGCACATATAATGTCTGATGCACTTTATTATACACCAGTATGTTAAAATACATTTTTAGCTCACCTTGCCAAAGGCAATGTGAGCTTTTGCCATCACTTGGCGTCCGTCGTCCGTTAACCTTTCACATTTTAATCTTCTCCTCTGAAACCCCTCAACCACATGAACTGAAACTTGGTTGGAAGCATATATGGAAGGTCCTCTATAAAGATTGCTAATTTTGTCCCGATCCATTAACAAACATGGCCGCCACAGGCAATTCTTGTTTCTGATTGGCATATTTTTAAAAATCTTCTCCTCTGACAAAGATGAAATCCTAGCTAACCACAGATCATTCATGACCTCTTTAAACATTCCCTCTGGTAAAGAGTCTGAGGATTTACCCTACTTATATTGGATACCTAAACTCCATAAGACACCATACAAAGAAAGGTACATAGCGGGATCATCAACTTGTTCGACGAAAGAATTGTCTATTCACCTGACAAAGATTCTGTCTGCAGTAAAAGAGGGACAACAGAAATATTGTGAAACTGTTTACTCGCGTAGTGGCATAAATCACATGTGGATTTTGAAAAACTCTAAAGATCTTTTGGATAACCTGAAATCAAGATCTTTCTCTCAGGTATCCTCCATCAAAACATTTGATTTTTCAACTCTATATACCACCCTACCGCATGACAAATTAAAAACCCGCTTAAAAGAAACAATTCATAAAGCTTTTAGTCATAGAAACTATGGCTCAAAATTTGTTGTGTTAGGCTACAATTCCACATATTTTTCAAACAAAATTCATAAAGGTAAAACATGCTACTCCGAGGAACAAGTGGTCAGTATGCTGGAGTTCCTCATCGATAACATATTTGTCTCCTTTGGAGGGACACTGTTTCAGCAGGTCGTCGGCATACCAATGGGTACGAATTGTGCCCCTCTTCTAGCCGATTTATTTTTATACTCATATGAGTCGGAGTTTCTTCAAAAGCTTGTAAAAGATAAGAAGATTCATGAGGCTAGAGCCTTTAATTTCACATACAGGTATATTGATGACGTTTTATCTATCAATAATTCTAGATTTGCAGAATTTCTTCCATTGATATATCCTCCAGAGCTGGAAGTTAAAGAGACCACCGATACAGCTTCGTCCGCATCATTTTTGGACTTATACCTCGAATTTGACGACAGTGGTCAACTCAGTACTAAAATTTATGATAAGCGGGACGACTTCAATTTTAAAATCATAAATTTTCCAAACATGTGCAGCAATATACCAGCTTCTCCTGCATATGGTGTTTACATCTCGCAATTGATTCGCTATGCAAGGGCCAGTAGCAATTATTCTGATTTCCTGAAACGTCATCTTCATCTGAGAAACAGGCTACTGGACCAGGGCTATAAAAAGATTCGCCTTATTCGATCTCTTAAAAAGTTTATATTCCGATACCAATATCTTGTCGAAATATATTCCGTCTCTGCAGAAAAAATTATAAGCGATGCATTTTCATATAGTGAAAATGTATAAAGATAAAGAAGTCGCAAATGTCAATAATTTTTTTATCAATGTGTGACGTAAAAGTATTTTTGACATTTACGTCACCGAATATGGTACTGCTTTGACAACTATTTTACCTATTTTGTTCCTGTATTTAAATACTGTTACAGTGACAGCCGGAACCTTTGAACCGTAATGAGAGCGGGAGGTTTGGCGCCTTAAAATCTGATTCAACCCACCATTTCTTTAGAAATGCCTGTACCAAGTCAGGGTCATTACGGTTTTCACAGTTTTCCGGTTGTTGACTGATTTTGTCTGTTTATATAATTATGAGTTTTGGCTTTCCCTTTGTAAGATTGTTCGGAGTTCGGTAGTTTTGTTATTACCTTTATTTCCTTTACCGCTTAGACAAATGAACTGAAACTTGGTAGGAAGCATATATGGAAGGTCCTCTATAAAGATTGCTCATTTTGTCCCGATCCATTAACAAACATGGCCGCCACAGGCAATTCTTGTTTCTGATTGGCATATTTTTAAAAATCTTCTCCTCTGACACCGCTTAGCCAAATGAACTGAAACTTGGTAGGAAGCATCTATGGAAGGTCCTCTATAAAGGTTGTTAATTTCATCTTGATCTGTTAACAAACATGGCCGACACAGGCGATTCTTGTTTCTGATTGAGTGATATCTAAAAAATCATTTTTTCTGTTAAAAGGGAGATAACTCTAGTTTAAATATAGATACATTTTGTATCTATTCAAAATGCAGTTATCTCTGAATTGAATTACAGATAAATATGCCTCTAAAACCCCTCAACCATATGAACTGAAACTTGGTAGGAACCATCTATGGAAGGTCCTCTATACAGATTGCTTATTTCGTTCCGATCCATTAACAAACATGGCCATCACAGGCAATTCTTATTTCTGATTGGTCGATTTCTAAAAATCTTCTCCTCTGAAATCGCTAGGCCAAATGATCGGAAACTTAGTAGGAAGCATCTATGGAAGGTCCTCTATAGAGATTGCTCCTTCCGTACAGATCCATTAACAAACATGGCCACCACAGGCGATTCTTGTTTCTGATTGGCTGATTAAAAAAATTCTTCTTCTCTGAAACCGCTTTGCCAAATGATCTGAAACTTGGTAGGAAACATCTATGGGCGGTCCTCTATAAAGAGTACTCATTTCGTTCCAATTCCATTAACAAACATGGCCGCCACAGGCAATTCTTGTTTCTGATTGGTCTATTTCTAAAAATCTTCTCTGAAACCACATGGCAAATGAACCGAAACTTGGTAGGAAGCATCTATGGAAAGTCCTCTTATAAAGATTGCTCATTCTGTCGCATATCCATTAAAATACATGGCCATCACAGGCGATTCTTGTTTCTGATTGATCTATTTCTAAAAATCTTCTCCTCTGAAACCACATGGCCAAATGATCCGAAACTTGGTAGGAAGCATCTATGGAAAGTCCTCTTATAAAGATTGCTCATTTTGTCCCAATCTGTTAGCAAACATGGCCACCAGACCATTCTTTTTTCTGATTGGTCAATTTCTAAACATCTTCTCTGACACAGCTTGGCCAAATAGACCGAAACTTGGTAGGAAGCATCTATGGAAGGTCCTCTATGGGAATTGCTCATTCCGTTTTGATCCGTTAACAAACATGGCCGTCATAGACAATTCTTGTTTCTTATTGTTTGATTTCTAAAACAGCCTTTCCTCTGAAACCGCTTGGCCAAATGATATGAAAATTGGTAAGAAGCATCTATGGAAAGTCCTCTATAGAGATTGCTCATTTCGTTTTGATCCATTAACAAACATGACTGCCACAGGCAATTCTTGTTTTAGATTTGTCGCTTTCTAGAAATCTTCAATGAAACTGCTTTGCCAAATCGAACCGAAATTTGGTGGGAAGCACCTATAGGCTATGGAAGGTTCTGTATTAACTTTCCTCAGAGCAGAATGAAAGGTGAGCGACACAGGCTCAGCTCAGTGCTGAGCTTCTAGTTCACATTGGTATTTCTAATTTGGTCAGACTGTTTAGTCAAATTATTAACACACTAACTGATTGATCTGACAAATTACATTGGGTGGTGCAGTTTGTATCGTTACTATATTTGTTATCATTTCATGTACAGTGATTCGTAAAGAAAAACACGTTCTGCATTGTGCCTATGGCCAAGGGTTTTATTGTTAACTACATTGATAAAAAGGTTTCCCTAGATTCTAGTTATTACATGTAGAGTGGTCTTCTCAATTTTAACTTATTTTAATTGGTTACAACTATATTTCAGTTATATTGTGGTGGTCTGTGTTGTCAGTTTAGGAAAACGGGAGTACCCAGCGATCTGCCGCAAATCGCTGACAATTGAATACTTCTGATCTGTAGCAAGTCACTGACAAACGTTAACAAATAAAAGTGGATCCAATACCCTAGTCACAGGCAGTAAATGAACTCGCAAGTTTAGTGGTGAAAGACACGGATTGCATCTGTACAAATATATTTATCACAGGTACATTCTACTCTTTATATTGTAATGTCATTTCTGGAAACTTGGAAGGAAGGGAGTCCGTGTTCTGAAATTTATTTTTAATTTTTCTAATATATCTGCTGTGTTGCATTTGTGTTATGAATGTGCTGCTTTTAATTTGTGAAATGTTTGCCTAGCATGAACAATTAGTACCAAAGGATGTGAATGTAAATGAACAGAGAGACTATCCAACACTACATTTAGACAATAATTAAACTTAATTTTGTTCTGCTTTTCAAGATTATGGTTATGGTGTTTAGCGCCACTTTCAACAGTATTTAAGTTATATCGTGGTGATAAGTTTTATTGGTGGAGGAAACACGAGAAGACCACCTATCTGTCCTGCTTTTTAAAGTCACAATAGGGTCTTTGATAATGATAATAACTCATACCTTAAAATGAGTTTCAAAGAGCCCATAGACTGCAGTTGAGTGATACTATTTACCTCTGTCGGTAAACGCGATATCTTGGAATATTGTCAGTTCTTGTCACGTTATATATATCGTCTATAGAATCTTGTTACCGCAGGAAAATTTAGAGTTGCTTCCCTTATGTTCTAGATCTAATATAGTTTGCTTTGTATCCCAAAAACACCACTTCAGTTGTAGGCAATCTAACATTAGTTGGTTTTGTTTTATTTGTTTTGGCGATATACTGAGATATAATACTAAAAGTAAAGATCCACCAAACTTCTAATTTTAATTAGATTGAATTTAAAGATAAAAATAAACGACATCAAACTATCAAACTATCGGAACAGTTCCCAAACTCATTCACAAAATCGTAGTGAGGGTTATGTTGTTTAATGCCACTTTCAACAATATTTCAGTTATATAGTAGAGGTCATTTTTATTGTACAGGTTTTTTTATCGTTTGTTTATACCTTTATATGTATTGGCCGTTGAGTTATCAAGAGAGGAGGGCTAGAGTACCGTAACTGTTTTTTTTGTGGTCATGGTTTTTGGTTTGTGGTGTTTAACGCCACTTTCAACAGTATTTCAGTTATATCATGGCGGTCATTTTTATTGGGGGAGGAAACCGGAGTACCAGGATAAAGCCACCAACTTGTCGCAAGTCACTGACAACTTTTCATCACATAATGTTGTATCGAGTACACCTCGCCTGAGCGAGATTCGAATTCGCACTGTTAATGGTGATAGGTAATTATATATATAATGACTGCATAGGTAGTTATAAGTTACGATTACCACACGATTACGACAACGACGACCCCGAAAAATCGTATCTATTCTAGTGAGTGAGTGAGTGATTGTTGTTTAACATCAACTCGGCAATTTTTCAGCTATATCATGGCGAGAACAAGTTAATTTTCAATGAAATGATGACGAGGTCCGCTTCGTACTAGACCAACACGCTTAGCTGGCTTTTTTTAATAGTGCTAGCTCACTGAAACAACAGTCCGCGGATGGACATGTCGCACGACTCGGACACATTTTCGAGCCAACCAATTTTTGCTCTTTCTCCTTAATGCTGCGTGCTTAGCGGAGAAGCAACAAATTCCAATTTTATAGTCTTTGGCTTGACCCGACCGGGACTCGAACCCACGATCTACCGCACTCGAGGCGAGCACGCTAACCATTACATCACCATGTGGTTAAAAAATCGTAGAAAAGTAGGTTTATAACAGATCCTGCTAGCTGAACCCCTTAGTTACGACTTTTAGATTTGGAATTTTACGTAGAATAGTAACCAATCAAATCCGACGATACAAACAAGTTGCATTAGAATGGTATTTATTCAAGCATAATGTTTTTTACAGCACACTTTACACATATAGTGAAACTATTTCAGAAAAGTTCAGATTGTGTGGTGAGAATTGTAATAAAATCTTTTATTCAGCCAACTCTTTCATCCCTTTGTTTAGGCTAATGCAACGACAACACAAAAACCGTTTTAAAGCAACGAATCGTTTATTTTCATTAATTGCTAAGCCTCTGGTCAATTTGGTTTGAACAGTGAAGTAACATACATTTTCTTTTGTAGCAATCGTAAACTTGGAGATGGACCTCCTAATGACTGCAACGTCAAATTCCGAAAAATACAGAATAATTTATTTCTTTATTGTATTTTTAGCATACTTTCATATATTTTTCAATTTATATTTTTGTACAATATTCATTTCCAACAATTATAATGGTAGGAAGGCCCCTTTTGCACTACTGGTAGCGTCACATGAACCTGAAATTGTTGTGATTCATCAACACCCTGTTTTTCAAGCTACCGTTAGCATATATTTTTTATCCCCACCGCGCTATTTTGGGCAAACTTTTACCGTTATTCGCTTTAAATGATGTAGTGTTCTCATCCATAATTTTGAACACGACGGTACCGATTGAGAGCATATATTTTGCGACAAAGATTGTATGGATATTCAAGGATTATTTATATTCCACACAACAGCGCCTGTAAGTAATATGCGAGCGTCATCGAGCTCTTTATGGCATAAAATGTGTACATAGTATTTTTTGACAAACATGGCTGCACATACTGTTGAATAATGTTTTTTTCGACGCTTTGTAAACACGTTCCGTGTAGCACATTAACACACTCCACTAATGAAGATCTTCTTAACATAAAGCGCAAATGTGATCCTGAAGTCTCGTATCCTCTCGCACGTCCGATATCACTGAAACCCTGAACCCTAGTTCTAATAATAAAACCCTAAATGGTCGCTTACTCGCAAGGGTTATAACGGGATGCCATTACACGTAATGGTGCAGCCGCCGAGATTTTTTGCGCTCGCTTACAGAGTTTCTGACGCCTGCATTTATCAATAATAAGACATAACCTTTCCCTTTGTCCATTATTATAACAAGTTTTTAATCACCTACCAGTATTTTAGAATGTAATTGCCACAACATAAAAATCCATGTTTACTTTCTCTCTGAACATTTTGAATTTCGTCATTTCCGGCCTCACTATTTGGATGTCGATACCATATTTGGTGATTTGAGGCGTGAATGTTTACATCAGCGTGTAGTAAGAAATACCATATTTAGAAAAGCTCCGCCTTCCGTAGTTTCCGGTTATGGAAAACGATCGATAAATTTGAACAAGGTTGTTGCTACCTTTGAAAAGCATATAGTTCTCAGCCAAACCAATTTAACAAGGACTGGGATCATCAGTAATAGTTATAATGAAATGTTTGAAGCGTAAATAGTGAGTTTTTATGTTTCAACTGCAACTTTTTTTTGCTCCATTGTGACGAATGGGACCGCGTTGTAGCTCTGCCGAGACACAAGTTTGTCACAGGAGCTACACTATTGCAGCTACCTGAACCCGTGTGTAATAAAAGTCATTTTGTTAGCTTGTTTTACTTGTATTGATATTTTTAAATTTATTAAATCTCTTCTGACATACTGACAAGAATTTTTGTTTTTTCGCGGAAGTTAACTTTTGAGATTTCGTAAGGAACGACAGTTCGACTTTGTAAGGGTTGTTAGTGTTTACCTACGACGTTGACACCGCCTTCAGACAGACTCGATTGAATGAGACTAGATTCGGCCCTAAAAAAAAGTCGTCCCTGATATATCTCGGCCCAAAAAATCTCGACACTTTTTGATGCACTGGATCACAGGCGCATGGGGCATGGATTTCGTTTCCTCCTCCCCCCTTTTCTCTACTACCCCCCCCTTTTTTTCAAAATTTTCATATAAATCATTCCTTTTTCAAAATTTTCATAATCATTCGTTTTTTCTTCATTTGACAATATCAGTAGACGTCATACATCATGAATAATACGTGTATTCTGTGTCCACAGTTTTTCGACTGATACAGTATAAGAGAGAAGGTAAGCAACTCCATTTTCATATTTCGCGCCATATCGCTCACCTCGGTTGGGAAACCCCCTTGTTTTTTTTACACTTTTTACCCTGTCTACATATGGCACTGTCGTATCAAACTGTTTCTAAGACACTTACCTAATTGCTCATGTTCGAATTTCAGTCGGTACGTCGATCTTTTCCAAGAAATCTCGCCGAGAATAGCGAAGCAGCTTCGTTTCTAGGTCAAACTACATCATATAAGACGGAAGTGCAAGAACGGGAACCCTGGGTTTACGAATGGATTACCTGCAATGAAAAACCCAGATGCGCTCCGAATATTTTTCCCCGGAATGTTTTGGCGGGAAATATAAACCGCTGAAAAAACATAACAGCAGACGGATTATTTCGTAAAAATGGCACAACGACCATCTGAATATGGAAACATTGAAATAATTTGATGGTAAATAACTGTTCAAAAAGAAATTCAAACTGAGAAATAGATGATTGAATGGTTAGAACTGAAGTCAAAATTTCAATGAAAAAGAAATATTCAACTTGCCTCTACTTCAAATTATTAAAATCATACCCAAACAAATACATATACAACTAAAAAAAAAAAAAAAAAAATAAATAAAAAAAACAAAGGAAGAAGAAGCTGAGAACAGCTATTGAATGGGACTATGGCATTTTACCCCCTTCCTCAATAAAAGGGCTCCCAACTGATACAAATGTGTAATGGAGCCGGTAAGACCATTTAACTAAGGGGGGCTATTTCTTTTTCATTTCATGTCACTGATTTTATAAAACAATAATCTGTCTTGCAGGGGTAAAAAATAAATAACTTGTGTAACTCCACTTTTCAGCAGTGACAGAAATAAGTGTTGAAATCCAGAAAAAAAATTCCTATTTTACCGTATAAGTGGTTATTTTGGTGGGTATTTAATTTTCGCTTTCTTCGCGAGGATGTTAAATGCGCGAAAAATGAAGTTCACGAATTATTATTTCACGTTCAAATAGTTATACAAGTTATTTATTTTTTACCCCTGAAATATGTATTTGTTTGGGTATGATTTTAATAATTTGAAGTAGAGGCAAGCTGAATATTTCTTTTTCATTGAAATTTTGACTTCAGTTCTAACCATTCAATCATCTATTTCTCAGTTTGAATTTCTTTTTGAACAGTTATTTACCATCAAATTATTTCAATGTTTCCATATTCAGATGGTCGTTGTGCCATTTTTACGAAATAATCCGTCCGCTGTTATGTTTTTTCAGCGGTTTATATTTCCCGCCAAAACATTCCGGGGAAAAATATTCGGAGCGCATCTGGGTTTTTCATTGCAGGTAATCCATTCGTAAAAAACCCAGGGTTCCCGTTCTTGCACTTCCGTCTTATATGATGTAGTTTGACCTAGAAACGAAGCTGCTTCGCTATTCTCGGCGAGATTTCTTGGAAAAGATCGACGTACCGACTGAAATTCGAACATGAGCAATTAGGTAAGTGTCTTAGAAACAGTTTGATACGACAGTGCCATATATAGACAAGGTAAAAAGTGTAAAAAAACAAGGGGGTTTCCCAACCGAGGTGAGCGATATGGCGCGAAATATGAAAATGGAGTTGCTTACCTTCCTCTTATATTGTATCAGTCGAAAAACTGTGGACACAGAATACACGTATTATTCATGATGTATGACGTCTACTGATATTGTCAAATGAAGAAAAAACGAATGATTATGAAATTTTTTAAAAAGGAATGATTTATATGAAAATTTTGAAAAAAAAGGGGGGGGGGTAGTAGAGAAAAGGGGGGAGGAGGAAACGAAATCCATGCCCCATGCGCCTGTGCACTGGATGAGAATGAAATTGCCAGATAATTTTCACATTCGCGAGCATTTATGGCCGTGCCTGTTTCATATTATGATTTAAATAAAAGTGTTACGAATAAATACGTAGTAAAATCCCAAAATAATCAACTGTGTATGCCTATATAATTTAATTTGATTTGAATATTTCAATCTGATTGACTAATCCGCCTGGAGAAAATTTTGGTTATACTCGATAACCTGGGTTGGTATTGTGACGTCACCAACGTGTTCATTCGTCGACGACAAATTCAAATAATTCAAATAGTCACATGAAATAATCGTAATTAAACTCGAGGAATCATTAAATTTTGTGTAAAGATTAAATTATAAGGAATATTTGAAATTCACGGCTGGTAATCGGCACAAGCAGAACAGTTGGTTCTGCAAAGAAATTCGTGAGGATAACTTCCGGTTTTGGTGGAGGAGAATTCACGAAGACGCTTCGCAAGGTATGTACATGTCAAAAATTGGAATTTTCTTTTTTACTGCTCGAATATTGCAAAATCAGAGAATGCTATGCTGTGGCGAATGCTTTCACGATTAGAAACATGTATAGTTTATTCTTGTATATGAAGTGTAACTCTCGCAAAATCAATCGTCCCACGAAAAACATGACGAAAATTGTGACACTCTTACATTTCTAAGTTGTTCTTGACAAAGATGCAAGTTAAATTTTCAATATTTTTTCATCATGGAAGTCTAAATGTAATCGGGGATAAATTCCGATTCGTCAGAAGTAAATTGAAGTCTAGATAAATCTACAAACTGTCAATTTTCTCGTTTTCCTGCTTGAGGAGATCGGTTCTGATAGAGCACATTGCGAATGCATGAGGAGATTTGCTAGTTTTGGTAGGACACATGTAATCCACTGTATAATCACAAATTTTGCATGTCTGTCTGGTAATAAATTCACGAACTGATGCCCTTCTTCCCGTCGGGTTTTTAAAAGTATAAAAGTAATATTTCATTGTTCATGGGCTGTCCACCTAGAAAGAAACATTTCATTTAAGGAATCAATTCATAATTGTAACTGCGGTTTCCCATGATTTAACTTGTCATTATTGATCATTTGTTGTTTGTGACAACTTCCATTGTGTATTGGATACACAAGATTAACTTCCCTTACATTGAAAAAAATTGAAAATGCACTAAGATAATTTTATAATCAAGAATATTTAAACTTAATGTGAATCATATCTTTATAATTTCTAATACAAATGATACACTCTAAATTAAATATCATACAGTTGAGAATAATATTAATTTGTGGTAAATTTGATGACAGTGGTCAAATCAGTATTAAAATTTATGATAAACGGGACGACTTCAATATTAAGATCATAAATTTTCCAAATATGTGCAGCAATATAACAGCTTCTCCTGCATATGGTGTTTAGATCTCGCAATTGATTCGCTATGCAAGGGCCAGTAGCAATTATTCTGATTTCCTGAAACGTCATCTTCATCTGAGAAACAGGCTACTGGACCAGGGCTATAAAAAGATTCGCCTTATTCGATCTCTTAAAAAGTTTATATTCCGATACCAAGATCTTGTCGAAATATATTCCGTCTCTGCAGAAAAGATTATAAACGATGGATTTTCATATAGTGAACATGTATAAAGATAAGGTTTCAACAAAAATGTCAAAAATATTTTTTTTTATCAATGTGTGACGTAAAAGTGTTTTTGACAACTGTTTTACCTGTTTTGTTCAAGTATTGTTGTAAATACTGTTATAGTGACAGCCGGAAACTTTGAGCCGTAATGAAAGGGGGAGGTTTGGCGCTTTAAAATTTGATTCAACCCACCATTTCTTTAGAAATGCCTGTACCAAGTCAGGGTCATTGCGGTTTTCACATTTTTCCGGTTGTTGACTGATTTTGTCTGTTTATATACTTATGAGTTTTGACTTTCCCTTTGTTAGATTGTTCGGAGTTCGGTAATTTTGTTATTACCCTTATTTTCTATTATGTAGTGTGTTATGTGTACACACTTGTAAATAAAAAAAAGATCTCTGTTAGTAGTGGTTACAAGATGTAAAGCGCTTTACCGATTTTAAGGATATGTCCACAGTTTAATTGACATCTTGTGTTTAATTTATTCATGACTACTAGCACTAAATGAATGTTTATTTACGTTAGACCTATGTATGTGCTGAAATCGTGTAATATTATAACTTGTGCAGATCTGCGGTTAAGTTTCCGTCGTCTTTAGTAAAAAGGTTGCGCCGAATAGATGTGTAAACCCGTTTGAAAGGATATAAATATTTTGAAATTGAAAGAGATTTTTTTAAATAAACTTGGTGTCCTGATTGATGGGGATTTTAAATTTGGTGTACTGCTACTTGTTTTTGTTCGTTTCCTTGGCGGTGATACAGGCAATCTATATCGAAATGGGTTTTTGTAAAGAGTCAATGTCAGTCCCCTTTTCCTCTTTCCCTTGAATCCTGGCATCTCCTGAAAGTGGACAGAGAATAGTTTATTTTGATTAGAGTATTTATCAGTTTTGTGTTTAAAAGTGTCAATTTAACAATTTTGCAGAAAACAATTAACAAAACTAACAAATCTCCTCATGCATTCGCAATGTGCTCTATCAGAACCGATCTCCTCAAGCAGGAAAACGAGAAAATTGACAGTTAGTAGATTTATCTAGACTTCAATTTACTTCTGACGAATCGGAATTTATCCCCGATTACATTTAGACTCCCATGATGAAAAAATATTGTAAATTTAACTTGCATGTTTGTCAAGAACAACTTAGAAATGTAAGAGTGTCACAATTTTCGTCATGTTTTTCGTGGGACGATTGATTTTGCGAGAGTTACACTTCATATACAAGAATAAACTATACATGTTTCTAATCGTGAAAGCATTCGCCACAGCATAGCATTCTCTGATTTTGCAATATTCGAGCAGTAAAAAAGAAAATTTCAATTTTTGACATGTACATACCTTGCGAAGCGTCTTCGTGAACTCTCCTCCACCAAAACCGGAAGTTATCCTCACGAATTTCTTTGCAGAACCAACTGTTCTGCTTGTGCCGATTACCAGCCGTGAATTGTTGAATAGGTTATACTTGCATAACCTGGTTTGGGTCAGTTTACGCTTTTCATAAACCACTTCGCGGTTTATTAAGCGTAAACTGACCCAAACCACAGGGTCTAGGTGCGTCCGAAAAACCCCCCCAAAAAACCTATATAATACTACAAGGGGGCGAACTCACTTGCTTCCATTTTTTTAAGTCTTCGTGTTAAATTAATCGTAACTTCGGAACGCCTTAATATTTTCAAAAAATGTTTTCACCAGTCGAAAATCAAGTAATTTTCCTTTCCAAAGAGACCCCAATTGTTAATGTAGGCATCCGAACTGCTGAGGTATCATACATGAACCAAAACAAAACGGCGTGAAAATCCGAAGTCGTACAAACGCTGGGTTGACCACTTCCCATCTGTGTACAGACTTTCACATGCGTAAACGAGTCATTTTGACTAGCTAAATACTTTCATCCATTCAAATTACGTTAAATTTTCTTACCTTTCGCCAATTTATATGCCCTTTAAGTATGTTTTTGAAAGAAATCCCCTTTGCACCCTTCACAAACGCCATAGACATGAAAATTGAGAGAGTTCTAACGGGCTTTTTGATTGGCCGTTTTGTTTTGGTTCGTGTATGATACCTCAGCAGTTCGGAGGCCTACACTAACAATTGGGGTCTCTTTGGAAAGGAAAATTACTTGACTTTCGACTGGTGAAAACATTTTTTGAAAATATTAAGGCGTTCCGAAGTTACGATCAATTTAACACGACGACTTAAAAAAATGGAAGCAAGTGAGTTCGCCCCATTGTAGTATTATATAGTATTTTTTTTTTTTACGGACGCACCTAGCCCCTGTGACCCAAACCAGGTTATATTGTATAACCTGTTCAACAATTTCAAATATTCCTTAAATAATCTCAACGTCCTACTGAACTGGGAGCCAGGTTTACCTCAACGTCGAAGAAATGCACAAGAGGTATCCCCCGTTTTTATTATGACGTTGCGTTGTAGCAAAATGGCGGCAAGTGTGCAAATGTTTCTATTTATTCTAATCAAGAAAAACGCCCATCTGTCTAACATTTATGATAAGAGATCAACAACTGAAGATATGTTCAAGAAACAAGAGAGAAATTGCGTGCGACGACAAACCAGACTCGGAAGAATTATCCTGTGTTGATATCGATGTGCACGGGTAATAACACTACCAACTTGCAACAGTTAAACAAGAAGAACTCGAATCCCTGGTCGTATGAAGCTCCAGATTTAGACAAGAAACTTATTACTGGAAATCTACCGAAGTCATTTTATAGCGGAACAAAGAAATTTTCTGATACAGGAAAAACAGCAACCAAAAAGAAAACGCCAAACGTTGAGGAAAATATCACTGAACGTAAATTATGGTCTCGGAAGGATGGAAAAAAAATCACGAGACCTTGGAATACAAGTTGCACCACGTATTCTGGAAGTAAGACATCGTCGTAAACAGCATGTAGAAAATGTTGCTGAGCGGGCACAGAAATCAAAACACAGTCGAGCTGAAGTGATAAGACGGGAGGAAGCTTTAGAAATGAGAAGAGGGAAGAGTGAGTGTCTAGACAAAATGGAAGAACAGCAAATACTCTCCCGTACTGTCCGTAGTTCAATCAAAAGACAATGTAATAATTTGAGCTTTACACGCCAAGTTATGAGCTAAGATAATTGACACGTTTATTGTCCATTATATCTTCGGCGAGACTGTATAGATTCTGTCAATAACCCAAACATGATTTAACGTAAAATGCACAATAAATGTTGTATCAGAAGATTATATCAGAAGATATTTTCGGCGAGATTAGATATTCTGTCAATGGCTCAAGCACATGATTTGGCGTATAATGTACAATAAATGTTATACTATATAAGGAGATATATTCGGCGAGACTCTATAGATTCTGTCATTGAATCAAACTCATGATTTTATGTATAATGCACAATAAAATGAATAAATGTTATGATATATCAGGATATATTTTCGGCGAGACTTAGATAGATTCTGTCAATGAACCGAAGACATGATTTTGTGTATAATGCACAATAAAATGAATAAATGTATGATATGTCAAGAGATATTTTCGGCGAGACTAGATAGATTCTGTCAATGAATCAAGCACAATAAACATTTATTTTGTATATAATAATGTATTCCATTGATTACAGAAATTGTTAATTTGTAAACACTTGTTATAAGGCCACACATGACCCCCTATTTATAATGGCATAATCCGGTTTAAGTGGGATTAACCTTTCTGTAATTCCAAAAGTAATTTTCCTTTCCAAAGAGACCCCAATTGTTAGTGTAGGCCTCCGAACTGCTGAGGTATCATACACGAACCAAAACAAAACGGCCAATCAAAAAGCCCGTTAGAACTCTCTCAATTTTCATGTCTATGGCGTTTGTGAAGGGTGCAAAGGGGATTTCTTTCAAAAACATACAGGGTACGTGTTTTCTATTAGTAAAATATATCAATCCTGTCTTAGTGCCACCACTGAGGAAAATGTATATTGATTGATTGATTGATAATTACGTAACGTCCAGTATGTCTTTATTTTCTCTTAAACCATAATACATACAGGTATAGAGATATGAAAATATGTACACTATTTACAATATATACAGACAGGTCATAACAAGAGGTTAACCGGGAGTCGACACACCTTTATTAGTAATTCTGACAAAACGACATAATTTTTGGAGTTCTATTTTTGAAGTTGATGTCATTAATAGTTTGAACTTTATTATGTTTGGATTTATACGAATGTTTTTCTTTATATAAATTTTTCTTTGATTGCCGAAATACTGACATTTAAATAGATAATGAAATTCATCTCTAATTTCTCCATTATTACATAAGGGACATATTCTATTCTCTCTGGCTATGTTTTTCCATCTACCATTTTCGACTGGTAACTTATGGTTTGTTGTTCTAAATTTACTTAATGTCAAATTATCCTTATCATTTAAAATATTTAAGTAGTTTTCGAAAACCAAATTATCTTTATATATTCTGTAATTCAGTGCCTTCGGAGAATCGTTTACTGAAGAAAGCCACGTTTGGAGATATTGATCAGTGAGATTTTGTTTAATTGAGTGTTTCAACCACAATTCATTAATAAAAGTTTGTGACTCCCAAATATAATTAAAACCACAATTACACAAAATATGTTTTACATATTTCAACCACATAAAGTTTCTATCTCTCACTCGCAACATATTATACATACATTTATAAATGATAGCAGATAGTTTTGTTTGCTTTCCACTGATTAATTTAGCCCAAAAAGATATTGTTCTAACTTTTATATCAATGTCTAGGGGATATCTACCTAGTTTCCCATAAACCATGTAACTTGGTGTGGAAGTTTTAAAATTAAGTAATAGTTTACAAAATCGCAAGTGTACCCTTTCTATAATTTCGTTTTTTGAAAACCCCCAAACTTCACACCCATACAATAAAATAGGTTTTATTATCTTATCAAATAAGTCTAACTGGCACTGAATTGATAGGTTATGTATTTTTCCTCTTTTTAAAACTTCGAACATTGCTTTTGTGGCTTTCTCTACTTGAGCTTTTTTTGCCATTGAAAAGTTCCCAGATTTTGAAAGTAAAACACCCAGATAATTAAATTCAGACACTATTCCAATTTCCATTTCATTAAATGTGAATGTTAGATTATTTGGAAGCCTCCCTCTAGAAAAAACCAAAATTTTAGTTTTTTCGTTGCTTTAAGTTGCCAAAACTTACAATATTCAGAAAAGACATCAAGTTGTTTTTGAAGATTCTCTTTGGTTTCCGACATTATCACTGTATCGTCGGCGTACAGTATAACGAAAAGTTTCAGATATACATTTAACTGGTTTTCAATTTCTTCAGACGATGCTGTCAACCCACTGACATCTTTTGACTGCAGATAAGATTCTAAATCATTTAGAAAAATTGAAAACAAAAACGGGGTAAGTTCTCACCCTGTCTAACACCGTTTTCACACCTAAAGAAATCAGATTTACAATTGTTATATACTACACATGATTTAATGTTATCATACATATTTAATATCAAACGATACATTTTACCATTGATATTGTTCAATAAAAGTTTGTACCATAATGCTTCACGCCAGACTTTGTCGAACGCTTTTTCAAAGTCCACGAAAGCACAAAATAATTTTTTATTTTTACTTTTGAGACATTCGAAGAAGGAATAAAGGATAAATATACTATCAATAGTGGAGTATTGTTTACGGAATCCACACTGGCTTTCGTTTAATACCTTAAATTCTTCTGAGAATGTATTTAGTCTATCGTTCAATATAGATGTGAAAAGTTTACCTAGGCAGCTTAATATGGTTATTGGTCGAAAATTGTTTGGGTCATATTTATTTCCTTTGTTTTTGAATATAGGTTTAATGCTTCCAATTAACCATATATCAGGGATAATACCTGTATCAAATATAACGTTAAATAACTTCTCGTATATGTTAATAAACTGGGTCGCGGTAGCTTTAATATACTCGTTTGTAATATAATCTTCTCCGCTAGCTTTATTACATTTTAACTTTTTTATACAATTCAAAATCTCATTTTTGTCGATATACTTATTAATTTCTTCATTTATTTGATTTGTTTCCTGAACTTCTGGTTCAGGTAAGTTTGGCGTATCTTTTTGATTAGGTTTCTGGTTTAATTCCTTATAAAATTCGAAAACAGTATCAACTGGGATGTCTGGTTGTTCTTTTCTTTTACTTTTATTTAAAATTTTCCAAAATTCTTTTGGATTTTTTGTGCGCATAGTTTTAAGTTTATTTTGCATGTCTTTTCTATGTCGTGACATACTTGTATCAAGTGTTCTTTTATACTGTCTTTCCGCTGCAGCTAACTCATTTTTAACTGCTTCTGTCTTATACCTTTTGTATTTTCTTTTCAATTTTCTATAATTTTGTCTTTGAAATTTACATTGCACAGTAAACCATGGTTTATGAGTTTTACTGTTATTTATTTGTTGCTTAGAGTTTTTTGTAGTACGTGTACCCAAAGTTTTCTTGGCCGAGTCTACAAATAGTTCTGATAGGTCATGTACATACTGGTTAATAGACTGCTTACATGTGTTATCATTATTTGAGTTAATCAGTTTATTTTCTAGATCAATTACTTTCACTGTTTCTATATTTTCAATGAATTCTTGTAATTTTTCTGGGTCCCACTTGTTCATTACTTCCTCTTTATTAGATTGGTTACTAGATTCTGCCGCATTATTCGTTTTTTCGTTTACTTTAATTGAAACGGAAATTGGTGAGTGTGCGTCTGAATATAATTTAGAGAATTCTAATACATTTAGCCTAACAAAATTTGACAGGATATTTACATTACATAAACAATAGTCGACAACACTAGCACCTTTACATGTTAATTTTCCCTCTACATCCCCATTTAAACGTCCATTTAGAATGAACAAATCATTTGATTTACAAAAATCCAATAATAATTTACCAAAGTTATTTCTGGTTTTATCTCTGCTGTTTCTTTTACGTGGCAAGCTATGCATATCTAAAAAGCAAACACTATTTACAATATCAATCCCCTCTGTTGAGGGGTCATCATCATCTATAAATATAAAATCGTCATCAGTTGCAGTCCTACTATTAAAATCACCCAGTAGGCAAACACATTCATAATTTGGAGAAAACATTAGATATTCATTTTGAATTTCCCGATACGCATCATCTGAGGAGTAAGATGTGTATTCGGGTGGAATATATACAATTCCAAAAAGGCCATCTCCGTTCGTATTTAAAAGATCAGCACTTACTTTAAACCAGAATACAAATCTACATTCGGTTTCTACAGGAGAGATTTTGTCGGAAAGTTGTTCTTTAAAACCTAAAGCTATACCCCCCGATTTATTTCTTGATTTAGTTTTCCGGTTTTTTAGTTTAAAAACATACCCGGGTATATCAATTTGATCAAAATCATCCGTTTTTGTTTCTTGTAAACATATGATGTCGTGTTTGCATACCAAGTTTTCAAATTCTGGGTAACGTGTCTTTTTCTTAAGCCCGCAACAGTTCAGACATAAAACATTCAAATTGTTAGTATCAATACTTTCGCTACACGTTGACTCATTTTCACTAACACTCTCGTTATATACATTTTCAACTATATCAGTAGATTCATTCAAATCAATATTTACAACAGTATTGTTAGTACATATACATGCATTTTCGGTACTATTTGTATTTAACAATGGTTGTTCAATCAAAAGTGGTTCAATATTTTCATTCACATTCCGGGCGTTGAAATTACATGTATCTACAAGTTTTTTGTCATTTTTTTCTTTATCTTTAATACATGTAACACTTTTATTTTCTAAAAACAGATTTTGTGTTATCCACTGTGGAAATATTTTGTTGATTACATTTCTGTTGCTGTATAAGTAAAGGGATTTCCAAATATGGAAAGCTTTTTGATAAGTTATCAAAAGTGCAATAATTACTTGCTTGTCGATTTAAACATGTTTCATTTAATTTGTGATTATCCTGGTCATCTGTTTGATTGAACTGATCATTGTTTACTTTTATTACATTACATTTATTATAACAGTTTGAATCTGACAAAGCAATATCAGTATTTCTATTTAGCTCATAATTACAGTAACTATTCAACACTGTTTGTGTTTCTCCCCGACACCCCTAGACTGTCTCGTCTTGCTCCGGTATCGGTGATGATCCAACCCCGTGGCGCTTAAAAGGACGGTCCGGTGTATTCGAGACACGCCCACCTCTCTGTGGTGTTAGAAGTGCCTCTCTGTAGTTCCTCGAATCTGGGTTCTTTGTACTATTTTGAATGGGTGGTTTGTATGACTCTCCATTAATGTATAGCTTGTCTCTTATCATAGAAGTGCGCTTACCCTGTCGCCTGTCTTCGTTCATAACTGGGTATAATGCATGCCTTTGTTCAACAATTTTCGCCGGGAATTGTTCGTGGATAACGAAAGGCGAACGTCGCAGCCGGAAAGAATTGTCCAAAACCATACTACGTTGGTGGTAGTAGATGAATCTTGCTACTATCGGACGTGCTCCATTTCTACCCACTCGCCCGAACCTGTGCACATTACCGAACTCTATATGTTCCTCTAGGCCAAGCTGTTCATAAATAAAGTTTCTCAATTTCTGTTCACAGTTTTCACCAGGGCTATGGGTTAATCCCGCGAATATCAGGTTATTCTTCATGCTTCTACATTGAAGATCTAATACGGTCTCATTTAGCCGGTTGATTTCATCGCAGTCCATTGTGTTAGCTGTGGGTGCAAGACGTTTCTTTTCTCCTTGGAAATCTCGTTCGATTTTTCCCAGTCTGCTGTTTAAATCGATACATCCCATTGTAAATCGGTCACATTTCTGTTTTATATCATCGAACATGTCACTCATTACCTGGACACTCGTTTCCATAGTTTTTTGTTTTGTCTCAACAGTTCTTAGATCGGTTGTGAGTGTACGTATGTCGTATGCCAAGGCAGTAACTGAGTTGTTTATTTCATCAATTTTGTGCATAGCAGTTTTGATTTGTTGAATACTACTGTCCATTGACGAAACAAGATCCAGGAATATTTGAAGTAGAATAGAGTTACTAATATTAGTGTCTTGGCCGTCTTCTAGTAGTTTCCTACTTTCTGTAATTATTCTCGTTGTCTCCGACAGTGTTGTCATGTTGAATGTTACACGTGGGCAGTGTTTCAGCTATATTCAGGACGAGTGAGTGAGTGATTGTTGTTTAACCCCAAAATGAAATTAGCAATTTTCAGCTATATCATGGCGAGAACAAGTTACATTTTGATGAGATGATGATGATGACGTCCGCTTTGTACTAGACCAACATGCTGAGCTGGATTTTTATAGTGCTAGCTAACTGCATGAAAAACCGTCCGCGGGTAGACATATCGCTCCATTATCTTGATTCCGAGCCACCCAGTCTTTGCTCTTTCTCTTGAATACAGCGTGCTTAGCGGAGAAGCAGCAAATTGTGATCGAACCCACTATCTACTGCACTCGGGGCGAGCACGCTTACAATAATACACCACCGATCTTGTGTGAACGTCAGGAAGAGTTAATCGAAATAGGATTAGTTTCTGTACTTTTCCCGTCAACTCGCCATGCTATAACATGATATCAAGTGTTCCGGGAGGGAAAGCTGTTCTTGCACCCGTGGTGTTTTTCTTTTTAAAAATCCAATGATAAATGATGAAAGAATCACGGGCATATAAAAAAAAGTAAGCACCTCATAAAGATGAAAACACTCCCTAGAAAGAAAAAGAGTACCACATATAAAGACGAAAGCACCCCATATATAGTCTAAAACTGCACATATAAATAAATTCGAACCCTCAAGAAAGCTCTGGCATTCCATGTGTTTTGATATGTTATTATCAGACCATTTTTTTAACCACATTTTAATAAATGTAATACATGACTTATTTCTTTGAGTAACACTAATGAACACTTTTACAAAGAGGTGAGTGTTGTGCCCATAAAACTTTGACCCCGCCACTCTTTTTTTTTTTTTTTTATTGAAGTGACTGTACCAAGCCAGGAGTCAACGGTCGTGTTAGGGGGTATCGATTTTGCCTTTGTTTCTGCTATTTTCCGATTAGATATTATAACTTCTGATGATATGCATTATTGGTTTTAAAGTTGTGAGTTCGAATCATGGCGACGTGTACTCGATGCACCATTATGTGATAATGTCTGTCATTGACGACTTGCGACAGGTCGGTGTTTTTCTCCATGTACTCCAGTTTCCCCCACCAATAAAATTGACCGCCACGATATAACTGAAATATTGTTGAAAGTGGCGTTAAGTACCATAACTATAAGCATATTATTTGTTTTTTTTTTATGTTATTACACCATAACGGTAAGAGTTGTATCAACTAAAGCAGGTTTATTTTCTTTTCAATGAAATTGCTATTTTACAATTTAACTGTCATTTGTCATTTCATGTAAGAGAAGAAACCGCCTTGTTTGTGGTTTGGATAGCATGCCTCTCTGGAGTAGTCGATCCATGTGGTCTGGTAAAATGAAAGATTATAGAATTGGTATTTAAGCTCGTAGCACTAAAAAGTTAGAGCAATGACTTGTTATCTCGGAGTGGATCGACATGTATTTTTTCAGTGAGCTAGCACTATAAAAGGAAACATCAACCTCGTTACGCTTGAACAAAGCAGATATCACATATGCGTAGGAGCGGACCGGTAAATGGGGGGGGGGGGGGGATACGCTTTTGAAGTGGACCAAAAAGTTGAGGGGCAAGCTTCAGGAAAGTGGGGGCAAGACTTTTAAGTGAACCTAACAGTGGGGTCATGGTTTTTAATTGGATCGAAAAGTGGTAGCAAGGTTCAGGGGCGGACTGGAAAGTGGGGACAGCTTTCAAAATTGACAAGCAAAATCAACAAACATCTATAATTTTTATTAGATGTACCATAAACAATCTTTTAATGTGTATGTTGTCGAGTACAAGCACACAAGGTTTTTCTTCCGGAAAGATAAAAAAAGACATGTCTCAATTCCCGTTTTCTTTATTTGATATAAATTTGATTTAATTTTTGGTGTTTAACGCCACTATCAGCAATATTTCAGATATATCATGGCGACCAGTTTTAGTGGTGGAAGAAGCCAGAGTACCCGGAGAGAACCATCGACCATGGGCAAGCAACTGGTAAGCTTTATCACGTGCGGCTGCGAGTCGAGTGCACCTTTTTTTGTAATTTACCAAGCCGGGTGCGAACCCACGCCGTATTAGTGATAGGCTTATATGAGTTGTTAGGTAATCCAACTACCTGACTCATTGAGCCACCCAGGCCCTTTTATTTGATATAGTCCGACTGCTTACATGTGTGTTTGCATCATTGTTACTCAGTAGAAAAGGACATGGATGAAATTAAACATGATTTAAGGTGATAGATAATTGTTCGTTTTGTTGATAGTTGTTGACCATCACTGTTTGAACTTTGTTTTCATAATGAGAGACTACACTTAGACACAGATCAAAGCAAAAGAACAGCGCTTTATTTTGCTGTTCTACATTTCAGACTTAGTAGGGTCTTCTTTAATGAGCATAGCTCAGTCTATTTTCGGTTTTTACTATTTGTCCTGAATAATCAGTGTGTGCCTTCGTATTAATGCTAGGATAGGTAATCACTTGTCAGTGTGCCTCTTGGAATTCATATTCAGTTTTGCCTTGCTTTGTAGACGTCGCTGATAGGAAGACACGTTGTTCTACACTGTTACACATTTCGACGATTTCCTTTTAAACAGTAGATTTACAAAATTTCAACAAAGAAGGATATAACTGCCGGAAAAAAATCAAAAAATTGTTAAGCTTTCTTTCATTTTACATAGACTTCCGTGATCAGTGTTAAAAAATATAAACTTTAGAAAAAATAATTTAGATTTTTTTTTTTTGGGGTAGGGAATGTGTCTTTTGTAAAATCTGATTAGTTATTAGTTGTGTTTTATTTTTATGAACTTTATTATTCCATAATACACCAGTAAGTGTATAAAATGTCCATTTAATTTTTTTTTATTCCGGATCAATTATCACCGATTTTGTTTAAAATATATTTAATATCCTCTAAATTTTGTAGCATTCGATGGCAAGTATACAGAATCTCTTGTATTTTCGAGAAATTTAAACTAATAATTTTCTCTATTTATGACTTAATAGCCGAGGTATATTCCTTTGAATTGTATTTTACAAATACCAATCCGTGATTATCATTTTCCATGCTAACATGAATATGGAATAAAAAAAAATAATTCAAAGTTCCATTCTAATATATTTTTGCTATGTTAATTAATATTGACCATTGGCCGTATAGTAATCACCTGTCCATAAAACAGCGAAAGGGATATGTTTATTAGAAATGAGACGGACGATTTCTGTTAGTGTTTGAAATTTTTTTGTACATCTTGAAATAAGATGCCATGAGTGAATTTAATCGGGAGGACAAATATATGAATGTCAATTTTATTATGGATAAATTAATGTATTTGATCAAATTTGATGTTTATAAGAGGACTATCCATCTCAGGTATTATATATAATATTTCTTAAAATAGAATATGTTTGCTCTTTTGAAGTGATCACCTTACATTAGTTTACAGTTCAATAGCGGATAAAACTTCTTCAATCTTGACATTTTAATAAATTCCTATATTTACATATACTTGAGACTGGCAACCAAGTCAGAAAATTTTCAATGAATTTTTTTCTTTCAAAAAGAAAAAAGTTTTTAGCATATTGTGTTGAGTGGATATCTGGTGGTAAGAATATGACAAAGTGCTAGAAGATTTAATTTTATTTTCAAGAAGGCGTGAAATAAGTTTTTGAATGAGTTTTTGATTTCTTCTCTCTTTTAAACTTTATATTCAATAAGATTTGAATACATCTCCTATGGAGTTATTCATAATAAAATCGTTGATAGCGTGGTTGAATCTATCCCAGTATAAAAAAAAAGAAGTAAAATTAGGAAATTTGCTAGCTACATCCGAGTTTGACTTTTAAACTTTCTTGTTCCTCTATACATAGGAAATTTAATCAAGATTTGGTTTTTCTTAGTGAAAAATTAGTAAAGTGAAATTTAACGTTGTGAAAGAATTGAAATAATATTGGATATCACACTTTTATTATTTAAAGAAGAAAGAATTGTATAGCGATTCAATATAAGGTAATTATTATTTTTATATTATATCTGTAGGAAATCAGCCATAATTTTACAATTTTTGTTGAAATGAAGTATTTAATCTATATAACATGAAATGTATATTTTATATTTAAATTTCAGCTTCATTTAACATCAAAACATAACATTACAGACACAAAAATTAAATAACAAATCATTTTCATAATATATTTTGATCCATCAAGTCTTCATTTCGTCAAATAATATTGCCGCTTTTCTGGTCACAAAATTTATACAAAGTATATTTTTATTTAATACTACTACTACTACTACTACTACTACTACTAATAATAATAATATATTACAAGCCAAAAACAAATTTGAAGATACTAAAGGGTTAATCAAAGATTCATCTCCACGTGCCAGTACAGTGGTTAAATGATGTTTTGTATGTCTTCCCATAACCATGACATGTTCTTGTTTTATAATTGTCTTGTCATGTCTTGCATCCCTTGTCAATATCTTGCCTCGTTTCGTTCCGTCTTCTCCTGTCGTGTCTTGACTTGACATTGCAATATCATGTCTTGTCTTGTGGCGTCCTAAACAGTCATATTTTCCTATTTGTCGTGCCAATACTCCAGGAAATAACTTGACATTGACCCAAATGTGGGTAGCTGTATCTAAAACAAATCAAACAAGAAAATACCAGTCAATACAGGCAGAGGTGACCTTAGTTAATTTATGCTATCACGTGTAGGTATTTTGGTTTTACCTGCTCCCAAAGACTTTTAAATTATTTGGCTTTCCAACCTTATGACGTTTAGCGTATCCCATGAAGGTTATTCCAGTAATGTGTAGTGTGCACTATCTACGTTAGAAAAACAGGTTTTATATAATATAGAAACTATATTTGGTAAGGTATACTGTTTCTTTGAGCACCTGAGTTCACCCCCAGTTTTTAGTGGGGTTCGTGTTACTCGATCTTTAGTTTCTTGTGTAATGTTTTGAGGTTCATTGTTTGTCATTTTGTCCTTTTTTCTGCTGACCACTGTGTTGTCTGTCCTTCTTCGATTTACGAATTCTTATTGCCCCTTTGGTATCTTCAAACTCTTCTTAGTGCTATTTGGGATATAATAGTATCCCCTTTGTTTTGAGATATTATTCCATTAATGTCAATTTTAATTAATATGTGTCATTTTTAATATTATGTCTTATGTAAACGAGATTCTTGAGAATAACACGAGTGTTACATATGTTTAAAAGTACCGAGGTTAACACATACTATTCATGGACTATTAACATGAAAGGGTCTAAATACGATACCCATACACACAAATAAAATCAACAAACGACAGGGTTACTAAATCTACAAAAAAACTAGACCAAGACCACATCTTCTTTGATGATAATATTAAGGTTTTTACTTTCTACTTTCCGTAATGAAGTATGAGTTATTATAATGTGCATTTTAGAATAGCCTTTTTTTTTAAAAGAGTAAAATCTTCTTGAAACCAACATAATATTTCAGCTTATATCAATATTTGAGAATATCGTTTCACATTTTTAATTTATTGAAGTACACCATGCTTAACTGATAAATTTTAATTATATCACCTCTCGTATTGCTTTTTTTTAATACATCTATATTTCAAATAAGATTAAGATAACCAATCACAACTAGCATGAACAGTAAATTAAAATATTAAAAGGTATTTTTAAATTGTTATAGTCAAAATATTTCATTTTTTTTGTTTATTTTGATTTACAGTTTCGAATAACAACAATAATTTAATGTTTTTATTCGGCCGCAAAACTTGCTACCGCTTACGATGTGTCGTTGTCGTTTTCAGTCTGTAGACACAATGTTGTTTTCATAATGATATGGCGATTCTTTTGAAATTTTAAGACAATGATTCTTGACGCAGAACAAAATTCGAATTGATTTTTGTCATTTTAGTTGCACCGTTTCCAAATAACAGGTCTCAATGTACCAAAAAGGATGTGTTTGTCATTTGTATGTGGAGCGTTTATTTTTCAACCAGTTTGATGATTTTATATTCTTTTTTCTCTTCCCCTATGAAATTCTCCCTGTGTACTATACCAGGATATTTTGTATGGCTGTTAAATTTTTTAAGATACAAAAAGGTCAAAGTGTGAAGAACATCCAACAATTTTGAATTTTTATTTTGAAACTGAATTCGTTTTTTTCTTTTGATTCCTTATAAAATGTCCAAAGAGATTTAATTACATGCCTACATATGATTTCCGTGATAAAGAGGATAAAGGGAGCAAAAAGAAGCAAATAGGCAATTTGTATGCTTTTTCCCCATTAAATTCTTCAGAAAAATTCCCGCCGGAAGTATTCAGCAGATTTGTTCTAAGTCTCCGATTCCGAAATGTGACAGGCCGAAAGGAATGTACACTTTATCATTTTGATTTTCATTTTAAGTTCGATTTTTATTTTGTGTGTTTTTTCCCAAATTCCTATTCAAAATGATTCTACATTGTGATGACCTTTGCGGGACAATAATCATTTATAATAATCAGGAGGAAACACTTGTCGACTTCACTGTTCTACTTACGACGGTCGTATCACGCATGCTGCGCCAGGCGTAGCCTTCCTATATTTCTTTATTTTTTAAGTTAATTAAATAAGTCTAAACTTGTTTTATTTAAGGCACGTGTCTGAAATTTTGATATCACTTATGTTTTTATGCTTGCCAATATACAATCCACCCACGCATTAGATCGTAAAATATGAAATCTAGGGGTACTTGACGAAAATGAATTTTAAATCAGATATCCTATCCCAGGTGATAATGCAAGGTGAACTATGATTTAAATGATACTAATTAATGTGTACATATTGACGATGTGGCCCAGATATTGAATATAAATTGATAAAAACACCCATTTATTGACGATATATGAACTTTTATATTTTTATTGACGTAAGCTTAACTGCATTTTAAATCTCTCTCTTTCTGATGTCACAAAGAATTCATGGAGGTGATACAGGTAAGTTGGAGTTATATTTTTATACAATTTATTTCTTCTAGTTTAATGTTTAATACATATTTAAGTAACTGGTTAAGTTAATTCTGCAGTATCATGATCATTCTGCAGTGCAACTTATCATACACACAAACTATGAAGAGAAAAAACTAAAACAGTGATGGTCAACAATTCCATCAATATCAACAAAATGAACACCCATATCTCACCTTAGCTCACATAAAAAAGACCACAACATATGCATATGACGCTGGAAATCCAGGTCATGGCTAGGGACAGGCAAAAAATGTGGCAGGGTTAAAACGGATAAATGGGATCCCGAGTTTTCCATTTGAAATGTTCACCAGTTATAATATGATAAATGATACGTCATCTTATGGTTTAGATTGACCTGATATTACACTATGGTATCAACAACACTTGAACCAGCTAAATGTGAAATAAACTTAAAAAATATTACCCCATTTTTGTGTTTGTTTGTTTGTATCCAGGCCCTGTGCATGTTTATTCCATTTGTGTTATTCCTATGCCTTCTAAATGTTACAACATTGACCATATCAAGTGTATTTTCTGTTGTATACTATGTATTTAGATTTTGGCGAACATGTATTTCTCGTGTTTATTTGAATACATTAAAATATGTTATTAAAAAATTAAATTTTATATGAAAAGATCATGAATGATGGAATGGTAAAAAATACAGATTCTAAGGCAATATAACAACAGAAAAATTTAGAAGTCCCCCAAATATGTTACTCCTTTTTTAGCCACATGTTTCTGTTACCATCTTTGTTTAATTTGCCACATTGGACATCAGTAAATATTTGTTTAGTAATGAATAGTGTTCATAATTTTAGATGCCAACAAAGATCTTTACATAGATCATCATCAATATGCTTATGGAATAAAACTTTCTTCTGTATTAAAATTAAGATATTATACAGTTAATATTCTTTCTTATTCCAGTCAACATAAACTGTTTAGATGTAATCTTAACAAAGTAGACTAAACCACCCTGCACAGCTTTATTATGTAAAGATTAAACTAAATAGGACAACACAAAATAATATTACATTGGTCTATTGACTACCATATTTTATTTGTGTAAACGCCTTAAATCAAAGACGACAACCGATGAATTGGTTAAACGGATGCACGGATGGGAAAGTTTGATTCAGAATAAAACAAATATAATATATTCATAGTAACTTCCACTGAATACAAACATTTTATTGACGTGTTTTTTAATTATTTTTATATAAATACCTGTATAATACCACTGCATATTTAACAGATCTTCACGTGTTTGTTTAAGGTGTTATTCAGTTCGAATTTTATAATCAATGCCTCTTGAGTGTTTTATGGATAAAACTATTCATTTTAATTGCATAGCATTTAAATGTTGTCTCTTATCGTACATATCAATTTTCAGCCGTGGATTCAACGCCAACTAATGGTACAGCTAATATTTAAAAGGACTATTACATTACATACCTCATACTCATGTCAACACTGTTAGAGAAGGTGTATCAAATAGATGTAACTGAAATGGAGTGTAGTCAAAATAGACCTAACTGGCACAAAATTACAAATGTCTCAGCATAGCCTCCATTATGCTTTAAATAACTCATTTACACGAATTTAAAGTTTAAATTTCAACGCACTCTGGCAATAATGTTTGAGTTTTTGCCATATTAATATAAATTTCGATTTTGAGTAAGCATGGTTATATTAGAGGAAGTGCGTACTGTAGGAAGCATTTATGAAATGGGGACATAATCTTAAAATTGGCCCATAATTGCCATAGTTGTTCCGGAGGAAAAGATTAAAGTCAAAAACAAACCCTGTTGATGGACATCACATGCTGATGAACGACAACCCGATTAGGTAATGGAGTCCTTGTCTAGCTCCTGTGATGATTACTAATTTACTGGTATAATATGTGCTTACGCTATATATGGTATTTTGGGTAAAAATGAAAATTCTCATGTCGTAGTTTAGTTTCTGCTGACATATAGCTTTCCTTCTATCAATTGGACTCGGCATTTTCGCTTTGGTACTTTTGATTTCTGTTTTTATATACTTTTTCATAAAATTTTATGAAGAGAATTTGTTTGGTTTAAAAAAAACCCCCGTTGATAGATGGATTTGAAGCCCATTGAAAAGTGTTTTTATTTGTAAGATAAGCTGTCCCAATGTACCAATGAACTAGTCGGTAGAATAAGAGATAAAATAAAGGGTTAATCAATAATGGTGGACAAAATAAGAAACAACAACGAAATCCACTTCCTTGGCAACCCTTAAATTCCTTAAGACAGAGAAGGGAATGACAATAGCCAACGAACGTTATGTCCTGGTTAGATACATGCACAAGAAGATAGTGGAGATACACTTGTTAATGAAATCACAATCCTACATAACTTCTTCACTAGTGTACGTACTGAACACAGCTGATTGTATTCAACTTTTGTAACTTGTCAATGAACACTGAAGTTGTAGCTGGCTTTAATTGATAATTACCTTCTTACGTCTCAGATCTGATTGGTTGTTAGAACATTTTGTGTTTTCTTTTTGCTCTTCAGTATGGCATTGTTCTGGTTTAAGTGGGCTGTCTGTCAACTGTTTGGGAACGAGTATAACTTAAAAGTTAGATATAGAAATGGACACGTGATGTAACTATTTTAATATTGGTATCTTCGATGTGCATTACAACATATTACTAAAGTTCTCCTCCCTCATGCATATATACAGTATGATAATACATGCACAATATTTTGTATGAGACAGTCCTGCAAAGAGTAGAACAATAGTGGAATACATACAAGAGCCAATGGCCCAAAACAGATTCTCCATTCTTACTAGCTATTAGTCAGTTAACTACGATCATTCATTGACCTTGCAATTGTATTATCCATGTTTATGTGACAGTGTTTGGTCTTTTGAGGGGAGGCGAATATATGCAATTACAATAAGGGGAGTGTTGAAATACCATTACTCGGTTTGACCCCATCACTCTTTGTGTCTGTCCCAAGCAATGACCTGGCTTTGCTTCGGCATAATACGAGTATTGTGGTGTTTACTTTATTCAATGATGTAAAGACATTTTATAAACAAGCCGTTTTGTCCACAATTTTAAAGGAACTAATGTATAAATTTTAAGAGAATTTTTTTTATCTAAGCGTTCTACTTTTTTCTCTACAGGGATAATATCATGGATACAGAGAAACAGTTTCAGAAGTGTGTCAGAATATGTACAGTAAGTAATATCACAGACAAATAAAATATAAAATCAAGAAAATATCGAAAAATTAATCATTCGTGAAATGAAGCAAAACAAAATTTATATTGAAGTGCAACAGATGCGCATATTTTTCACAATACAATCTGTTAAAATTCGGTAAAAAAAGGAATCACACATACATCGAAAAACGCTTAATCAATATTATTGTACGTCGTTGTATGGATATTTTAAATGTCAAGTACTAGTTCATTTGTTTTTTTTGTAATTTATAGCAAAAAGTGGTTGATTTCAAAATAAAGCAATCGTCAACTTTAGGTCACACATGACCTATTGTCCTACTCCCGTGGCATCATGTGCCCGTCATTGATCAATCGTCTATTATATTTCACATAGCAAAGGACCACAAAGTGCAAAACGGAAGATATGTAATAATGTCATGTTTAAACAAACATTTTGATTGTCATGATTTTGTTGTTGATTTTATTTAGTAGTGAACATAGTAGTGATTGCAACACTGTAGTTTGATGGTATATGTCCATGTGCTCTCTGGTAGTAACACATAAAGAGGGACAAACTAAATAATAAAGCCAACGTGATTTTAAGAAGTTTATGAATTATACTCCTACTTCTGTACCCAATCTGGGATACTGACCTGGTCTAAAGGAAAAGGACCATATGAGTTATTGTCATCACTTTGCATCCGTCGTCGTCCATCGTCCTCAAACTTTTCCTATTTCACTGGAGTAAATGGAACAAAACTTTGTTATACAAATTTTTATTACATTCGGGAATTCAACACACGAGTTTGTACAAAGAATAACACGACAGGTCGTGCCACAAGCGGAACAGGAACGGATTAACCTGCCGGAGCTCCTGCGTTAACCCTCAGTATTTTAAAGTTTTGCTCGTGTTGTTCAATAATTAGTGTTCTGTGTAGTGTTTTGTAGATAATGTTTGTCCCTTTTCTGTTGGCCATTGTATTGGCTACCCTTCTTATATTTACGGCTTCTGATTTCCTTTGGTATCTTCAAACTTTTCATGTTCTCCGATTGATTGAAAATTTTAAATATCTTATTCTCAGAAACTACAAATATGATGGAATTGTTACTTGCAATGAATGTTCCTTACACGACTTTTCTCCAGAAAATATGAAGTTTACTGAATTCAAACTGAACATACATACTCTTTCTTTCGACGGTCTTTTGCAAATTATCAACTATAACCAAGTGAAAGATACAGGTTCAGTTGAACCTGTAGTTGCATAGCTCACTGGTCTTAGATGTTCTATGGGAATACTTTGCTGATACGTACATCACAAACGTGAACAAGCAGTTTGTTTGATGTCATATGCTACAGGTATTTGATGTCATATGCTACCGGTATTTGATGTCATATGCTACCGGTATTTGATGTCATATGCTACCGGTATTTGATGTCATATGCTACCGGTATTTGATATCATATGCTACCGGTATTTGATGTCATATGCTACCGGTATTTGATGTCATATGCTACCGGTATTTGATGTCATATGCTACCGGTATTTTATGTCATATGCTACCGGTATTTGATGTCATATGCTACCGGTATTTTATGTCATATGCTACCGGTATTTTATGTCATATGCTACCGGTATTTTATGTCATATGCTACCGGTATTTTATGTCATATGCTACCGGTATTTTATGTCATATGCTACCGGTATTTGATGTCATATGCTACCGGTATTTGATGTCATATGCTACCGGTATTTTATGACATATGCTACCGGTATTTTATGACAATTCCTTAGCATTAAAAACCCTGACTACCGATAACAAAACATTTTGGATTCTTTAGTTTATCTTGTTTTCTAAATAAACAGAATATGTCCTGACATTTGTTTTTTAATCGTCATATTGATCAAATATCTGAATGATATATGGCAGTTTAAAAGGATAAATTTTGTGTGTCATGTTGTTATGTGGAAGGAATACCTATCACTCTCTGTATTCGGCTAAGATTGAGACCTAAAATTCCAATTCTTATTTAATGTTTTTTCAAGAAAAGCTAAGTTTCAGATTGAGCACTAAAACGTCTATTTTCAAACACCCAGTTGTTTTTATCTTATATTATTTGTATCTACTTTATTTTTAGTGTAAAGAGTAGAATGTATAAAATACACACAGGACAACTGTTTCTTTATTATAATGAGGTTGACTTCATACAGGGGCTTCCCAAGAAAAACGAAAAAAGCTAACCCGATGCTTTAATTTCATGTTCCGCTATATAGATATTGTCCTTTCACTAAATAATTTTGATGATGTGATTATGTTTATCGGATATATTCCACTAAGCTTGAAATAAATGATAATGGTACCACAGATACAGCTTGGTCTGCTTCATGCCCTGACCTTTAGTTTTTTTGTGTAGTAAAACACTACACATTGTTTGTCCTTTTAAGTCCCCTTTCTTTTGGACATTGTGTTGTCTTGTCCCTCTTAGAATTACAACTTCTGATTACCCCTTTAGTATCTTTAGACTTTTCCTACACTTAGAAATTGACTTTGTTGGCCGGTTAAGAACAACACTGTACGACAGAAAAGATGATTTCATTTGTTCCATTGCTAACTTTCCATTATATTTATTATGTAGCAACATTCCAGCAACACCTACATATTGAATACATATATTTCTCAGTTAATACTACATTCCAGAGCTTGTGATTCCTATCAGGATTTCCTTGATAGAAGGTTGCTGCTAACAAGGTAAGCCACCGAATTAAGGGTTCTACTGGCAAAAAGTTTAAGTCATCACTTCAAAAGCGCCATGATGGCCATCATGACTTGGTTATGGAATATCTGTATCATAGATGATCACGTTTATGTTCCGTTATGTAATATATGTGTCATAGATGATCACGTTTATGTTCCGTTATGTAATATCTGTGTCATAGATGATCACGTTTATGTTCCGTTATGTAATATCTGTGTCATAAATGATCACGTTTATGTCATAGATGATCACGTTTATGTCAGAGATGATCACGTTTATGTCATATATGATCACGTTTATGTCATAGATGATCACGTTTATGTCATAGATGATCACGTTTATGTTCCATTTGTCGTCGTCACAATCCCGTCCTTCTTGTTTTCGTTCATAAGATTTATCCCTGCATTTTTTCATTGAGTAACAAGACGGGGACCACAGGTGGAGCAGAAACTGCTGAACTGCTTCCACTTCCGATTCGCCTTCACATCTGATTTTATTGGGTTCCATGTTTCTCAATCTTAATCTTTTTGTGTATGATTTGTGGACCATTGTTTGTCTTATTTACCCCTCTCGTTTTGCCATTGTATTTCAAGTTCTGTTCTTCGATTTATCGCTTTTGATTACCACTTTAAACTTCTCTTTGATTAAGATAAAACACAAAGAAGAAGAAACATTTGTATATATATATATATGTATTCTATTATTTCAAAGAAAAGTGAAGATTTTATTTGTTATAAAATACAATTAAATTTATAAGATTTTAGATAGATAACTTGTAAAGATGAGATCTGTCATGCGAAATATATACAATTTTAAAGAATATACACCGTTATATTGCATGCATTAGAATATCAATGTGACTTATATTCGTGTTTCTGGTTAGGTTTCAATAATTTGCATAATGAAATACTATAAAATATCAGAGAGAGAGAGAGAGAGAGAGAGAGAGAGAGGAAAACAATTTAGTAAAATGACATGAATCTCGAAAATCCATCTACATGTATGAACAACTGCTGAAAATTGTATTTACTACAATATAATATGCAAAACGTATTCTATTATACAATTAAATACAATTTTGTACATCGAGTTTAAACATGACCGCATCATGCACAATATGAATAAAATTTACAAAGCTTTTAAAACAGATTTATTTGATCATTTAAAAGAGAAAACAAAAGAAATGGAAAACGTGATGCAATGATTTTGTATGAAAACACCTTAAATTTCAAAACATTTCCGCTTTGTCCAATGAAATGGAAGGAATTAGCAATATACAAATTAAAATGGAATTGCTTATATCCTCGTCTGACAATAAGTCGGTCAGTCATTGGATAATGTTTGATTATTTTTTTCATGTTTGAAAAGTAAACATTTTTTTCTTTTTAATTATGTTCCTCATCTATTCTTGCTCACATGTGTAAAGTTCCGTGGAAAAAAGATCGATAATAATTACATACTGACCCATATTTGCTTACCACCCTTTTTCCAAATGGTGTCGTATGACGTCATATAAAGTCGGTCAAAGTTCAATAAAGCACATGTTTTTATCATAGGCCAACCAAACTTAAAAAGTAAACCAGATTAAGAAAGTACAGTATTTTAGCTTTTTCAGTGTAATTGATTTGTCTGAAAAATTTCAAAAGATGTTTTTTTTTAAATAGTTTGAAATTGAAGTATTAAAAATTAATTATTTGATGCAAATATTAAACTTGCTTACCCACATAAAAAATATTTAATCCAGTGAATTTGGTGTTTTTGCTTTTGTCAATACAATCTATTAGACCGACATATTTTGGTAAACAATTAATGACTGATTTCAATTTATTTTAATCACATTTATTATCACAGAGTGGTAACAATACAGTTTTGTTGATGTTATTTGTAATAATGACAGGTTTTTTTTACCCAGACAATCTCATTTTTCTGTCTGATTTAATTTAATTCTCTTGTTCAATTTATGCTATAAATTTTGATTATTGCTGTTAAATTAATTCTTTTTCTATCTTCTCTGTGAATTTCATTTCATTACCCCAAGAAGTAAGGGGTATATTTGTTATTAAAGCAGCAGTGGTAATGCAAAATAATCTGCCATTTTGTGACTAATGGAGAGCACTTGCATGTATTTTCCCGGTAAAATCGGCCGTTTTCTAGAAAATGGTGGAATCTGAATGATCAATCATCATATTTTCAAAGTATTTTAAAATACAATTTGCTTGGCCTACATTCCAGAAACGGTCATGAACTGTGATGACGATTATGTCAACAAACCGGAAAAATACAAATGCTTGGAGAATACCATCGATGGAAACATATTTAAAAGGCATAATGATCAGGAAAAAAAGACATTAGTAAAAAGGATCTTTTTTACTTGCATGGAATTTATTCAATTCAAACTTCTCTGTTTTAATCTCATCTTATAATTTTGACGTTGAAAAGTATTCCCTCTGCATTTATGTACGCTATGAATATACAGAATGATGTCATTGGTCTCGTGCTGCGCGAGAATTGTAGATCAAAACAAATGACCGACATTATTACATGACCGAGCAGATGTCACGGTAGGATACATACATGTAAGTCAGAAGTTTGTAATTTAAAATCATAAATTAATGAAAAGCGAATCGATGCCAATAATATACTATTTATTTAGTCTATAAGGGATCGTCATTGTCGTGATTCGTATTGTAGTTAGATTTACAAGTACCTGTGCAATCAGTGCATATCACCACTAATGTTGTGAGTTCCAATCCCACTGATGACGTGGTGTACTCGATACAACATTATGTGATAAAGTTTCTCATTGACTTGCGACATGTCGGTGGTTTTCTTCAGGTACTCCGGTTTCCTCCAATAAAACTGACCGCCACAATATAACGGAATTATTGTTGAAAGTGGCGTTAAACACCATAAACCCAAACCAAACCATCTATAACATGCTCTAACCCCTGTTTTATTGTGTTGTTCGAGCTTTTTTAGGTTTTGACATAAGTGTAGTATCGTTATTGTTTTTTTTGCATTCGGAATGTTCCCGTTACAGGAATGTCTTCTCTCTGACCTGTTTACATTACATGCATCTTACAAATATCAGAGACACGTAATATTTATCTATTCAAATCTTTTTGTGTTCACAACAAAAGTATTGATGGATATTTTGTCAATTATTCGACGTCTTAAAGTTGTCTTTGGGATTTTGTGAAATCATTAAAGAAATATGGACTTATTTTTATAGAAATAATTAAAATAACAAAAATGAACCCCATGATTAACATAGATCACGCACTTGTTAAAGAGGCTTGTAGGATGTATTTCTACAGAACTAAATCCATTAATGAGTATGAAGCTGAGCACCCAATTACTTTCTGTCAAAAGGATATTTTAATGGAATATGTTGTTGTAAGGTATTGATTTCTACCCGGAATAACAATAGATACATTTCTCTAATAACTTAATTTATCCGTTCTCTGATTGGTTTAACAGGTAATCTCACGAATACTATCGTATTTAAAGAATATTTACCGGAAGTCGTATCCGATCTCTAAAGGTCGAGTGTTTCCAGAATAAATTAAGCAATTATCAAAATGAGATAAATTCTAGAATTAATTGTAATAGTCTATTATTGTAGCTATTAAATTGTATCGTCACTTGTGATTGTTTGTTGTGGTTTGGAATAATTTGTTTTTATTAGTAATTTTGATGTTCTAATCTACACTTTTTCGTCAGAACATGAAAAATATGAAAACATTCAAAAATATAATACCTGTTTAAATATATAAACATTAAATTAAAGAACAATTGTGTTGTCTGTTCTTCTTCGATATACGGATTCTGATTGCCCCTTTGGTCATTAAACTAAAGAAACATTGTGTTGTCTGTTCTTCTTCGATATACAGATTCTGATTGCCCCTTTGGTCACTAAACTAAAGAAGCATTGTGTTGTCTGTTCTTCTTCGATATACAGATTCTGATTGCCCCTTTGGTCATTAAACTAAAGAAACATTGTGTTGTCTGTTCTTCTTCGATATACAGATTCTTATTGCCCCTTTGGTCATTAAACTAAAGAAACATTGTGTTGTCTGTTCTTCTTCGATATACAGATTCTGATTGCCCCTTTGATCATTAAACTAAAGAAGCATTGTGTTGTCTGTTCTTCTTCGATATACAGATTCTGATTGCCCCTTTGGTCATTAAACTAAAGAAGCATTGTGTTGTCTGTTCTTCTTCGATATACAGATTATGATTGCCCCTTTGGTCATTAAACTAAAGAAACATTGTGTTGTCTGTTCTTCTTCGATATACGGATTCTGATTTCCCCTTTGGTCATTAAACTAAAGAAACATTGTGTTGTCTGTTCTTCAATATACGGATTCTGATTGCCCATTTGGTCATTAAACTAAAGAAACATTGTGTTGTCTGTTCTTCTTCGATATACAGATTTTGATTGCCCCTTTGGTCATTAAACTAAAGAAGCAGTGTGTTGTCTGTTCTTCTTCGATATACATATTCTGATTGCCCCTTTGGTCATTAAACTAAAGAAACATTGTGTTGTCTGTTCTTCGATATACGGATTATGATTGCCCCTTTGGTCATTAAACTAAAGAAGCATTGTGTTGTTTGTTCTTCTTCGATATACGGATTCTGATTGCCCCTTTGGTCATTAAACTAAAGAAGCATTGTGTTGTCTGTTCTTCTTCGATATACAGATTCTGATTGCCCCTTTGGTCATTAAACTAAAGAAACATTGTGTTGTCTGTTCTTCTTCGATATACGGATTCTGATTGCCCCTTTGGTCATTAAACTAAAGAAACATTGTGTTGTTTGTTCTTCTTCGATATACGGATTCTGATTGCCCCTTTGGTCATTAAACTAAAGAAGCATTGTGTTGTTTGTTCTTCTTCGATATACGGATTCTGATTGCCCCTTTGGTCATTAAACTAAAGAAGCATTGTGTTGTTTGTTCTTCTTCGATATACGGATTCTGATTGCCCCTTTGGTCATTAAACTAAAGAAACATTGTGTTGTTTGTTCTTCTTCGATATACAGATTCTGATTGCCCCTTTGGTCATTAAACTAAAGAAGCATTGTGTTGTTTGTTCTTCTTCGATATACCGATTCTGATTGCCCCTTTGGTCTTTAAACTAAAGAAGCATTGTGTTGTTTGTTCTTCTTCGATATACAGATTCTGATTGCCCCTTTGGTCATTAAACTAAAGAAGCATTGTGTTGTTTGTTCTTCTTCGATATACAGATTCTGATTGCCCCTTTGGTCATTAAACTAAAGAAGCATTGTGTTGTTTGTTCTTCTTCGATATACAGATTCTGATTGCCCCTTTGGTATCTTCATACTCTTCATACTCCATCATATATGAAGTTGTATATTTGAGTGTTATGACATATATTTTTAAAATATAACCGTAGATATCAAATTTAGTGCGCGCGACGCGTTTCTGGAATAACCTACATCAGATACGCTCAGAAGCGAAAGAATCGAAAGCCAAATAAATTAGAACACATTCAACAATATTTCAGTTATATGTGATCACCAGTTTTATTTGTGGAGTAAACTGGAGTAAATCTGAATGGACCTCAAGTTACTGACAAACGTTATCAAATAAAGTTGTGTCGTGTACACCGCGTCAAGGGTGTAATTAGGAAAAAATATCATCGCCGCTGTACTCTGGGTTCATGGAGAAATGTAAATCATCCAACCAACATTCGACCGCGCCGCGAATTAATTTAACTTAGATGAAAAACAGGGGATGTGGCGTATTTTCCGAAAATAACCAAGTGACTGCAATAATTTTAATGTACAAATGTATTATGTATTATTAATATACATTTTATTCTATGTGATTCACTACTTCTGAATGATAGGAGAATATTAAGGGGTGATATAAATTGGAAGTCAAATGTTATACTAAACAATGAAGAACAGACAAAACTCGCAAATGTTCAAACCTACAACGAAGCCCATCTTCATGCACAGGAGTCAGGCGTTACACTGACGCTTTGTAGACACCATCCTGGGGGTGACTAGTGGTGACCGACTTAAATCCTGATTGGTAGTGGGGTTCGTGTTGAAGAATGTTTAGTTTTCTGTGTAGTGTTTTGTAGATCATTGTTCGTCCCTTTGTCCTTTGTCTTTTTTGGGGGCATTGTAATGCCTCTCCATATTCGATTTATGACTTCTGACTAGCATTTAGGTATCATCAAATTTTTCTCGAGAAGATGAGTCAAAGTCTGCTCTAGTTATTTTAGCGGAAGGGAGGTAAAACTTTGCTTAACAATAATTTCACAAATGCAGTTTATGTAATTTCCCTTAATAATATAACTTAAGTTTATGCATTCACTAAAGTAGTAGAAAGAGAAAAGCAATGGTATCACTAGTCCATTGTAGCCTTTGGGGATTAACAGTTCAGATGTACAGTGAAATATCTATACTGACATACACCATTATAACACCAGGGATAGAGTGTATCTCTACTGTAGATTTCCCCTGATGCAGACGATTACAGAAACACACTCAATGAGATACAACACATGTATCTAGTTTTTCATTACTTGATGTTATATAGAGTGAAACTTCTATAATGGCGGTAACAATATTTGATTTAAAGTTGTTGAAATAGTGACCACAGCTTGTGTATTGTGTCTATTAAAGAAGCAATCATTTAGTATTGTGTTGGTATTGATATTCTATATGATAATGTTTGATATATCTTTATTGCAGTTTGTGTTGATTTATTGATAATCAAATAGTCTATCATACACTTATTTATTAGAAGTGACCCTTCATGATTTTGTCGGATATGCTTATTTGACTTCTGAATATTATTTTAATAGCTTTTTTTATTTCCATAAAATATTATAAAATTTATTATAGATTTTTTGAGATTTGAAAGACAAAATATAAATCATTAAGAAACAAAAACCGAAATTGGGGCCTAAAAATATTACATCTTTTTTGTGAACTTTTGTTTTATTTACACGTATCTCTATCCTGGTTTGTACAATTTCCCTGTCCTCGTTTATTCTTTTCACTCGTTAAATAAGGTTTGTTCTGGGAAAAAAAAAGAAATTAAAAACACTCTCCATCACTTAGTATTTCATTGAAATGAAATTGAAAATGAAAATGTTTATGAGTTTAAATTGTTTCATACTCAATAAAAACATACATCTCTAATTTAGTGAGTGCGACACGTTTCTGAAATAACTTTCATTAGTTACGCTTACAATCAATTGAATGATAAGCTAGATATTTTAAAGATTTTGAGTGTAAATAAAGGGCCTAAACAGAATAGTTTTAGGTTTCCAGTCTTTATAGCCACTAACGATGACGAATTAGTTATTGTTATTTAATTGGTGCTTTATTTAGTCCTGAATTTCAAAATTAATATTAAATTTAAGCATTATCAATTACTTCTGTAATGCTTTAAAATCTTATTTCGAAATAATTGAAGAAGATAATGATAATTGAACATCTAGTTTTATTTAGTCTACCCAATGAGGTAGTTTATTAATATGTACGCTGCAGATAAATTCTAATTGGATCAGGGTTAGGGTTATGGAGTTTAACTCCACTTTCAACACTATAAATACTAATTCCAAACATCCATTTGATAATATATGTATCAAGTTTGGACTTGTTTTCAGCTCCTCGTATGTGATAACGATCTCTTTAACAAGATTTATGTCAATTTTCAAGAAAAGCTGAATAAAAAGGTAGATATATAATTGAATGCGCACGATGCGTTTCTAGGTCAACTATCATCAGGTACGCCTATATACCGGTAAATTCATATAAAACTGTTGATTTCTTGGAAACCTATCTCTGGTACCTTTCATTAACTCATTTTGAAGTTGTATTAAGAAGAAAAACAATGTTATAAGTTGGATGTTGATATTTTTTGGCAAACTATTGCTTGGTCAGCATTGTCTTTTACATCCTTTGTTATTTTTGGTAGGGAAAAAAACCTAACACAATTTCGCACCTCTGCACTAAAATGTTGGTAAAGGCGACACTAGACTCATTTTATATTTTTGATTTGGTCGAAGAACATTTCATAATATAGGAGTTAGGGTTATGGTGTTTAACGCCACTTTCAACAATATTTCAGTTATATCGTTGCGGTCAGGTTTATTGGTCACTGACGAGCTTTATCACATAATGTTGTATCGAGTACTCCTCGCCATGAGCGGGATTCGAACTTTTCATTATATATGAGGGAAAAAAAATCCCAAATTTATCGGAAATTAAATTTAGTTGTTTTCAAACTTTTTAATGGCTTTGTCATTTCATCTTATATTTGGTACTTATTTTTAGGTAATGATGATGCTGTAATTCTCCTAACAAAATCAAAATTATAATTTTTTCCAAATAAAGCATTTTTTTTTTATTCCACCAGCCTCAGATGAAATATAATTTTATTGGTTCTATCAAGAAGAATGTAACATTCTTCTTGTTGTTAAAGTTGATTTGAAAGATAGGTGGAGAGAAACATGTTTTTTAAATGGCAACACCCTCCATTCTATTTATACAATTTTACTGTATTCGTCTTTATCTATATACTAATATGCTGAGGTATGCGGGATAACATTTATTCAGTAATATACCCCATTGCCCTTTATGGGTCTAGTTGTCTTAATTTAGTAACCGATTGTGAAAGTTCAACAAGAAACCTTAACAAGAAGTCCCGTGTCTAAGTATGAATGGGTTATAGTACATGATCACTACATGTTCCAGACATACGAAACACGTACAATATTATACATCTTAAAATACTTGTATTCTTAGCACGAAAAATGGATTTTCTGTTTGAATGAGTTGATCTGTCAGCTATGTACGATTTTTCTATTAATTTCTCTTCTATATATCTGCTTCATTTCCCAGACAGACTGCAGGGTTTTAAAATGACATTTTTCAATATGCATATGATTATATATGATTGATCAAGTATTGATTTATAGGACAATATGTTCCCAATGTTGTGTTTAATATTTGAAAATCACCTTTCCGAAATATGTTGTTGGGACATCTATATTTCAAGGTAATACTTATTCTCTCTTTTTGTTTTATATTTTATGAAAAGTGTTAGCAATTGTTTATTTGTTTAAATTAAATTGTCACTTTCTGTTTCTTTGGTCAAGATATTCATATTGCATAAATATTTTGTAGTTTTAAAGTAAGGGAACAACCATTTAACTTGAAAAGAGGGGGGGGGGGGGGTTATGGTTTTTGCACTGATCTGAATTTTTTTTTTAAACAGTTGGACACATTTTTATTTTTTTTCAATTGCAATCAAACTAAATTATTTTTTTTCTTACCAAGTCAAAACATATTTTTTTCCCCAATGCTTTGTATAAAGGTGTGAGCCAGTATTCATTTTTAGATGCTATGCATATAGTTCATATATACTATAAATTTCCATGTTATATCTCGCATTTGTACATGTAAATAAACAAGTGAGGATTTTAATCAAACAAGTTCAAGGTGTGTAGATATGGCATAAATATACTTGAGATTTATTGCACAACTCTTGGGATTTTTTTCTTTTCAAAACAATACTGTTAAACCAGATTTTTTTTTATTCTTATGTAAAGCAGAATATTTTTTTGTGGCCAATGCTGTGACAGATTATTTAATTTCTTTCCCTTCTAAATCATAATATTTTTTTAGGAAACAATCATAGCCCTCCCCTTTAAGTTAAATGGTCGTTCCCCAAAGAAAAGTTTGATGGGCGACTTTCAAAAATAAAAGAAAGTTATTAAATGAACGGGCTTATTTGTACAGTATTGAACATTAAGTTTTTATATCTTTATTATATGCACTTGTAATATATAGTTTGCCATCAACAGCCTGTAACATTCTCTTAACATGAACAAAATATTTATCAGAATCACTTAAAATTAACTTTCTAAATGCAGGGTGACTTAAAGTATTCAAATACATGGAAATATGTCACGATAACACAGGGAAAGAAGCTCTATTTTAATCCAAAAACAATTTTTATAAAATAAAGTCTGTAGAGCAGGTGGTTTGAACTTGAAAAATGAGATACAATACTTTCTTAAAATAATCTTGGGGAGTGGCTCAAAGAGGAGACATTTATTATTTTTTTTTATATAATTAACATGTCAGTAAAACTTTTTCTTTCTGTTGTAAAATGAATCATAATATCAAGAACTTGAGGATATAAATTCATTTAAAACAAATTAACATTTTGGGCAATGACAGAAATAAATTAATAAATTCTACACCACTTCTAAACATTTCTTCGAATTGTTCAAGAGCATCTTCAAAATACCCTGCATTGTCGTTGAATTAATGGCATACAATTCAATTGGTAAGATATCTCCTGACCATGTTAAAATGATCATAACAGGAACTGACATCTACAAGAATGAATACATGTCCACTTGGTTGTGTACATAGTATGTGGTGTACTGGTATACATTCCTGTATGTTGACATCACTACTGTAAATTATCATATTTCCCTTTTTTTTCAACTTAAACAAGGCATTCTCAATGTTTCAACCGATGGAAATCATGTTTGAGATTCTTTCTTTCGCCATTTCTATTGTTCACAAACTTTGTATCGTCAGACATGATTTATGTCCTAGCATTGTCTGTTGTTTCATTACGAGCATCATTCTTCTAAGATAATTTCATCCATTTGTGGAGTTTACATTTTACGGTTCATCCAGGTTTTGATTGTCCATGATCATTGGTGTAAAATTACAATAGTCCTAACTGATTTGTTATTGCCTTTTCATATTCAATTACGGTCATATTTCTGTCATATTTATATCATTGTAGCATTGATGTTTTCTTTTATTGTTATGTTTGAATTGTTGTTAATGGGTGAAATCGTCATCGGTCCTGAATCTACTCTTGGTCAACTTATGTATATCTTTATTTATCAATAGACCAAATACATCTATAGGTATAGAGAAGTACATGTTGAGTAGTATTTACAATATTTACAAATACAGTTGATATATAATGGTTGGTATGGTAACCCTAAAAAGGTATCATATGCTAATCTGGACATGGCATAACCACTACCAGTGTAAGCACGTACGGTGGTATTGTGAATACATGTAAATTATATATGCTTAGATGATGAAACACAATTTTCGAATGAATTTGTCAAAAAGAAATTGTGTTGCCAATTTGGAGTTACAAAATTCGTATTTATTGTTTCAATGATTGAAAGAAGTAATTTATCAGATTCTGTACAATTTGTAAAGTCATGTTCATGTGTCTTTTCTGTTCTGCAGCGCCTGAAATGTAAATTTAACTTTCAGGAAATAGGTCACCAGATGAAAAACGTAAATACAGAACGGTTTATTTCTTTTTCAGTTCAGTTCCATGGGGACATTTGTTCTAAATCCTAAAAAGCTCTAATGCATTTAGCAGTTGTAGTTTACACGCGTTTGCGGAATAAACTTCATCAAGTACCCTCATAATCAGAAGACTTGATAGCCAAGTAATTTAAATGTCTTCGGGAGCAATTAAATAAGCCAAAGGGCCAACACAGGAAACATTCGTGATGTAATATACGGTATAAATAAGGCTTGATTATCATTGTTATGATAGGAATAGAGTGTGGAACACATTGGAAAAATTAAATTTGTTGACAGCGACCAACTACAATAGAAAGTAATATCTTTTGACATTCCTTATATATGCAGAAAATTAATGTGAAAACACGTGTTTATTTTTTGTATTATATATACGTATTTGATATGTTATTAGTGAACAGTATATAATGGAGACAACAATTCTGTGTTTTATGTCATATTAGGTGGAAGGTTTACGTACATAAACCTAATTTAACCCCGCCACTTTTTATTGAAATGCCTGTACCAAGACAGGACATTGAGAGGTCATGTATGTGTGTGTTAGGGGTATCAATTTTACCTCTGTTTCTACGATTTTTCTATTAGAATCTGGAACTGTTCCGAAAAGTGTGGTATTTTTTTGTTTTTTTATTCTATTTTTATTGGCATTAAGTAAAAAATAAAGTATATTTAAATCGTAAATGCACAAAATGTATATTTTTTACTTACAAAATCTCATTAGTACAATAACTATTAATAATATAGGTTTTTAACAGTTCAAGCTATAAATTACTTAAAAAAAACCCGTAGACGTAATATGTTTGTTAATACATGCAGATTTATATATTAACTTTAAATATTTAATACTGCATATCAAATAAAGAAAGTGTAAATCCAAATGTATTGCTAAAAAATCCTCCATCTGTTGTAGGGGTTCAGTGAAAGCTGTTTCATATTGATTTATGCAGACATTTCTATCAAATCTTTTCATTCTTTTTTTTTTCAATTATATATTTATAATTCATCGGCGTGTCCCATGACTAGTATCCACACATTTTCTGTATCCTTTTGTAGCCAGTAAATAAACTCATCATAACATTGTCCATTCAATGTGGCAGTCTTTTTGAGGGGGCTTTCTTCGATTTATGGTTAACATACAGTTTTATTGAGATATATATATACATTTGTATACCTATTTTTATTTTTGAAATATGTGTACGTATTCTATTATTTTCTCATAAATACGAATTTTATTATGGAATTTGAATAAAGTCTCCATTCATATCCTATTTATACAAAACTATAAAACCGTAGACGATGGTTAAAAAGAATTAACTAAAATCACAAGAGTCACCATTATTATAATTCACTGTCCCCAATATTTGACAAAAGGTATAAACAATATAATTATAAAGAAAAACGTATATATTTGAATATTTGACCTTACTTTCGTTTTAGCAAAAAGGGGAAGAAATAGAAAGAAATTACCATACAATATATTATGATTGATTGATGTTTAACGCCAACTTTAGCAGTATTTCAGTTATCTCGTGGAGTGAAAAAATAAAATAAGCTCTAGGATGTAATATAAACATTATCATCAACCAAACTAAAACCAAAAATAAATTCAAATCTCCGAAATATGTATATAATATAAGTTTAAATACTACATCTTATTGTAAGGGTAACATGATAACACATGAACATGTGAAAACTCTGCTTGTGTTTGTTACTTATATATACATATATATGTTGCATTATAAATATTTCTGCAAAGAAGAAACCTTCCTTTAAGTTAAAATATATGTAGCATTTATGGGATTAAAATATGTAATTATTTCAGGTGTAAATCACTATGGCAACACAGTAACAGCCGACCAACAGAAAAAGAACGGATTAGAGGATCATGAATAAAAGGTAAAAAGGAGCAATCGATTTGAACGTATTCAAACAGAAAACCCGCTGTAGCAACGAATAAATCTCATTATTAAAAGTCGCTAAAGCGCAAGGTTTTGTTGCAACATGTGTCGTCAGTCCACATCATAAGTAGTTACACAGTCTTACAAGGTTACAGTCTGATGAAAGACGTGCTGAGTCCGCGCCCCATGGTAAGTTTCACTTTACTTTATAGTAAAACTATCAAATCTTATCAAATCTTTATTGCAGTTTTTAAAGTTTTTATTAAAATCACAGTAAAGTTTGACTTATTACGTCAGATGATGGTATGGTGACAAGTAAAATATGTCTTGCACTGCACTCAATGACTATGTAGCAAACTATGACAAAGTCGAACATTTTTGTTCTAAGCTCTTCGATAATGGCTGAAAATATTACTAAATGGAATAATTTACCCGATTTCAAGGAAAATCGAAACTGGTGACTCAATCAAATTTTATATGAGGTGGCAACCTACAGTTTTGCTTTGTACTCGTCATTAAATCAATTACCATCTAATCCTTTTTGCTTCATTTGAATAATTATTTTGCGAATCATTGACACTGTGCAGAAACGCATTGCCAACGTGGCACATAATTCCGCTAGACGAAATTGTGCAACATGTCGCTTTCAATTTACATTTCATTGATTGATTTCCTTTCATCTGACATTTAATAACATTTTTGATGCTGTTAGTTGATTCATAACCATGCGGTAACAATATAGGTGGCCGGTTGCTGATTTATTTGTGGACCAAATGAAAGTGACACAGTTCAAGAGTTAACAAACCTGAAGTTAAAATATATATATTTCGACGAAGGAATGGAATATTTTATAGACATATTCATACATACAACAGAATGGAAAACAGTTTTATATATTCGGGGCTACATGATCTTTTGGAGCAACGTAAAGCAGTTCAACACCACTCTCATGGTGGTCTGATAAGAGCGCATGCTCTGCATCACGTGACAAAATGTCTCCTCACCTTTTGATTGTTGCTCAGAAAGCCAGTGTATTTAAAATGGCTATCGAGCAGCAATCAAAGATTGAAGGAGGGTATATACCAACTGGGGATACGATGAACTACAGATATCTAACAAGAAGCTGTTATGTACATAATATTTGCTGCAGAGAGTGAGAAGGACATATTTTTCTGACGTACAACCAAATGTGGACAGACATTATGTTTCATTGCTTACTCATGTATATATTGCAGTTCTCTGCTAAGTTACAGTTTGTATCGTTCCTTTCTAAATTGTTGTTTTTAATAAACTAAATAAATAAAGAGATCAAATAACGTACATGATGTGAATAATATATTATCCTTCCTAGTTATGTTTCATATTCTATTCAAATTTAAATCTAAGGTGGGACAGGAAAATTCATTTCACAATATATTACACTTCAATTGCTTTATCAAATTTAATAATATTCAATAATATTGCTGAAATTGACGAAAATATAAAAAAAAGTTAAGAAAACGCAATTAAATCAATGATTTGTAAAATTAGTTAGTAGATACTATGAACTACAACATTTCATAAATCATTAATAACATTATAGATGAAAGTAATTGAGACATAAAACAAAAAATATTTTTGAAATATCATAATATCTTCTATTTTCTACAAAACTTTTACCGAACATCGGATGTCTTATAAGAAACAGAGACCGCGAGGACATGGGTTCACCCCCGGGTTTTTTGTGGGATGTGTGTTGCACATTTTTTTTTTTATATATTTTATCAATGATAAAAGTTTTATTGCAATTCATACAGATAGGATGGCCTTAATATCAGAACAGAATTTACAGCGATCCGGAAACTCTCCACAGGAACACAGAAAAAAATATATAAATCATTATATAAAATATACTACTTTAATTATTTGTGTAGTTTGCTAGCCCTATAATATTTATATCTTGAAATTATTTTTTTTACAAAAAAAGTATAAACAATGTTGGTCAACACCTTCCTGGGCCCTCGAGTTTACCTCGTTTTTGAGTAGTGTTTCTGTTGCTCAATCTTCGTGATTTTTTTGCAGTGTTTTGTCGACCACAGTTCGTCTTTTTTATTACCTTTTTCTTTCGGCTATTACATTTTTTTGTCCTTTTTCGAAGTACCACTTCTGATTACCCTTTTTTATCTTCAAATTTTTTTCATCAATAACAACAAAACGAACAACTCCCACCTCAAGTCATTGAACACAAAAGTAAGACTACGAGTTTGTAGTCAAAGATTATTTCCGCCGTGGAAAATGAATTTAGATATGAACATTTCATAAGAAAAGTAATTTGAAAATATTATACAAAAAAAAAAAGAAGACAATTTGGAAGAGAAAATAAACAATTCTCTAGAGTCTAATAGAAAAAAAAAGCCCATTACGTATAATGAAACCTACACTAGTTAAATATAGAAAAAACATGTAGATATATATAGTTGTGTTTTCGAAGCCGTTCATGCTTATGTATGGCCAGTTTGTATTGTACTCGTACTTGCAATATAATTCATTAAAACACTCATATACATAAGCCTTTTTCTACATATTAAGTGCAAATCTATGAAATAGGTATTTTTTTTATATTCAGGCTATCCTGTTTAGAACCTTTGGCTTTCTTGTTTGTTGGTTTGTTTTTTTATTATTGTTGGTCCAGATTTTTAAATTATCTTTTGACTTTAAACGTACCCGATGAAGGTTTTTTTCAGAAACGCATCATGCACACTAAATTAGATATCTACGTTTTGATTAGATAATGGGGGGGGGGGGGGTATTATATTTCGATGCCACATTTTGTTGTGCTTTGAAAAACCCCATTTAATGTTATGTAACACTTTAAATTGCACCATTCAGAGATACTGTAATTCGACTTGTGAGGACACGATTTCAGCCATCAATGTTTTGCTAGACAACATTTTTGTTCGGTTTGGCAATAAAGTGTTCCGTCAAACTGTTTGTTTTTATTCTGTTTTGAATCTCCATTGATGGCCGAACTAAAAAAGGTCTGTTTAAGCACTCACCTATTAGTTTATTTAAAGGGGCATTAGCTACGATTTTGACCAAAAAAATTATGTTTTGGAAATTAGTAAATAGCTTTAAAATGATGAAATACAAGTAAATAGTTCACATTAAGCAGCTTATCGTACCACTTTTCGCCTTTTGAGAACGAAAATTACCATCGATTTATTATTTCCTTGCAAGCAAATAATTTGACCTCGCTTTCTCCGTATGCAACTGACCTTATAAGTGACAGGTAAAAACGAATAATTTGTATGTTGTCGCTTATTAACTGCAAACTTGCATGGTTCTTTGTCCGTAATTAACGCCGACTAAAAGCAGATTCACAGAAAATAAGAAATAAGTGCATTGTTGTACTAATTTAATGACGATTCGGCAAACTCCGTAAACAATGCCGATAATTAATAAGATGGCGTCCATTTCTTGATGATCTCAAAACACGAGCAGTTGCACCTTTTTCCCCCGATACGCGTACATTTCATAACATGTATAAGTTACAGAAACACGCTTTACTAAGGCATCAATCATATCTGATAGTTTTTATGGGTAACACAAATTTACGATTTTGTCAGATAATGCCCGTTTAACAATAACTATATATACTTAGACAATACCTTAACTGTAAACAATCCTACTTTTCTTACATTGGTTAAAAAAAATTATCACACGGAACTTACGTTGAATAATGATAAATCATGTAATTATTATTAAAACTAAGGTTATCATCCCTCAGGCATATGTGACCTCAGCTGATTTTGGCTATTCTGTTAAGGGTCTTTGATTTTTGTGCTCCCAAAGACATTTAAATAATTTGGACTTTCAAATATTTTGGATTTGAGAGTATCTGATGAAGATTATTCCAGAAACTCGCCGTGCGCACTAAATTTGATATCTACGTTTTTATTATAAACGACTCCTGTCAATTATGTGGTCTTTGTGAATAGAAGCGAATCTGTTTTATCGTATGTTTATATGTATATTGCCATTGATGACCCAATTATCAAGAGAAGAGGATTGGGAACCCAAGAGCCGATATAATCCGGCCACATTTGTGTGCATGTCCTAAGTCAGAACTTGAATACCCTACGTCATATGTCGTGGTTTTGTGTTCAGTGAGGTCAGCTAAGATGGGAGGTGATTGTTCGTTTTGTTGATATTACTGGATTTAATGACCATCAATATTTAACATTCTTTTCATAATAATACAAATTCTAATTGTTGTCCTAAGAGTTATGGTATCTAACTGAGTTAACTACGAACATTCATTAACTATCATTCATATTTTTGATAGTATGCGGTCTTTTTGAGTGAAAGCAGGTTTGTTCTATCGTTTGTTTGTATCTGTATTGCCGTTGGAGATCCAATTATCAAGAGTGGGGTCTAATTAACCAATTTAAACCCGCCACAGTGTTACGCCTGTCCCAAGCCACGACCTGGATTTCTAAATTCATATGCCATGGTCTTATTTATGTTCAATGATCTGAGGTTCGAGGTGATTGCTCGTTTTTCTTTTATATATTGGTTGAATTGCTGACCATTACTGTTTAAACTTCCTTTTAATAAGACTTTGTTTCCTTCAAATTGTTAAAGAAGTATACTCGCCGACTTATTCATTTATTCGTATGAGGCAGATTTCATACAGGAGCTTCTCAATAAAAACGAAAAGAAGCTAGCCCTATCATTTAATTTCACGTTCCGCTATATAGATAATGTCTTTTCACTAATAATTCTAAGTTTGGTAATTTGGTTGATCACCTCTATCCCACTAAGCTTGAAATAAAGGATACCACAGTTAGACCGAGACCTGCTTCATACCTTGACCTACAACTCAAATTTCACAGTGAGGGCGGGGTAAAAGCGAATCTTTACGACAAAAGAGATTATCTCAATTTCTCCATTGTGAACTTTCCATTTATATGTTGCAACATTACAGCAACACCTGCATAGGGAGTATATGTCTCTCGGTTGGTCCGATCTACCAGAGCTTGTGGTTCCTATCATGATTTTTTAATAGAAGGTTGTTGTTGTGGTTAAGTTGAATTCATCATTTTGAAAGTTTTACAATCGGGTCCTTTCCTCATGCATGACTTATCACCGAGTTTGTGACAAGAGTAACACGACGGGTGCCACATGTGAAGCAGGAACTGCCTACCCGTCCGGTGCACATTAGTTTACCCGATGCTTAAGTCGGGTTAGTGATCATTAGATTTCTGTGTAGTGTTTTGCACATTATTGTTTGACCTTTTGTTCTTTTAGTCATTGTATTGTCTGTCCTTCTTAAATTTACGGCTTCTGGTTACACCTTTAGTATCTTCAAACTTATCTTAATAAGGAAGGTTTTCTCAAAATGTTAGAATATTATTTATTTAGGAGGCTTTATCAAAATTAACGGAAATGCTAATGTATTCCCCCCATTTTTATATTAAGGTTTATAGGAAAATGCTGTATTTTCTTTGGACGCGCAGTCGGGTACATTAGGCCAGAGCCGTATATATTTATATATCACAAGATTAAATGATTAAAGCAGTCACTCGCCTGCCAGTCCTAGCATTGGTTTTCTATTCTATTACGGCTATTAGTCATGTCATAGTGCTGGTCTGTAATATAAACATGTTCTTCCCTAACAATGGTTCTGAAATGTTATGGGATGTTGAGTTCACCCCCGGGTTTTAGTGGGGTTCTTTTTTTTCTCGATCTTTAGTTTTATGTGTATATTTTGTAGATCGTTGTTTGTCATTTTGTACTTTTTCGTTTGGCCATTGTGTTGTCTGTTCTTCTTCGATTTACGGATTCTGATTACCTCTTTGGTATCATCAAACTCTCTTTAACTTATATCAGGTGAGAACAAGCTACTATTTGATGAGTTTTAAATCATATCTGTTTGTAGTGAAGGCAAGACGAAAAATACAATACACTACAGGACATTTATTTGACATGTTCCTTACCTCGGACCTGTCTGAGAGGACATTTATTTGACATGTTCCTTACCTCGGACCTGTCTGAGAGGACATTTATTTGACATGTTCCTTACCTCGGACCTGTCTGAGAGGACATTTATTTGACATGTTCCTTACCTCGGACCTGTCTGAGAGGACATTTATTTGACATGTCACCTCGGACCTGTCTGAGAGGACATTTATTTGACATGTTCCTTACCTCGGACCTGTCTGAGAGGACATTTATTTGACATGTTCCTTACCTCGGACCTGTCTGAGAGGACATTTATTTGACATGTTCCTTACCTCGGACCTGTCTGAGAGGACATTTATTTGACATGTTCCTTACCTCGGACCTGTCTGAGAGGACATTTATTTGACATGTTCCTTACCTCGGACCTGTCTGAGAGGACATTTATTTGACATGTTCCTTACCTCGGACCTGTCTGAGAGGACATTTATTTGACATGTTCCTTACCTCGGACCTGTCTGAGAGGACATTTATTTGACATGTTCCTTACCTCGGACCTGTCTGAGAGGACATTTATTTGACATGTTCCTTACCTCGGACCTGTCTGAGAGGACATTTATTTGACATGTTCCTTACCTCGGACCTGTCTGAGAGGACATTTATTTGACATGTTCCTTACCTCGGACCTGTCTGAGAGGACATTTATTTGACATGTTCCTTACCTCGGACCTGTCTGAGAGGACATTTATTTGACATGTTCCTTACCTCGGACCTGTCTGAGAGGACATTTATTTGACATGTTCCTTACCTCGGACCTGTCTGAGAGGACATTTATTTGACATGTTCCTTACCTCGGACCTGTCTGAGAGGACATTTATTTGACATGTTCCTTACCTCGGACCTGTCTGAGAGGACATTTATTTGACATGTTCCTTACCTCGGACCTGTCTGAGAGGACATTTATTTGACATGTTCCTTACCTCGGACCTGTCTGAGAGGACATTTATTTGACATGTTCCTTACCTCGGACCTGTCTGAGAGGACATTTATTTGACATGTTCCTTACCTCGGACCTGTCTGAGAGGACATTTATTTGACATGTTCCTTACCTCGGACCTGTCTGAGAGGACATTTATTTGACATGTTCCTTACCTCGGACCTGTCTGAGAGGACATTTATTTGACATGTTCCTTACCTCGGACCTGTCTGAGAGGACATTTATTTGACATGTTCCTTACCTCGGACCTGTCTGAGAGGACATTTATTTGACATGTTCCTTACCTCGGACCTGTCTGAGAGGACATTTATTTGACATGTTCCTTACCTCGGACCTGTCTGAGAGGACATTTATTTGACATGTTCCTTACCTCGGACCTGTCTGAGAGGACATTTATTTGACATGTTCCTTACCTCGGACCTGTCTGAGAGGACATTTATTTGACATGTTCCTTACCTCGGACCTGTCTGAGAGGACATTTATTTGACATGTTCCTTACCTCGGACCTGTCTGAGAGGACATTTATTTGACATGTTCCTTACCTCGGACCTGTCTGAGAGGACATTTATTTGACATGTTCCTTACCTCGGACCTGTCTGAGAGGGCATTTATTTGACATGTTCCTTACCTCGGACCTGTCTGAGAGGACATTTATTTGACATGTTCCTTACCTCGGACCTGTCTGAGAGGACATTTATTTGACATGTTCCTTACCTCGGACCTGTCTGAGAGGACATTTATTTGACATGTTCCTTACCTCGGACCTGTCTGAGAGGACATTTATTTGACATGTTCCTTACCTCGGACCTGTCTGAGAGGACATTTATTTGACATGTTCCTTACCTCGGACCTGTCTGAGAGGACATTTATTTGACATGTTCCTTACCTCGGACCTGTCTGAGAGGACATTTATTTGACATGTTCCTTACCTCGGACCTGTCTGAGAGGACATTTATTTGACATGTTCCTTACCTCGGACCTGTCTGAGATAGCAAATGACACCTCTAGGTTCAAATCAACGAGATTGGTGTTCTGTCATGATCGGAAATCAACGCACATCGTGATTGGTCAGTTATTGTGGAGATAATATTTCTTTTGTCCATTGTGTTGTCTGTTCTTCTTCGAATTACGGATTCTAATTACCCTTTTGTTATCTTCAAATTCTTCTTACTATACAAAAAATGACGTCCGACATGGAACCGATTATCCCGTAATTTTAAAAACGGTATGAAAATGCGTGAATTGTTAAAATCAAAAGCTATAATATAATAGTTATTCAGGTTCAAGACATGGTATATAATGTCACATTCTCGACTTCAGGTTTATATACCCCAAACCTGACGGCTCAAGGTATATAAATCAGAAGCCAGGAATGTGACAATATATACCCCGTCTAGAACCTGAATAACATATAATATTGGAGTTTTTCTTTAGCATAATAAAACAGCATTTAATATGGTTATTTATAAATTACACCATGAAATCATAAACCTATGTGCTTCAACTGTCATTTAGAACACGTGGCAATCACAAAATAGCAAATATAAGCCAAAATAAACGGTTTGCTTTTCGTATTGTTTTTGTGAAATTGCAAAAGAAAAATTCCTATGCATCTTCATGTGAAGTCTTTACTGAAGTTTGTATTTAGTGTTATATGGGAAAATGAAATTACCATGTAATGGAAACAGAAACCCTTATCCTTTCGGAGCACGCAGTCTCACTGTTTTTGAGGGATTAGTGTTGCCGTATCTTTCACTCTTTTTCCTTAATTTCCAAATATTATCTAATTGTATTCTACCTTACCGAAAGTTTTTTTTTGTGTTGTTCCCTCTACTTGGTGATTTATTTATATACATATTTACATTCTTGTAAAAATCCATTTGTTTGACGCTATTCTCCTCTATGCTTTTGAGTAATTTTCAGACGTTACTATATACATACACTGTCCGAACACTTTGCTGTCACTTAGAATTGCATTAATCTTTAAAATAAATATGTATACTAGTACACTGTATATAGTTGAAAATCAAGCTGTTTTTCCTAAAGAATGTACATTCGCTATTCCATGATATAGGACATATTAATGAGAGTATTTGTAGGTTTATTAATGAGAGTATTTGTATGTTTATTAATGAGAGTATTTGTAGGTTTATTAATGAGAGTATTTGTAGGTTTATTAATGAGAGTATTTGTAGGTTTATTAATGAGAGTATTTGTAGGTTTATTAATGAGAGTATTTGTAGGTTTATTAATGAGAGTATTTGTAGGTTTATTAATGAGAGTATTTGTAGGTTTATTAATGAGAGTATTTGTAGGTTTATTAATGAGAGTATTTGTAGGTTTATTAATGAGAGCATTTGTAGGTTTATTAATGAGAGTATTTGTAGGTATTTTAATGAGAGTATTTGTAGGTATATTAATGAGAGTATTTGTAGGTATATTAATGAGAGTATGTGTAGGTTTATTAAATTCAATTACTTTATTTTCATCTGGAAAAACATTTTCAAGGCAAAGTTTAACATACACATGACATAGATGACAGGCTTCGTACAATTGTTACTTATGATTACCATTTTATGCTATCTATGCCTAGGTTCATATATTTTAATTCTAAATGTAATATATACATACCTTGAGTTGATACATTAGAACATAAAAAATTATTTGTGCGAATATTAGGAACAGGAAAAAATGCGAGGTTTGTCTAAAATTTCTAACCTGTTCCGTGCCGAACGCAAATGAATTTGACATTCTCAGACAAGGGATGTAAATTATGTTTACCCTGCAGCATTAAATCCAACAAAGGTGAACAAAAGAAATTGAAATATCATTAGAAAACAAAGTCAAAAACTCCCAAGCACCTTGCATGTCTTTTACTTTCCATTTATATGTAGCAGCATACTATATTTCCCCATTGATAAGATATTCCAGATCATGTGATTCATTGAGAGAGCGTTGCTGCTAACAAGAAAACTATTTGAACCAACTGTTCTTAGTGGAGGTGGTTCTCTCCGTGTAAAATCCGGCTTCTTCCACCACTAAAACTGGTCGCTATGATATAACTGAAATATTCCTGAAAGTGGCGTTAAAACACAATAAATCAATCACCTAGTGGTCGCCACCATGACTTTGTCAACTGTTACGGAATATCTGTGTCAAAAATGACCACCGAAATGTTCCCTTGGTTGTAATCCCACCCTTTCCTCACTAGTGACTTACTATCGGATTTTGTGACAAGAGTAACGCGACGTGTGTCACTAGTTGAGCAGGAACTGCTTAGCCTTCCTAAGCATCCGCGGTAGCCCTAGTTTTTGTGGGCTTCGTGTTGCTCAATCATTAATTTTTCGTGTAGTGTTTTGTAGACTCAGATAGTTCGTTGTTTGTTCTTTAGTCCTTTTTTAACCATTGTTCTTCCTTTTGATATAGTACTTCTGATTGCCTCATTGGTATCTTCAAAATTTCCATGATGGAATAAGTGAAATTCCAAGTGTTTCATATTAATCTGACGTCATGGGAAAAAGGTTATATACTGTCAATGACTGTCTCAAACAAAAATAAAATACAGTAAATTCATTTTGGTTGTTAAAATAGCACAGCTACAGGATAAAAGACGCTAAGGTTAATGTTCTCGTGGTACATGCTAATACAATGATGTCTTTTATATACTATTATATTATCAAGATGCTTTCTACAAGTATAAGATTGTGTATACTATAGTTATTCATTATTAATGATGATGATAGTTCGCCAGTGATTACCTGCAAATATAATTGAAAAGGTTACAAAGAACAAGACGTGCCTAACAGTCAATACACCTGATAGTCTTCTAAATTATGCTTCACGTCCTATAAATATGAAAAACAATAAATACATTATAATCATGATGTTGCTTCAAGACACTTACAATAATCTTTCATCTTAAAGAAATTTAGAATTGAAATCCTCTACAATATATATAATTCAATGGGTATTAATTTTTCTAATTTTACAATCTTGTCTATGTGAAGGATGATCAATCAAGGTTGTACGTGGTCGTATGATAGTTGGATTTACCTAAAGTTGTGAGTTCGAAGCCCTCTCATGGCAATGTGTACTCGATACAACATTATGTGATAAAGTTTGGCAGTGACTGACGGCAGGTATGTGGTTTTTTCCGGGTAATCCGGTTTCCTCCACCAATAAAACTGACCGCCATGATATAGCTGAAATATTGTTGAAGTGGCGTTAAGTAACACTAACTTTATTTTAGTGGCGTTCGTGATACTCGATCTTTAGCTTTATGTGTATGTTTTGTAGATCGTTGCTGTCCTTTTGTACTTTCTCTTTTGGGAATTGTGTTATCTCTCCTTCTTCGATTTACTAATTCTGATTACCCCTTTGATATCTTCAAACTTTTCTTATGTGCATGGAGAGCTACACATTTCAGGAAACGTATCTTATTATTTGTGGTAAAGACTCATAGTCAAATATAAAACAAATAATCACGCCACATCATTGGCTATGTATAAGTTGATTAAGAAAATTCCTATAGCCAACACTCAGTATTCGGTTGCATTAATTTTAATAAACAATTCAGTAATAGTCATGGGTACATTTCAAAATGTTCAGGTCTGAAAATCATATTAAGAATCTTGGAACTGCCAACCCTTCTGGAGCAGCTGGGTGCATCCCCGGTTGTTGGTGGGGTTCATGTTGCTCCTCTTTTCCTGTGTTGTGTTTTGTAGCTTTGTTTGTCTACGTGTTATGTCTTGTGTGTCCAATGTTGCCAGTGTCTCTGGATTCTCCATTCTTAATTACCACTTCGGTTTTCTCTAACATTTATTAATCAACGTCACATTTCTGATCCAATATCATATTTGCTAAAACAAATAAGAATAGAGTTATTATAATAGATAATCTAAAGAATCTAAGAAAGATCCAATGGTTTATCTGAAATACGTTTGTTTTTTGTATTAAGCTATTTTCTTCTTATTTAGTTATTTGACAATTCAGGCAATGAGTACTCCTCTTAGAACTGCGCATGACAATATGATAAATTAAATGATTAACAAATATGATGTTCGATATTAACCATCCCCATAAATTGACTAATAATCACAGTCCCTTAAATAGCAAAATATAAGTGCATACTTAAATTGTATTATTTAACTATTTATCATTCACGTCGAAAATTTTCTGTCAATTGCAACAAATCGCTCTTATCATATGGCTTATATAAACTTGTTCTCGTCATGAATAATGAATATAGCTGCCCACATTACATTAAACATCAATCAATCAATCAATCAATCAATCAATCAATCAATCAATCAATCAATCAATCAATCAATCAATCAATCAATCAATCAATCAATCAATCAATCAATCAATCAATCAATCAATCAATCAATCAATCAATCAATCAATCAATCAATCAATCAATCAATCAATCAATCAATCAATCAATCAATCAATCAATCAATCAATCAATCAATCAATCAATCAATCAATCAATCAATCAATCAATCAATCAATCAATCAATCAATCAATCAATCAATCAATCAATCAATCAATCAATCAATCAATCAATCAATCAATCAATCAATCAATCAATTTATAAAGAAATAACACCAAAAAGGGATACAAGAATATAGTAGTTAAAAATCACTAGGTCAATAACTCTGTTAGTAGACTATTAGTTCCCGAGGATATCATTACTATTACTGGGTCGATACCTCTGTTAGTAGACTATTAGTTCCCGATGGTATCATTACTATCACTGGGTCAATAACTCTGTTAGTAGACTATTAGTTCCCGAGGGTATCATTACTATCACTGGGTCGATACCTCTGTTAGTAGACTATTAGTTCCCGATGGTATCATTACTATCACTGGGTCGATACCTCTGTTAGTAGACTATTAGTTCCCGAGGGTATCATTAATATCACTGGGTCGATAACTCTGTTAGTAGACTATTAGTTCCCGAGGGTATCATTACTATCACTGGGTCGATACCTCTGTTAGTAGACTATTAGTTCCCGATGGTATCATTACTATCACTGGGTCGATAACTCTGTTAGTAGACTATTAGTTCCCAAGGGTATCATTACTATCACTGGGTCGATAACTCTGTTAGTAGACTATTAGTTCCCGATGGCATCATTACTATCACTGGGTCGATACCTCTGTTAGTAAATTATTAGTTCCCGAGGATATCATTACTATCACTGGGTCGATACCTCTGTTAGTAGACTATTAGTTCCCGAGGGTATCATTACTATCACTGGGTCAATACCTCTGCTAGTAGACTATTAGTTCCCGAGGATATCATTACTATCACTGGGTTGATACCTCTGTTAGTAGACTATTAGTTCCCGATGGTATCATTACTATCAATGGGTCGATAACTCTGTTAGTAGACTATTAGTTCCCGAGGGTATCATTACTATCACTGGATCGATACCTCTGTTAGTAGACTATTAGTTCCCGAGGATATCATTACTATCACTGGGTTGATACCTCTGTTAGTAGACTATTAGTTCCCGATGGTATCATTACTATCACTGGGTCGATAACTCTGTTAGTAGACTATTAGTTCCCGAGGGTATCATTACTATCACTGGATCGATACCTCTGTTAGTAGACTATTAGTTCCCGAGGGTATCATTGCTATCACTGGGTCGATACCTCTGTCAGTAGACTATTAGTTCCCGAGGATATCATTACTATCACTGGGTCGATACCTCTGTTAGTAGACTATTAGTTCCCGAGGGTATCATTACTATCACTTGGTCGATACCTCTGTTAGTAGACTATTAGTTCCCGAGGGTATCATTACTATCACTGGGTCGATACCTCTGTTAGTAGACTATTAGTTCCCGAGGATATCATTACTATCACTGGGTCGATACCTCTGTTAGTAGACTATTAGTTCCCGAGGGTATCATTACTATCACTGGGTCAATACCTCTGCTAGTAGACTATTAGTTCCCGAGGATGTCATTACTATCACTGGGTTGATACCTCTGTTAGTAGACTATTAGTTCCCGATGGTATCATTACTATCAATGGGTCGATAACTCTGTTAGTAGACTATTAGTTCCCGAGGGTATCATTACTATCACTGGATCGATACCTCTGTTAGTAGACTATTAGTTCCCGAGGATATCATTACTATCACTGGGTTGATACCTCTGTTAGTAGACTATTAGTTCCCGATGGTATCATTACTATCACTGGGTCGATAACTCTGTTAATAGACTATTAGTTCCCAGGGTATCATTACTATCACTGGATCGATACCTCTGTTAGTAGACTATTAGTTCCCGGGGGTATCATTACTATCACTGGGTCGATACCTCTGTTAGTAGACTATTAGTTCCCGAGGGTATCATTACTATCACCGGGTCGATAACTCTGTTAGTAGACTATTAGTTCCCGATGGTATCATTACTATCACTGGGTCGATACCTCTGTTAGTAGACTATTAGTTCCCGAGGGTATCATTACTATCACTGGGTCGATAACTCTGTTAGTAGACTATTAGTTCCCGAGGGTATCATTACTATCACTAGATCGATACCTCTGTTAGTAGACTATTCGTTCCCGATGGTATCATTACTATCACTGGGTCGATAACTCTGTTAGTAGACTATTAGTTCCCGATGGTATCATTACTATCACTGGGTCGATACCTCTGTTTGTATACTATTAGTTCCCGATGGTATCATTACTATCACTGGGTCAATACCTCTGTTAGTAGACTATTAGTTCCCGATGGTATCATTACTATCACTGGGTCGATACCTCTGTTAGTAGACTATTAGTTCCCGATGGTATCATTACTATCACTGGGTCGATACCTCTGTTAGTAGACTATTAGTTCCCGATGGTATCATTACTATCACTGGGTCGATAACTCTGTTAGTAGACTATTAGTTCCCGAGGGTATCATTACTATCACTGGGTCGATACCTCTGTTAGTAGACTATTAGTTCCCGATGGTATCATTACTATCACTGGGTCGATAACTCTGTTAGTAGACTATTAGTTCCCGATGGTATCATTACTATCACTGGGTCGATACATCTGTTAGTAGACTATTAGTTCCCGAGGGTATCATTACTATCACTGGATCGATACCTCTGTTAGTAGACTATAAGTTCCCGATGGTATCATTACTACCGCTGGGTCAATACCTCTGTTAGTAGACTATTAGTTCCCGATGGTATCATTACTATCACTGGGTCGATACCTCTGTTAGTAGACTATTAGTTCCCGATGGTATCATTACTATCACTGGGTCGATAACTCTGTTAGTAGACTATTAGTTCCCGAGGGTATCATTACTATCACTGGGTCGATAACTCTGTTAGTAGACTATTAGTTCCCGATGGCATCATTACTATCACTGGGTCGATACCTCTGTTAGTAGACTATTAGTTTCCGAGGATATCATTACTATCACTGGGTCGATACCTCTGTTAGTAGACTATTAGTTCCCGAGGGTATCATTACTATCACTGGGTCGATACCTCTGTTAGTAGACTATTAATTCCCGAGGATATCATTACTATCACTGGGTCGATACCTCTGTTAGTAGACTATTAGTTCCCGAGGGTATCATTACTATCACTGGGTCGATAACTCTGTTAGTAGACTATTAGTTCCCGAGGGTATCATTACTATCACTGGGTCGATACCTCTGTTAGTAGACTATTAGTTCCCGAGGATATCATTACTATCACTGGGTCAATAACTCTGTTAGTGGACTATTAGTTCCCGAGGATATCATTACTATCACTGGGTCGATACCTCTGTTAGTAGACTATTAGTTCCCGATGGTATCATTACTATCATTGGGTCGATAACTCTGTTAGTAGACTATTAGTTCCCGAGGGTATCATTACTATCACTGGGTCGATACCTCTGTTAGTAGACTATTAGTTCCCGATGGTATCATTACTATCACTGGGTCGATAACTCTGTTAGTAGACTATTAGTTCCCGATGGTATCATTACTATCACTGGGTCGATACCTCTGTTAGTAGACTATTAGTTCCCGAGGGTATCATTACTATCACTGGATCGATACCTCTGTTAGTAGACTATTAGTTCCCGATGGTATCATTACTACCGCTGGGTCAATACCTCTGTTAGTAGACTATTAGTTCCCGATGGTATCATTACTATCACTGGGTCGATACCTCTGTTAGTAGACTATTAGTTCCCGATGGTATCATTACTATCACTGGGTCGATAACTCTGTTAGTAGACTATTAGTTCCCGAAGCTATCATTACTATCACTGGGTCGATAACTCTGTTAGTAGACTATTAGTTCCCGATGGCATCATTACTATCACTGGGTCGATACCTCTGTTAGTAGACTATTAGTTCCCGAGGATATCATTACTATCACTGGGTCGATACCTCTGTTAGTAGACTATTAGTTCCCGAGGGTATCATTACTATCACTGGGTCGATACCTCTGTTAGTAGACTATTAGTTCCCGAGGATATCATTACTATCACTGGGTCGATACCTCTGTTAGTAGACTATTAGTTCCCGATGGTATCATTACTATCACTGGGTCGATAACTCTGTTAGTAGACTATTAGTTCCCGAGGGTATCATTACTATCACTGGGTCGATACCTCTGTTAGTAGACTATTAGTTCCCGAGGATATCATTACTATCACTGGGTCAATAACTCTGTTAGTGGACTATTAGTTCCCGAGGATATCATTACTATCACTGGGTCGATACCTCTGTTAGTAGACTATTAGTTCCCGAGGATATCATTACTATCACTGGGTTGATACCTCTGTTAGTAGACTATTAGTTCCCGATGGTATCATTACTATCACTGGGTCGATAACTCTGTTAGTAGACTATTAGTTCCCGAGGGTATCATTACTATCACTGGATCGATACCTCTGTTAGTAGACTATTAGTTCCCGAGAGTATCATTACTATCACTGGGTCGATACCTCTGTCAGTAGACTATTAGTTCCCGAGGATATCATTACTATCACTGGGTCGATACCTCTGTTAGTAGACTATTAGTTCCCGATGGTATCATTACTATCACTGCGTCGATAACTCTGTTAGTAGACTATTAGTTCCCGAGGGTATCATTACTATCACTGGGTCGATACCTCTGTTAGTAGATTATTAGTTCCAGATGGTATCATTACTATCACTGGGTCGATAACTCTGTTAGTAGACTATTAGTTCCCGAGGGTATCATTACTATCACTTGGTCGATATCTCTGTTAGTAGACTATTAGTTACCGATGGTATCATTACTATCACTGGGTCTTTTACTCTGTTAGTAGACTATTAGTTCCCGAGGGTATCATTACTATCACAGGGTCGATAACTCTGTTAGTATACTATTAGTTCCCGATGGCATCATTACTATCACTGGGTCGATACCTCTGTTAGTAGACTATTAGTTCCCGAGGATATCATTACTATCACTGGGTCAATAACTCTGTTAGTGGACTATTAGTTCCCGAGGATAGCATTCCTATCACTGGGTCGATACCTCTGTTAGTAGACTATTAGTTCCCGATGGTATCATTACTATCACTGGGTCGATACCTCTGTTAGTAGACTATTAGTTCCCAAGGGTATCATTACTATCACTGGGTCGATACCTCTGTTAGTAGACTATTAGTTCTCGATGGTATCATTACTATCACTGGGTCAATACCTCTGTCAGTAGACTATTAGTTCCCGAGGATATCATTACTATCACTGGGTCGATACCTCTGTTAGTAGACTATTAGTTCCCGATGGTATCATTACTATCACTGGGTCGATAACTCTGTTAGTAGACTATTAGTTCCCGAGGGTATCATTACTATCACTGGGTCGATAACTCTGTTAGTAGACTATTAGTTCCCGATGGTATCATTACTATCACTTGGTCGATAACTCTGTTAATAGACTATTAGTTCCCGAGGGTATCATTACTATCACTGGGTCCATAACTCTGTTAGTAGACTATTAATTCCCGATGGCATCATTACTATCACTGGGTCGATACCTCTGTTAGTAGACTATTAGTTCCCGAGGATATCATTACTATCACTGGGTCGATACCTCTGTTAGTAGACTATTAGTTCCCGAAGGTATCATTACTATCACTGGGTCGATACCTCTGCTAGTAGACTATTAGTTCCCGAGGGTATCATTACTATCACTGGGTCGATACCTCTGTTAGTAGACTATTAGTTCCAATGGTATCATTACTATCACTGGGTCGATACCTCTGTTAGTAGACTATTAGTTCCCGAGGATATCATTACGATCACTGGGTCGATACCTCTGTTAGTAAACTATTAGTTCCCGATGGTATCATTACTATCACTGGGTCGATACCTCTGTTAGTAGACTATTAGTTCCCGAGGGTATCATTACTATCACTGGGTCGATATCTCTGTTAGTAGACTATTAGTTCCAGATGGTATCATTACTATCACTGGATCGATAACTCTGTTAGTAGACTATTAGTTCCCGAGGGTATCATTACTATCACTGGGTCGATACCTCTGTTAGTAGACTATTAGTTCCCGATGGTATCATTACTATCACTGGGTCGATAACTCTGTTAGTAGACTATTAGTTCCCGAGGGTATCATTACTATCACAGGGTCGATAACTCTGTTAGTAGACTATTAGTTCCCGATGGCATCATTACTATCACTGGGTCGATACCTCTGTTAATAGACTATTAGTTCCCGAGGACATCATTACTATCACTGGGTCGATACCTCTGTTAGTAGACTATTAGTTCCCGAAGGTATCATTACTATCACTTGGTCGATACCTCTGTTAGTAGACTATTAGTTCCCGAGGGTATCATTACTATCACTGGGTCGATACCTCTGTTAGTAGACTATTAGTTCCCGAGGATATCATTACTATCACTGGGTCGATACCTCTGTTAGTAGACTATTAGTTCCCGATGGTATCATTACTATCACTGGGTCAATACCTCTGCTAGTAGACTATTAGTTCCCGAGGATATCATTACTATCACTGGGTTGATACCTCTGTTAGTAGACTATTAGTTCCCGATGGTATCATTACTATCAATGGGTCGATAACTCTGTTAGTAGACTATTAGTTCCCGAGGGTATCATTACTATCACTGGATCGATACCTCTGTTAGTAGACTATTAGTTCCCGAGGATATCATTACTATCACTGGGTTGATACCTCTGTTAGTAGACTATTAGTTCCCGATGGTATCATTACTATCACTGGGTCGATAACTCTGTTAGTAGACTATTAGTTCCCGAGGGTATCATTACTATCACTGGATCGATACCTCTGTTAGTAGACTATTAGTTCCCGAGAGTATCATTACTATCACTGGGTCGATACCTCTGTCAGTAGACTATTAGTTCCCGAGGATATCATTACTATCACTGGGTCGATACCTCTGTTAGTAGACTATTAGTTCCCGATGGTATCATTACTATCACTGCGTCGATAACTCTGTTAGTAGACTATTAGTTCCCGAGGGTATCATTACTATCACTGGGTCGATACCTCTGTTAGTAGATTATTAGTTCCAGATGGTATCATTACTATCACTGGGTCGATAACTCTGTTAGTAGACTATTAGTTCCCGAGGGTATCATTACTATCACTTGGTCGATATCTCTGTTAGTAGACTATTAATTACCGATGGTATCATTACTATCACTGGGTCTTTTACTCTGTTAGTAGACTATTAGTTCCCGAGGGTATCATTACTATCACAGGGTCGATAACTCTGTTAGTATACTATTAGTTCCCGATGGCATCATTACTATCACTGGGTCGATACCTCTGTTAGTAGACTATTAGTTCCCGAGGATATCATTACTATCACTGGGTCAATAACTCTGTTAGTGGACTATTAGTTCCCGAGGATAGCATTCCTATCACTGGGTCGATACCTCTGTTAGTAGACTATTAGTTCCCGATGGTATCATTACTATCACTGGGTCGATACCTCTGTTAGTAGACTATTAGTTCCCAAGGGTATCATTACTATCACTGGGTCGATACCTCTGTTAGTAGACTATTAGTTCTCGATGGTATCATTACTATCACTGGGTCAATACCTCTGTCAGTAGACTATTAGTTCCCGAGGATATCATTACTATCACTGGGTCGATACCTCTGTTAGTAGACTATTAGTTCCCGATGGTATCATTACTATCACGGGGTCGATAACTCTGTTAGTACACTATTAATTCCCGAGGGTATCATTACTATCACTGGGTCGATAACTCTGTTAGTAGACTATTAGTTCCCGATGGTATCATTACTATCACTGGGTCGATAACTCTGTTAATAGACTATTAGTTCCCGAGGGTATCATTACTATCACTGGGTCCATAACTCTGTTAGTAGACTATTAATTCCCGATGGCATCATTACTATCACTGGGTCGATACCTCTGTTAGTAGACTATTAGTTCCCGAGGATATCATTACTATCACTGGGTCGATACCTCTGTTAGTAGACTATTAGTTCCCGATGGTATCATTACTATCACTGGGTCGATAACTCTGTTAGTAGACTATTAATTCCCGAGGGTATCATTACTATCACTGGGTCGATAACTCTGTTAGTAGACTATTAGTTCCCGATGGTATCATTACTATCACTGGATCGATAACTCTGTTAATAGACTATTAGTTCCCGAGGGTATCATTACTATCACTGGGTCCATAACTCTGTTAGTAGACTATTAATTCCCGATGGCATCATTACTATCACTGGGTCGATACCTCTGTTAGTAGACTATTAGTTCCCGAGGATATCATTACTATCACTGGGTCGATACCTCTGTTAGTAGACTATTAGTTCCCGAAGGTATCATTACTATCACTGGGTCGATACCTCTGCTAGTAGACTATTAGTTCCCGAGGGTATCATTACTATCATTGGGTCGATACCTCTGTTAGTAGACTATTAGTTCCCGATGGTATCATTACTATCACTGGGTCGATACCTCTGTTAGTAGACTATTAGTTCCCGAGGATATCATTACTATCACTGGGTCGATACCTCTGTTAGTAGACTATTAGTTCCCGATGGTATCATTACTATCACTGGGTCGATAACTCTGTTAGTAGACTATTAGTTCCCGAGGGTATCATTACTATCACTGGGTCGATACCTCTGTTAGTAGACTATTAGTTCCAGATGGTATCATTACTATCACTGGATCGATAACTCTGTTAGTAGACTATTAGTTCCCGAGGGTATCATTACTATCACTGGGTCGATACCTCTGTTAGTAGACTATTAGTTCCCGATGGTATCATTACTATCACTGGGTCGATAACTCTGTTAGTAGACTATTAGTTCCCGAGGGTATCATTACTATCACAGGGTCGATAACTCTGTTAGTAGACTATTAGTTCCCGATGGCATCATTACTATCACTGGGTCGATACCTCTGTTAGTAGACTATTAGTTCCCGAGGATATCATTACTATCACTGGGTCGATACCTCTGTTAGTAGACTATTAGTTCCCGAGGGTATCATTACTATCACTGGGTCGATACCTCTGTTAGTAGACTATTAGTTCCCGAGGGTATCATTACTATCACTGGGTCAATACCTCTGCTAGTAGACTATTAGTTCCCGAGGATATCATTACTATCACTGGGTTGATACCTCTGTTAGTAGACTATTAGTTCCCGATGGTATCATTACTATCAATGGGTCGATAACTCTGTTAGTAGACTATTAGTTCCCGAGGGTATCATTACTATCACTGGATCGATACCTCTGTTAGTAGACTATTAGTTCCCGAGGATATCATTACTATCACTGGGTTGATACCTCTGTTAGTAGACTATTAGTTCCCGATGGTATCATTACTATCACTGGGTCGATAACTCTGTTAGTAGACTATTAGTTCCCAGGGTATCATTACTATCACTGGATCGATACCTCTGTTAGTAGACTATTAGTTCCCGAGGGTATCATTACTATCACTGGGTCGATACCTCTGTCAGTAGACTATTAGTTCCCGAGGATATCATTACTATCACTGGGTCGATACCTCTGTTAGTAGACTATTAGTTCCCGATGGTATCATTATTATCACTGCGTCGATAACTCTGTTAGTAGACTATTAGTTCCCGAGGGTATCATTACTATCACTGGGTCGATACCTCTGTTAGTAGATTATTAGTTCCAGATGGTATCATTACTATCACTGGGTCGATAACTCTGTTAGTAGACTATTAGTTCCCGAGGGTATCATTACTATCACTGGGTCGATATCTCTGTTAGTAGACTATTAGTTCCCGATGGTATCATTACTATCACTGGGTCTATTACTCTGTTAGTAGACTATTAGTTCCCGAGGGTATCATTACTATCACAGGGTCGAGAACTCTGTTAGTAGACTATTAGTTCCCGATGGCATCATTACTATCACTGGGTCGATACCTCTGTTAGTAGACTATTAGTTCCCGAGGATATCATTACTATCACTGGGTCGATACGTCTGTTAGTAAACTATTAGTTCCCGATGGTATCATTACTATCACTGGGTCGATAACTCTGTTAGTAGACTATTAGTTCCCGAGGGTATCATTACTATCACTGGGTCGATACCTCTGTTAGTAGACTATTAGTTCCAGATGGTATCATTACTATCACTGGGTCGATAACTCTGTTAGTAGACTATTAGTTCCCGAGGGTATCATTACTATCACTGGGTCGATATCTCTGTTAGTAGACTATTAGTTCCCGATGGTATCATTACTATCACTGGGTCTATTACTCTGTTAGTAGACTATTAGTTCCCGAGGGTATCATTACTATCACAGGGTCGATAACTCTGTTAGTAGACTATTAGTTCCCGATGGCATCATTACTATCACTGGGTCGATACCTCTGTTAGTAGACTATTAGTTCCCGAGGATATCATTACTATCACTGGGTCGATACCTCTGTTAGTAAACTATTAGTTCCCGAGGGTATCATTACTATCATTGGGTCGATACCTCTGTCAGTAGACTATTAGTTCCCGAGGATATCATTACTATCACTGGGTCGATACCTCTGTTAGTAGACTATTAGTTCCCGATGGTATCATTACTATCACTGGGTCGATAACTCTGTCAGTAAACTATTAGTTCCCGAGGGTATCATTACTATCACTGGGTCGATAACTCTGTTAGTAGACTATTAGTTCCCGATGGCATCATTACTATCACCGGGTCGATACCCCTTTTAGTAGACTATTAGTTCCCGAGGATATCATTACTATCACTGGGTCGATACCTCTGTTAGTAGACTATTAGTTCCCGATGGTATCATTACTATCACTGGGTCGATACCTCTGCTAGTAGACTATTAGTTCCCGAGGGTATCATTACTATCATTGGGTCGATACCTCTGTTAGTAGACTATTAGTTCCCGATGGTATCATTACTATCACTGGATCGATAACTCTGTTAGTAGACTATTAGTTCCCGAGGGTATCATTACTATCACTGGGTCGATACCTCAGTTAGTAGACTATTAGTTCCAGATGGTATCATTACTATCACTGGATCGATAACTCTGTTAGTAGACTATTAGTTCCCGAGGGTATCATTACTATCACTGGGTCGATACCTCTGTCAGTAGACTATTAGTTCCCGATGGTATCATTACTATCACTGGGTCGATAACTCTGTTAGTAGACTATTAGTTCCCGAGGGTATCATTACTATCACAGGGTCGATAACTCTGTTAGTAGACTATTAGTTCCCGATGGCATCATTACTATCACTGGGTCGATACCTCTGTTAGTAGACTATTAGTTCCCGAGGATATCATTACTATCACTGGGTCGATACCTCTGTTAGTAGACTATTAGTTCCCGAGGGTATCATTACTATCACTTGGTCGATACCTCTGTTAGTAGACTATTAGTTCCCGAGGGTATCATTATTATCACTGCGTCGATAACTCTGTTAGTAGACTATTAGTTCCCGAGGGTATCATTACTATCACTGGGTCGATACCTCTGTTAGTAGATTATTAGTTCCAGATGGTATCATTACTATCACTGGGTCGATAACTCTGTTAGTAGACTATTAGTTCCCGAGGGTATCACTACTATCACTGGGTCGATATCTCTGTTAGTAGACTATTAGTTCCCGATGGTATCATTACTATCACTGGGTCTATTACTCTGTTAGTAGACTATTAGTTCCCGAGGGTATCATTACTATCACTGGGTCGAGAACTCTGTTAGTAGACTATTAGTTCCCGATGGCATCATTACTATCACTGGGTCGATACCTCTGTTAGTAGACTATTAGTTCCCGAGGATATCATTACTATCACTGGGTCGATACGTCTGTTAGTAAACTATTAGTTCCCGATGGTATCATTACTATCACTTGGTCGAAAACTCTGTTAGTAGACTATTAGTTCCCGAGGGTATCATTACTATCACTGGGTCGATACCTCTGTTAGTAGACTATTAGTTCCAGATGGTATCATTACTATCACTGGGTCGATAACTCTGTTAGTAGACTATTAGTTCCCGAGGGTATCATTACTATCACTGGGTCGATATCTCTGTTAGTAGACTATTAGTTCCCGATGGTATCATTACTATCACTGGGTCTATTACTCTGTTAGTAGACTATTAGTTCCCGAGGGTATCATTACTATCACAGGGTCGATAACTCTGTTAGTAGACTATTAGTTCCCGATGGCATCATTACTATCACTGGGTCGATACCTCTGTTAGTAGACTATTAGTTCCCGAGGATATCATTACTATCACTGGGTCGATACCTCTGTTAGTAAACTATTAGTTCCCGAGGGTATCATTACTATCATTGGGTCGATACCTCTGTCAGTAGACTATTAGTTCCCGAGGATATCATTACTATCACTGGGTCGATACCTCTGTTAGTAGACTATTAGTTCCCGATGGTATCATTACTATCACTGGGTCGATAACTCTGTCAGTAAACTATTAGTTCCCGAGGGTATCATTACTATCACTGGGTCGATAACTCTGTTAGTAGACTATTAGTTCCCGATGGCATCATTACTATCACCGGGTCGATACCCCTGTTAGTAGACTATTAGTTCCCGAGGATATCATTACTATCACTGGGTCGATACCTCTGTTAGTAGACTATTAGTTCCCGATGGTATCATTACTATCACTGGGTCGATACCTCTGCTAGTAGACTATTAGTTCCCGAGGGTATCATTACTATCATTGGGTCGATACCTCTGTTAGTAGACTATTAGTTCCCGATGGTATCATTACTATCACTGGATCGATAACTCTGTTAGTAGACTATTAGTTCCCGAGGGTATCATTACTATCACTGGGTCGATACCTCTGTTAGTAGACTATTAGTTCCAGATGGTATCATTACTATCACTGGATCGATAACTCTGTTAGTAGACTATTAGTTCCCGAGGGTATCATTACTATCACTGGGTCGATACCTCTGTCAGTAGACTATTAGTTCCCGATGGTATCATTACTATCACTGGGTCGATAACTCTGTTAGTAGACTATTAGTTCCCGAGGGTATCATTACTATCACAGGGTCGATAACTCTGTTAGTAGACTATTAGTTCCCGATGGCATCATTACTATCACTGGGTCGATACCTCTGTTAGTAGACTATTAGTTCCCGAGGATATCATTACTATCACTGAGTCGATACCTCTGTTAGTAGACTATTAGTTCCCGAGGGTATCATTACTATCACTTGGTCGATACCTCTGTTAGTAGACTATTAGTTCCCGAGGGTATCATTACTATCACTGGGTCGATACCTCTGTTAGTAGACTATTAGTTCCCGAGGATATCATTACTATCACTGGGTCGATACCTCTGTTAGTAGACTATTAGTTCCCGAGGGTATCATTACTATCACTGGGTCAATACCTCTGCTAGTAGACTATTAGTTCCCGAGGATATCATTACTATCACTGGGTTGATACCTCTGTTAGTAGACTATTAGTTCCCGATGGTATCATTACTATCAATGGGTCGATAACTCTGTTAGTAGACTATTAGTTCCCGAGGGTATCATTACTATCACTGGATCGATACCTCTGTTAGTAGACTATTAGTTCCCGAGGATATCATTACTATCACTGGGTTGATACCTCTGTTAGTAGACTATTAGTTCCCGATGGTATCATTACTATCACTGGGTCGATAACTCTGTTAGTAGACTATTAGTTCCCGAGGGTATCATTACTATCACTGGATCGATACCTCTGTTAGCAGACTATTAGTTCCCGAGGGTATCATTACTATCACTGGGTCGATACCTCTGTCAGTAGACTATTAGTTCCCGAGGATATCATTACTATCACTGGGTCGATACCTCTGTTAGTAGACTATTAGTTCCCGATGGTATCATTACTATCACTGCGTCGATAACTCTGTTAGTAGACTATTAGTTCCCGAGGGTATCACTACTATCACTGGGTCGATACCTCTGTTAGTAGACTGTTATTTCCCGATGGTATCATTACTATCACTGGGTCGATAACTCTGTTAGTAGACTATTAGTTCCCGATGGTATCATTACTATCACTGGGTCGATACCTCTGTGAGTAGACTATTAGTTCCCGGGGGTATCATTACTATCACTGGGTCGATACCTCTGTCAGTAGACTATTAGTTCCCGAGGATATCATTGCTATCACTGGGTCGATACCTCTGTTAGTAGACTATTAGTTCCCGATGATATCATTACTATCACTGGGTCGATACCTCTGTTAGTAGACTATTAGTTCCCGAGGGTATCATTACTATCACTGGGTCGATACCTCTGTTAGTAGACTGTTATTTCCCGATGGTATCATTACTATCACTGGGTCGATACCTCTGTTAATAGACTATTATTTCCCGATGGTATCATTACTATCACTGGGTCGATACCTCTGTGAGTAGACTATTAGTTCCCGGGGGTATCATTACTATCACTGGGTCGATACCTCTGTTAGTAGACTATTAGTTCCCGATGGTATCATTACTATCACTGGGTCGATAACTCTGTTAGTAGACTATTAGTTCCCGATGGTATCATTACTATCACTGGGTCGATAACTCTGTCAGTAAACTATTAGTTCCCGAGGGTATCATTACTATCACCGGGTCGATAACTCTGTTAGTAGACTATTAGTTCCCGATGGCATCATTACTATCACTGGGTCGATACCCCTGTTAGTAGACTATTAGTTCCCGAGGATATCATTACTATCACTGGGTCGATACCTCTGTTAGTAGACTATTAGTTCCCGATGGTATCATTACTATCACTGGGTCGATACCTCTGCTAGTAGACTATTAGTTCCCGAGGGTATCATTACTATCATTGGGTCGATACCTCTGTTAGTAGACTATTAGTTCCCGATGGTATCATTACTATCACTGGGTCAATACCTCTGTCAGTAGACTATTAGTTCCCGAGGATATCATTACTATCACTGGGTCGATACCTCTGTTAGTAGACTATTAGTTCCCGATGGTATCATTACTATCACTGCGTCGATAACTCTGTTAGTAGACTATTAGTTCCCGAGGGTATCATTACTATCACTGGGTCGATACCTCTGTTAGTAGATTATTAGTTCCAGATGGTATCATTACTATCACTGGGTCGATAACTCGGTTAGTAGACTATTAGTTCCCGAGGGTATCATTACTATCACTGGGTCGATATCTCTGTTAGTAGACTATTAGTTCCCGATGGTATCATTACTATCACTGGGTCTATTACTCTGTTAGTAGACTATTAGTTCCCGAGGGTATCATTACTATCACAGGGTTGATAACTCTGTTAGTAGACTATTAGTTCCCGAGGGTATCATTACTATCACTGGGTCGATACCTCTGTTAGTAGACTATTAGTTCCCGAGGATATCATTACTATCACTGGGTCGATACGTCTGTTAGTAAACTATTAGTTCCCGATGGTATCATTACTATCACTGGGTCGATAACTCTGTTAGTAGACTATTAGTTCCCGAGGGTATCATTACTATCACTGGGTCGATACCTCTGTTAGTAGACTATTAGTTCCAGATGGTATCATTACTATCACTGGGTCGATAACTCTGTTAGTAGACTATTAGTTCCCGAGGGTATCATTACTATCACTGGGTCGATATCTCTGTTAGTAGACTATTAGTTCCCGATGGTATCATTAATATCACTGGGTCTATTACTCTGTTAGTAGACCATTAGTTCCCGAGGGTATCATTACTATCACAGGGTCGATAACTCTGTTAGTAGACTATTAGTTCCCGATGGCATCATTACTATCACTGGGTCGATACCTCTGTTAGTAGACTATTAATTCCCGAGGATATCATTACTATCACTGGGTCGATATCTCTGTTAGTAGACTATTAGTTCCCGATGGTATCATTACTATCACTGGATCGATAACTCTGTTAGTAGACTATTAGTTCCCGAGGGTATCATTACTATCACTGGGTCGATACCTCTGTTAGTAGACTATTAGTTCCAGATGGTATCATTACTATCACTGGATCGATAACTCTGTTAGTAGACTATTAGTTCCCGAGGGTATCATTACTATCACTGGGTGGATACCTCTGTCAGTAGACTATTAGTTCCCGATGGTATCATTACTATCACTGGGTCGATAACTCTGTTAGTAGACTATTAGTTCCCGAGGGTATCATTACTATCACAGGGTCGATAACTCTGTTAGTAGACTATTAGTTCACGATGGTATCATTACTATCACTGGGTCGATACCTCTGTTAGTAGACTATTAGTTCCCGAGGATATCATTACTATCACTGAGTCGATACCTCTGTTAGTAGACTATTAGTTCCCGAGGGTATCATTACTATCACTTGGTCGATACCTCTGTTAGTAGACTATTAGTTCCCGAGGGTATCATTACTATCACTGGGTCGATACCTCTGTTAGTAGACTATTAGTTCCCGAGGATATCATTACTATCACTGGGTCGATACCTCTGTTAGTAGACTATTAGTTCCCGAGGGTATCATTACTATCACTGGGTCAATACCTCTGCTAGTAGACTATTAGTTCCCGAGGATATCATTACTATCACTGGGTTGATACCTCTGTTAGTAGACTATTAGTTCCCGATGGTATCATTACTATCAATGGGTCGATAACTCTGTTAGTAGACTATTAGTTCCCGAGGGTATCATTACTATCACTGGATCGATACCTCTGTTAGTAGACTATTAGTTCCCGAGGATATCATTACTATCACTGGGTTGATACCTCTGTTAGTAGACTATTAGTTCCCGATGGTATCATTACTATCACTGGGTCGATAACTCTGTTAGTAGACTATTAGTTCCCGAGGGTATCATTACTATCACTGGATCGATACCTCTGTTAGTAGACTATTAGTTCCCGAGGGTATCATTACTATCACTGGGTCGATACCTCTGTCAGTAGACTATTAGTTCCCGAGGATATCATTACTATCACTGGGTCGATACCTCTGTTAGTAGACTATTAGTTCCCGATGGTATAATTACTATCACTGCGTCGATAACTCTGTTAGTAGACTATTAGTTCCTGAGGGTATCACTACTATCACTGGGTCGATACCTCTGTTAGTAGACTGTTATTTCCCGATGGTATCATTACTATCACTGGGTCGATAATTCTGTTAGTAGACTATTAGTTCCCGATGGTATCATTACTATCACTGGGTCGATACCTCTGTGAGTAGACTATTAGTTCCCGGGGGTATCATTACTATCACTGGGTCGATACCTCTGTCAGTAGACTATTAGTTCCCGAGGATATCATTGCTATCACTGGGTCGATACCTCTGTTAGTAGACTATTAGTTCCCGATGATATCATTACTATCACTGGGTCGATACCTCTGTTAGTAGACTATTAGTTCCCGAGGGTATCATTACTATCACTGGGTCGATACCTCTGTTAGTAGACTGTTATTTCCCGATGGTATCATTACTATCACTGGGTCGATACCTCTGTTAATAGACTATTATTTCCCGATGGTATCATTACTATCACTGGGTCGATACCTCTGTGAGTAGACTATTAGTTCCCGGGGGTATCATTACTATCACTGGGTCGATACCTCTGTTAGTAGACTATTAGTTCCCGATGGTATCATTACTATCACTGGGTCGATAACTCTGTTAGTAGACTATTAATTCCCGATGGTATCATTACTATCACTGGGTCGATAACTCTGTCAGTAAACTATTAGTTCCCGAGGGTATCATTACTATCACCGGGTCGATAACTCTGTTAGTAGACTATTAGTTCCCGATGGCATCATTACTATCACTGGGTCGATACCCCTGTTAGTAGACTATTAGTTCCCGAGGATATCATTACTATCACTGGGTCGATACCTCTGTTAGTAGACTATTAGTTCCCGATGGTATCATTACTATCACTGGGTCGATACCTCTGCTAGTAGACTATTAGTTCCCGAGGGTATCATTACTATCATTGGGTCGATACCTCTGTTAGTAGACTATTAGTTCCCGATGGTATCATTACTATCACTGGGTCAATACCTCTGTCAGTAGACTATTAGTTCCCGAGGATATCATTACTATCACTGGGTCGATACCTCTGTTAGTAGACTATTAGTTCCCGATGGTATCATTACTATCACTGCGTCGATAACTCTGTTAGTAGACTATTAGTTCCCGAGGGTATCATTACTATCACTGGGTCGATACCTCTGTTAGTAGATTATTAGTTCCAGATGGTATCATTACTATCACTGGGTCGATAACTCGGTTAGTAGACTATTAGTTCCCGAGGGTATCATTACTATCACTGGGTCGATATCTCTGTTAGTAGACTATTAGTTCCCGATGGTATCATTACTATCACTGGGTCTATTACTCTGTTAGTAGACTATTAGTTCCCGAGGGTATCATTACTATCACAGGGTTGATAACTCTGTTAGTAGACTATTAGTTCCCGAGGGTATCATTACTATCACTGGGTCGATACCTCTGTTAGTAGACTATTAGTTCCCGAGGATATCATTACTATCACTGGGTCGATACGTCTGTTAGTAAACTATTAGTTCCCGATGGTATCATTACTATCACTGGGTCGATAACTCTGTTAGTAGACTATTAGTTCCCGAGGGTATCATTACTATCACTGGGTCGATACCTCTGTTAGTAGACTATTAGTTCCAGATGGTATCATTACTATCACTGGGTCGATAACTCTGTTAGTAGACTATTAGTTCCCGAGGGTATCATTACTATCACTGGGTCGATATCTCTGTTAGTAGACTATTAGTTCCCGATGGTATCATTACTATCACTGGGTCTATTACTCTGTTAGTAGACCATTAGTTCCCGAGGGTATCATTACTATCACAGGGTCGATAACTCTGTTAGTAGACTATTAGTTCCCGATGGCATCATTACTATCACTGGGTCGATACCTCTGTTAGTAGACTATTAATTCCCGAGGATATCATTACTATCACTGGGTCGATACCTCTGTTAGTAAACTATTAGTTCCCGAGGGTATCATTACTATCATTGGGTCGATACCTCTGTCAGTAGACTATTAGTTCCCGAGGATATCATTACTATCACTGGGTCGATACCTCTGTTAGTAGACTATTAGTTCCCGATGGTATCATTACTAACACTGGGTCGATAACTCTGTCAGTAAACTATTAGTTCCCGAGGGTATCATTACTATCACTGGGTCGATAACTCTGTTAGTAGATTATTAGTTCCCGATGGCATCATTACTATCACTGGGTCGATACCCCTGTTAGTAGACTATTAGTTCCCGAGGATATCATTACTATCACTGGGTCGATACCTCTGTTAGTAGACTATTAGTTCCCGATGGTATCATTACTATCACTGGGTCGATACCTCTGCTAGTAGACTATTAGTTCCCGAGGGTATCATTACTATCATTGGGTCGATACCTCTGTTAGTAGACTATTAGTTCCCGATGGTATCATTACTATCACTGGGTCAATACCTCTGTTAGTAGACTATTAGTTCCCGATGGTATCATTACTATCACTGGGTCGATAACTCTGTTAGTAGACTATTAGTTCCCGATGGTATCATTACTATCACTGGGTCGATAACTCTGTCAGTAAACTATTAGTTCCCGGGGGTATCATTACTATCACTGGGTCGATACCTCTGTTAGTAGACTATTAGTTCCCGATGGTATCATTACTATCACTGGGTCGATAACTCTGTTAGTAGACTATTAGTTTCCGATGGTATCATTACTATCACTGGGTCGATAACTCTGTCAGTAAACTATTAGTTCCGAGGGTATCATTACTATCACCGGGTCGATAACTCTGTTAGTAGACTATTAGTTCCCGATGGCATCATTACTATCACTGGGTCGATACCCCTGTGAGTAGACTATTAGTTCCCGAGGATATCATTACTATCACTGGGTCGATACCTCTGTTAGTAGACTATTAGTTCCCGATGGTATCATTACTATCACTGGGTCGATACCTCTGCTAGTAGACTATTAGTTCCCGAGGGTATCATTACTATCATTGGGTCGATACCTCTGTTAGTAGACTATTAGTTCCCGATGGTATCATTACTATCACTGGGTCAATACCTCTGTCAGTAGACTATTAGTTCCCGAGGATATCATTACTATCACTGGGTCGATACCTCTGTTAGTAGACTATTAGTTCCCGATGGTATCGTTACTATCACTGCGTCGATAACTCTGTTAGTAGACTATTAGTTCCCGAGGGTATCATTACTATCACTGGGTCGATACCTCTGTTAGTAGATTATTAGTTCCAGATGGTATCATTACTATCACTGGGTTGATAACTCGGTTAGTAGACTATTAGTTCCCGAGGGTATCATTACTATCACTGGGTCGATATCTCTGTTAGTAGACTATTAGTTCCCGATGGTATCATTACTATCACTGGGTCTATTACTCTGTTAGTAGACTATTAGTTCCCGAGGGTATCATTACTATCACAGGGTTGATAACTCTGTTAGTAGACTATTAGTTCCCGAGGGTATCATTACTATCACTGGGTCGATACCTCTGTTAGTAGACTATTAGTTCCCGAGGATATCATTACTATCACTGGGTCGATACGTCTGTTAGTAAACTATTAGTTCCCGATGGTATCATTACTATCACTGGGTCGATAACTCTGTTAGTAGACTATTAGTTCCCGAGGGTATCATTACTATCACTGGGTCGATACCTCTGTTAGTAGACTATTAGTTCCAGATGGTATCATTACTATCACTGGGTCGATAACTCTGTTAGTAGACTATTAGTTCCCGAGGGTATCATTACTATCACTGGGTCGATATCTCTGTTAGTAGACTATTAGTTCCCGATGGTATCATTACTATCACTGGGTCTATTACTCTGTTAGTAGACCATTAGTTCCCGAGGGTATCATTACTATCACAGGGTCGATAACTCTGTTAGTAGACTATTAGTTCCCGATGGCATCATTACTATCACTGGGTCGATACCTCTGTTAGTAGACTATTAATTCCCGAGGATATCATTACTATCACTGGGTCGATACCTCTGTTAGTAAACTATTAGTTCCCGAGGGTATCATTACTATCATTGGGTCGATACCTCTGTCAGTAGACTATTAGTTCCCGAGGATATCATTACTATCACTGGGTCGATACCTCTGTTAGTAGACTATTAGTTCCCGATGGTATCATTACTAACACTGGGTCGATAACTCTGTCAGTAAACTATTAGTTCCCGAGGGTATCATTACTATCACTGGGTCGATAACTCTGTTAGTAGATTATTAGTTCCCGATGGCATCATTACTATCACTGGGTCGATACCCCTGTTAGTAGACTATTAGTTCCCGAGGATATCATTACTATCACTGGGTCGATACCTCTGTTAGTAGACTATTAGTTCCCGATGGTATCATTACTATCACTGGGTCGATACCTCTGCTAGTAGACTATTAGTTCCCGAGGGTATCATTACTATCATTGGGTCGATACCTCTGTTAGTAGACTATTAGTTCCCGATGGTATCATTACTATCACTGGGTCAATACCTCTGTCAGTAGACTATTAGTTCCCGAGGATATCATTACTATCACTGGGTCGATACCTCTGTTAGTAGACTATTAGTTCCCGATGGTATCATTACTATCACTGGGTCGATAACTCTGTTAGTAGAATATTAGTTCCCGAGGGTATCATTACTATCACTGGGTCGATACCTCTGTTAGTAGACTATTAGTTCCAGATGGTATCATTACTATCACTGGGTCGATAACTCTGTTAGTAGACTATTAGTTCCCGAGGTTATCATTACTATCACTGGGTCGATATCTCTGTTAGTAGACTATTAGTTCCCGATGGTATCATTACTATCACTGGGTCGATACCTCTGTTAGTAGACTATTAGTCCCCGATGGTATCATTACTATCACTGGGTCGATAACTCTGTTAGTAGACTATTAGTTCCCGATGGTATCATTACTATCACTGGGTCGATAACTCTGTCAGTAAACTATTAGTTCCCGAGGGTATCATTACTATCACCGGGTCGATAACTCTGTTAGTAGACTATTAGTTCCCGATGGCATCATTACTATCACTGGGTCGATACCCCTGTTAGTAGACTATTAGTTCCCGAGGATATCATTACTATCACTGGGTCGATACCTCTGTTAGTAGACTATTAGTTCCCGATGGTATCATTACTATCACTGGGTCGATACCTCTGCTAGTAGACTATTAGTTCCCGAGGGTATCATTACTATCATTGGGTCGATACCTCTGTTAGTAGACTATTAGTTCCCGATGGTATCATTACTATCACTGGGTCAATACCTCTGTCAGTAGACTATTAGTTCCCGAGGATATCATTACTATCACTGGGTCGATACCTCTGTTAGTAGACTATTAGTTCCCGATGGTATCATTACTATTACTGCGTCGATAACTCTGTTAGTAGACTATTAGTTCCCAAGGGTATCATTACTATCACTGGGTCGATACCTCTGTTAGTAGATTATTAGTTCCAGATGGTATCATTACTATCACTGGGTCGATAACTCGGTTAGTAGACTATTAGTTCCCGAAGGTATCATTACTATCACAGGGTCGATATCTCTGTTAGTAGACTATTAGTTCCCGATGGTATCATTACTATCACTGGGTCTATTACTCTGTTAGTAGACTATTAGTTCCCGAGGGTATCATTACTATCACAGGGTCGATAACTCTGTTAGTAGACTATTAGTTCCCGAGGGTATCATTACTATCACTGGGTCGATACCTCTGTTAGTAGACTATTAGTTCCCGAGGATATCATTACTATCACTGGGTGGATACGTCTGTTAGTAAACTATTAGTTCCCGATGGTATCATTACTATCACTGGGTCGATAACTCTGTTAGTAGACTATTAGTTCCCGAGGGTATCATTACTATCACTGGGTCGATACCTCTGTTAGTAGACTATTAGTTCCAGATGGTATCATTACTATCACTGGGTCGATAACTCTGTTAGTAGACTATTAGTTCCCGAGGGTATCATTACTATCACTGGGTCGATATCTCTGTTAGTAGACTATTAGTTCCCGATGGTATCATTACTATCACTGGGTCTATTACTCTGTTAGTAGACTATTAGTTCCCGAGGGTATCATTACTATCACAGGGTCGATAACTCTGTTAGTAGACTATTAGTTCCCGATGGCATCATTACTATCACTGGGTCGATACCTCTGTTAGTAGACTATTAGTTCCCGAGGATATCATTACTATCACTGGGTCGATACCTCTGTTAGTAAACTATTAGTTCCCGAGGGTATCATTACTATCATTGGGTCGATACCTCTGTCAGTAGACTATTAGTTCCCGAGGATATCATTACTATCACTGGGTCGATACCTCTGTTAGTAGACTATTAGTTCCCGATGGTATCATTACTAACACTGGGTCGATAACTCTGTCAGTAAACTATTAGTTCCCGAGGGTATCATTACTATCACTGGGTCGATAACTCTGTTAGTAGACTATTAGTTCCCGATGGCATCATTACTATCACTGGGTCGATACCCCTGTTAGTAGACTATTAGTTCCCGAGGATATCATTACTATCACTGGGTCGATACCTCTGTTAGTAGACTATTAGTTCCCGATGGTATCATTACTATCACTGGGTTGATACCTCTGCTAGTAGACTATTAGTTCCCGAGGGTATCATTACTATCATTGGGTCGATACCTCTGTTAGTAGACTATTAGTTCCCGATGGTATCATTACTATCACTGGGTCAATACCTCTGTCAGTAGACTATTAGTTCCCGAGGATATCATTACTATCACTGGGTCGATACCTCTGTTAGTAGACTATTAGTTCCCGATGGTATCATTACTATCACTGGGTCGATAACTCTGTTAGTAGACTATTAGTTCCCGAGGGTATCATTACTATCACTGGGTCGATACCTCTGTTAGTAGACTATTAGTTCCAGATGGTATCATTACTATCACTGGGTCGATAACTCTGTTAGTAGACTATTAGTTCCCAAGGGTATCATTACTATCACTGGGTCGATACCTCTGTTAGTAGATTATTAGTTCCAGATGGTATCATTACTATCACTGGGTCGATAACTCGGTTAGTAGACTATTAGTTCCCGAGGGTATCATTACTATCACAGGGTCGATATCTCTGTTAGTAGACTATTAGTTCCCGATGGTATCATTACTATCACTGGGTCTATTACTCTGTTAGTAGACTATTAGTTCCCGAGGGTATCATTACTATCACAGGGTCGATAACTCTGTTAGTAGACTATTAGTTCCCGAGGGTATCATTACTATCACTGGGTCGATACCTCTGTTAGTAGACTATTAGTTCCCGAGGATATCATTACTATCACTGGGTGGATACGTCTGTTAGTAAACTATTAGTTCCCGATGGTATCATTACTATCACTGGGTCGATAACTCTGTTAGTAGACTATTAGTTCCCGAGGGTATCATTACTATCACTGGGTCGATACCTCTGTTAGTAGACTATTAGTTCCAGATGGTATCATTACTATCACTGGGTCGATAACTCTGTTAGTAGACTATTAGTTCCCGAGGGTATCATTACTATCACTGGGTCGATATCTCTGTTAGTAGACTATTAGTTCCCGATGGTATCATTACTATCACTGGGTCTATTACTCTGTTAGTAGACTATTAGTTCCCGAGGGTATCATTACTATCACAGGGTCGATAACTCTGTTAGTAGACTATTAGTTCCCGATGGCATCATTACTATCACTGGGTCGATACCTCTGTTAGTAGACTATTAGTTCCCGAGGATATCATTACTATCACTGGGTCGATACCTCTGTTAGTAAACTATTAGTTCCCGAGGGTATCATTACTATCATTGGGTCGATACCTCTGTCAGTAGACTATTAGTTCCCGAGGATATCATTACTATCACTGGGTCGATACCTCTGTTAGTAGACTATTAGTTCCCGATGGTATCATTACTAACACTGGGTCGATAACTCTGTCAGTAAACTATTAGTTCCCGAGGGTATCATTACTATCACTGGGTCGATAACTCTGTTAGTAGACTATTAGTTCCCGATGGCATCATTACTATCACTGGGTCGATACCCCTGTTAGTAGACTATTAGTTCCCGAGGATATCATTACTATCACTGGGTCGATACCTCTGTTAGTAGACTATTAGTTCCCGATGGTATCATTACTATCACTGGGTCGATACCTCTGCTAGTAGACTATTAGTTCCCGAGGGTATCATTACTATCATTGGGTCGATACCTCTGTTAGTAGACTATTAGTTCCCGATGGTATCATTACTATCACTGGGTCAATACCTCTGTCAGTAGACTATTAGTTCCCGAGGATATCATTACTATCACTGGGTCGATACCTCTGTTAGTAGACTATTAGTTCCCGATGGTATCATTACTATCACTGGGTCGATAACTCTGTTAGTAGACTATTAGTTCCCGAGGGTATCATTACTATCACTGGGTCGATACCTCTGTTAGTAGACTATTAGTTCCAGATGGTATCATTACTATCACTGGGTCGATAACTCTGTTAGTAGACTATTAGTTCACGAGGGTATCATTACTATCACTGGGTCGATATCTCTGTTAGTAGACTATTAGTTCCCGAGGGTATCATTACTATCACAGGGTCGATAACTCTGTTAGTAGACTATTAGTTCCCGATGGCATCATTACTATCACTGGGTCGATACCTCTGTTAGTAGACTATTAGTTCCCGAGGATATCATTACTATCACTGGGTCGATACCTCTGTTAGTAAACTATTAGTTCCCGATGGTATCATTACTATCACTGGGTCGATAACTCTGTTAGTAGACTATTAGTTCCCGAGGGTATCATTACTATCACTGGGTCGATACCTCTGTTAGTAGACTATTAGTTCCAGATGGTATCATTACTATCACTGGGTCGATAACTCTGTTAGTAGACTATTAGTTCCCGAGGGTATCATTACTATCACTGGGTCGATATCTCTGTTAGTAGACTATTAGTTCCCGATGGTATCATTACTATCACTGGGTCTATTACTCTGTTAGTAGACTATTAGTTCCCGAGGGTATCATTACTATCACAGGGTCGATAACTCTGTTAGTAGACTATTAGTTCCCGATGGCATCATTACTAGCACTGGGTCGATACCTCTGTTAGTAGACTATTAGTTCCCGAGGATATCATTACTATCACTGGGTCGATACCTCTGTTAGTAAACTATTAGTTCCCGAGGGTATCATTACTATCATTGGGTCGATACCTCTGTTAGTAGACTATTAGTTCCCGAGGATATCATTACTATCACTGGGTCGATACCTCTGTTAGTAGACTATTAGTTCCCGAGGGTATCATTACTATCACTGGGTCGATAACTCTGTTAGTAGACTATTAGTTCTCGAGGGTATCATTACTATCACTGGGTCGATACCTCTGTTAGTAGACTATTAGTTCCCGAGGGTATCATTACTATCACTGGGTCGATACCTCTGTTAGTAGACTATTAGTTCTCGAGGGTATCATTACTATCACTGGGTCGATACCTCTGTTAGTAGACTATTAGTTCCCAAAGGCATCATTACTATCACTGGATCGATACCTCTGTTAGTAGACTATTAGTTCCCGAGGGTATCATTACTATCACTGGGTCGATACCTCTGTTAGTAGACTATTAGTTCCCGAGGGTATCATTACTATCACTGGGTCGATACCTCTGTTAGTATACTATTTGTTCCCGTGGGTATCATTACTATCACTGGGTCGATACCTCTGCTAGTAGACTATGATTCCCGAGGTTATCATTACTATCACTGGGTCGATAACTCTGTTAGTAGACTATTAGTTCCCGAGGGTATCATTACTATCACTGGGTCGATACCTCTGCTAGTAGACTATTAGTTCCCGAGGTTATCATTACTATCACTGGGTTGATACCTCTGCTAGTAGACTATTAGTTCCCGAGGGTATCATTACTATCACTGGGTCAATACCTCTGTTAGTAGACTATTAGTTCCCGAGGGTATCATTACTATCACTGTGCCGATACCTCTGCTAGTAGACTATTAGTTCCCGAGGGTATCATTACTATCACTGGGTCGATACCTCTGTTAGTAGACTATTAGTTCCCGATGGTATCATTCATCTAGTAGCTAGTCATTCAGCACTGATATGGTTTACTAATAGTCTACTATCACTGGGTTGATACCTCTGCTAGTAGACTATTAGTTCCTGAGGGTATCATTCATCTAGTAGCTAGTCATTCAGCACTGATATGGTTTATTAGATATAGTTGTATCGAAATTTACAGTTTGTAAATCATGAAATTATTATTACAACAAAGGTTCTCCCCCATAAGTCATAGGTGACATTAGCCGACACAGATTCTCCCTCTAAGTCATAGGTCACCTTAGCCGACAAAGGTTCTCCTCATAAGTCATAGGTGACCTTAGCCGACAAAGGTTCTCCCCCATAAGTCATAGGTGACCTTAGCCGACAAAGGTTCTCTCCATAAGTCATAGGTGACCTTAGCCGACAAAGGTTCTCTCCATAAATCATAGGTGACCTTAGCCGACAAATGTTCTCTGCATAAGTCATAGGTGACCTTAGCCGATTTTGGCTTTCAAATTTACGCCCTTTGGTTTTCTTTCTCCTAAAGACTTATTTGGCTTTGCGGTTATTTCAGAAACACGTCATACACACTAACTTTGATATAGATCTACGTTTTTATTTGAATATCCAGACTGTCAACTGTTTTTAATTACCACAACAAACTGTGGTGTTCTATATTTTGGCGGAAGTAAAATCATATTTATGTGATCCTAAGTCCATAGTATATCAATAAATAATTCAGGCAAAACGTGTTCTGTGTCATAAATTACAAAATGTCTAAAAAATAAAAATTGACAGCTGTCCTAGTAAAACAAATGAAACATGTTGCTCTGAAATAGAACAATATTTATAAGAAAGCTTTCTAACAATTAATGGATACTTTTATATTTTAGGATAAAAAGAAATATGATTAAAATGAAGAACAGAAAACAACAGGGAAAATTTACTAAGTAATAAAGTTACAAACTATGGGAAAAACGAAATAAACAAATATTTAGTGACAAATTAAATATTCCGTTCTCAACATCACCTGCATACATAAAATTTTCTCCTAAAAACAATGTACATGTAATATGTTCTCGCACATGTTATTACACAGCTGAGATTGTATGGCGATGGACAGGATTCGAACTCATGGTGAGATGTACTCGATACAACATAAGCTGATAAAGTGTGACAGTGACTTGCAGCAGGTCGGCGGTAGTCTCCAGGTACTCGGGTCTGAGAAATTAATTCAAATTCAATATGTCCTGAGACAAGCAAAACATTTTAATTACAGTGTTAAAATACCCCCCCCCCCCCCCCCCCCAGAAAGGGCAGGGGGTATAGGTAATCAGAAGCCGTTAATCGAAGGTCAGACAAGACCAAAAAGACAAATGACAACAAATTACCAAACGTGCCACAAAAGTCTACACACACGACTATTGATTGTGCAATATGGCAGCAATACACAAATTAATACTGTATATGGTAGGGGTACATTAATATATATATATCCCGACTATGTAGTATTGAATAATTAAAATGTCGTAGGTTAAAAAATAATTCATAGACTGGTCATGGTTTTGTAGATATATTTTCCACGTAGACTAGAAGGATATTATGCTTGTAAAAATACCAAAGGAGTCAATGTCAATAGAGGAAGAGCATAAATGATATTAATACTTACAGAATTGAGGACATATTTGCTATAAATACCTAAAATGATATCCGCTGATTGTTGTCGGTATATATATGCTTATATTATGATATAAGTTGGGAAATTTCATATCATTTTACAGCTGACAGATATGACACTATCTCACCGGTAAAACAAATGTATTATACGATTGTTAAAGAAGGTTCTACTTCCACACAGTGATCATGAGTGTACTCTCTCCTTCTTTAGTCAACAGCAAAACATCAAAATTGGAGATTACTTGCTGGTAAACCTCTCATATCATATTTAGAATGATTAAGTTCATCTTCCAGTCTGGTTTTTGAATACTCTTTATTCTACAAATATCCAGAAAACATTGCTGACATGGTATGAGATCTGATTGAATCTCTTAGAAATAAGAATTAATCTAAGCCCAAACAAATATGTATCTGACACATATACATAAATTAAAATTACACATAAAATTGTGTAAACATTTTTAAAATTTGACTCATTTACATTAATACATGACCAAAAACAAATCTCGTATTGTAACTGTTATACATTACTGTTATTAAAGAAAAGAAATGATTGATTGATGTGATTATAACTAGTATTGTATACACACAGAAAGATATTATTTAAAGTATGATGAAAAATTTATGATGTCTATAAATATTTCTATTCAATAAATTAATGACTTTCCAGTTGAAATCTCTTTCCTTTAATTCTGATCTGTTTTGTACTGTTATGAGTTCAAATTTATCTAAAGAATAAAGAGAAAAATAATAAATAATAATACACTAAGAATTATTTTTAAATTGTCATGGGAATAGACGGACTGATTGTCACTTAGCATCATGTTAGTGTTATGTTTGCTCCATTCGTGACGAGGGTAAATAATTTACTTAGTGTGTACGGTGCATGTCTGGAATAACATTCATCAACTACGCTCAAAGTCTAAAGATTAGAAAGCCAAGTTATTTAGGGAGCAAGTCAGCCAAAGGTCATAAACTGGATAGAAAAAATCGGAAAAGTTTACCTATGCCTGAGGGAGGAGAACATTACTTGTAATGCTGATTACATAATCTGGTAACTGTAAATTCCAATGATAAATAAATCTAATAAACCATGGCAGTGCCGAAACACTACTGGTCTGATGATACTATAAATACATCTAATAAACCATGGCAGTGCCGAAACACTACTGGTCTGATGATACCTTAAATACATCTAATAAACCATGGCAGTGCCGAAACACTACTTGTCTGATGATACTATGGGAACAATATATGTTGGTGTCTGAATTCTAAGATATACATTTTAATCTTTCTAAAATTCCAAGATAATATGTTGTGAATTTCGACAAGACCTTTTTAAAGGCCTTATCTGATTGCGGTTTAAGAAGAGCAATAATGGCTATTTAGTACTATTAAATAATATATACTATGTGCTGGGATATTTTTTATGACATTAAATATTGCGTATTGAAACATCAAACTTATTCTAGGGTCTCATTACAGTCTGTTTAATGCATGCAATTTTCCTAGCAGACAATATTAGTGACAATTAACATCTCGATTAATTACCCGCTCTACATAAAATATACATAGTTTTCTCTGATGATGAGAGAATTAAATATTAAATATAATACTTGTAAAATATACATCAAAAACCTTATTTGATGTTGTAGATTTTTATATTTACACATGTAACAGTACGTTTGACTACAATTTATTTATTCGCACGAATACATCTGTTTTCACAAATAAAACAAAACAAACATAATTATAAACCTATAAAATTATAATAATGTTCTATCATTGTACTCTTGTGATCTAAAATAAATATTTGTAAATTTTATTTGAAAATAATATTTATCTTGATTGGCTACTATCATTGTGATATTAGCTCGTGACCTCACGATAAATAATGTGTTTGCAACGACCGGAAACTTTTACAGTCAAATAAAATAAAACTTATTTTAATCAAGAAAAAAGATGAAAGTTCAATATTTATTACGTGATAACACACAATTAAGTAATTATAGTACGATGCCACGATCTAGCTGAAATATTGCTAAAAGCGGCGTTAAGCACAAATCAATCAATCAATCAATCCGTGCCAATTCTTTAAACCATCCCAAATAAATTGAAACACAGCGGAATCAATCAATCAATCAATCAATCAATCAATAGGTAACAATTCTTAAAACCATCCCACATGATCCCAAATAAACTGAAGTACAGCTACTAAGGATATTGCCAATAACCTTTGAACCGCAACCAGCCATTGTAATATAACCCGGCTGTACATTAAACTCCAGGTGTTACAGGGTCGGCGTACATTGATAGATTGTGAGGACTTCACTGCGACACTCGTTGAAGTGAATGAACTCACATCAATTGCAAATAACTTTCCTGAATTACAAATGAATGATTTTGATTTCCTATTGATATTAATGCTACAAGGTTCCTCGATTATAAATTAAATCTGCTGACGTTGACCTTAAAATATATCCATTAAGTATGAAAGTCGGAACTCAGTCAGCCGTAATTGAATTTTACATTAAAATGCGTCACTTGTACATACAATGTATATATATAAAGACCAATATGAATAAAATTCGCAATAAATATAATTAAAGGTTTCATCTTCTTGCCATTCAGCATATTTATAATAAGACAAAAACTAGTTGTGAATTTGAAAGTATAAAAAAATCCTTACAAGAAAAAAAGTTGTATTCTGCCTTAAATAGTAGAAACAACAATATAAAATATTTCTGAGGTTAATGTTTTACTGCTTTCTTAGCGCTCCTTTGATAAGTCACACGCACGCACGTAATCCTCACCCATCGTGATCGTATGGTAGTTGGATTTACCACTTCCTGTGCAACCAGTGCCTATCACCACTAGAGTTGGGAATTCGAGCCCCGTTCATGGCGAGGTGTACTCAAAACAACTTACTTACTTACTTAGTTCCCTGTCTCCTCATGGAGAATGGTGCCATGAACGAGTTCTCTCCATTTTGATCTGTCTTGCACTTGTCTGGTTGCCTCTGCCCATGTGTTGAATCCTAGCTGTTTCCTTTCTTTTTCTACCGTTCCCCTCCATGTTTCCTTCGGTCTACCTCTTTGTCTTTTTCCTTCAGGGACCCAGTCAAGTGCTGTCCTGGCGTTCCTGTTGTTATCCATTCTGAGAACATGTCCTATCCATTGCCATCTTCTTTTCTTTACAATGGTACTGATCTTTGCAAGTCCAGCCCTTTTCCTCCTTGCCTCAGTGTTGGTAATCTTTTCTGGCCAATATATCTTCAGGATGCTTCTGATACATTTGTGAAGAAAGGTGTCCAAGATCTTTTCGTCACCTTTTGTCATCTTCCAGGTTTCGCTGCCATATAGTAGAACCGATAGAACGTTCGATTTGAGAAGTTTCATCTGAGTTTTTCTTCCAAATTGGCTGTTGTTCCATACAGATTTAAGCTTGTTGTATGCTAATCTGGCATGACCTAGTCTTCTTCGTATGTCTTCGTTGGTTCCTCCTGTTTCGCTTACTGTTGCGCCGAGATATATGAAGTGTTTAGCATCATCTACAGCGGTACCATCTATTTCTATGGGTTGGTTGTTGTTTGTGTTCATCCTCATTGGTTTAGTTTTTGCAGCATTTATCTTCAGACCAGTTGATTTTGCATAGGTGTTCAGCAGATTGCTCTTTCTCTGCATCTGGTCTGTTGTGCTTGATAGGAGGGCTATGTCATCCGCGTAATATAGATCTTCTAGCTTTGATGTAAAGTTCCATCTGATGCCTGTGTTGCTGCTGGAGGTCGTCTTTCGCAGTATCCAGTCAATTACTAAGAGGAACGGGAAACCTGACATGTTGCATCTTTTCTTCACTCCCGACTTGATGGTAAACCATTCCGATGTTCCCGTACCGTCGACTACTGCACACCCGCTGTTGGAATACATACATTTGACCAGATCGATGATCTCCATAGTGTCTCATAATCTTCCATAGTGTGTACACTGTCAAAAGCTTTTTCGAAGTCGATAAACAAAATGTAAAGGTTGGAATTTCACTCAGCACATTGCTCCAAGATGTTACGGAGAATGAAAATCTGTTCCGTTGTTCCTTTTCCTGCTCTAAACCCTGCTTGTTCATCACGTAGGTGCTTGTCTACTTCCTTGGAAGGTCGTTTGATGATGATTTTTCCCATGATCTTTGCTATGTTTGGTATTAGTGTGATGCCTCTCCAGTTTCCACAGCAGGTAAGGTCACCTTTCTTTGCCAGCTTTATTATTAACCCTTTTCTCCAGTCAGATGGTACATTCTCTCTTTTCCATACAAGGTCTAAAATCTTGGATATCTGATCTGTGGAAGTTTCTAGATCTGCTTTGAGACTGTCTGCTGAAATGTTATCTATTCCATCTGCTTTCCTGTTCTTCATGTTTCTCAAGGCCCATCTGATTTCCTCTTTTGTTGGCGGTGTTACGTCAATATCCAACTCTTCTATTTGGTTGTTATCAATCTCTGCTGGTTCTGATGGATTTGGCCTATTTAACCCTTCACAAAAGTGTTCTTTCCATCTTTTTCTCACACCGTTCTCATTTGTTAGCACCTTCCCATTCTTATCTTTCACACTGTCTATTTGTTTAGGTCTCTCATTGCTTAGGAGCTTTGCGATGTGGTAGACTCCTTTCATGTTGCCATTGTTTGCCGATGTCTCCGCTTCATCTGCCAGTCTATATAGCCATTGTCTTTTATCTCTCCTCATACTTTTCTTTACATTTTTGTCGGTGTTTCTGTATTCTTCCCTCAATCTTTCTTTTACTCTCTCTGATCTTGTTCCGTCTATTTTCTCTTTCAGTGATCTTCGCTTTTCGACTTCTTTCCAGCTGTCAGCACTTATCCTATCCTGGTTTCTCTTTTTCCGTGGTCCAAGGACGGTTGATGCAGTTTGGTTGTAGATGTCCTTGAACTTTTCCCAACTTTCTTCCAATTCGTTGCTGTTTTCGTTTGCAAGCACACCGAACCTGTTCTTTAGCTCCATTCTGAAGCGTTGGTTGATCTCTGGTACTTTCAGCTTACATGTTTCGTATCTTTTGGAAGTCGATGGTTTCTTCCCAATTTTACACAACTTGAGTCTGATCTTGATGACTACAAGGTTGTGATCACTTCCAACGTCTGCACCCCTGTGTGCTCTGTCATCATTGATCGATCGTTTATACTGGCCATTGATTGCAACATGGTCGATCTGATTGTGGTGGTGTCCGACTGGAGATGTCCAAGTGTGAAGGTGAATTTTCTTATGTGGGAACATTGTTGATACTATGGCTAAGTTGTTGTTAGCACACAGAGGGAAACTCGTTCACCATTGACATTTCTCTCACTCTGGAGTCCATGTTCTACGACAATCCCGTTACATAAAACAACATTATGTGATACAGTTTGTCAGTGACTTGGATCAGGTCGGTGGTTTTCTCAAGGTACTCAGGTTTCCTCCACCAATAAAACTGACCGCCATGATATAACTGAAATATTGTTGAAAGTGGCGTTAAACACCATAAACAAAACCAAGCCAAACCACCCACATACAGAGGAAATTACCTACGATAGATAATATTTTAACAAAGAAGAGAATAACAAAACAGAACAAGCTATTGCTGAATTTTGACTGTAATATATGTTGCTTTAGTTACCTAACATGTGTGAACAATGAGATATATTTTTACGAAGTTGACTTTAATTTATATGTACATGTCATTTCCAAAAATAACTGTTTACATATTAATATTTACATTTTCGTTGATAAAGATAATTTGTCATTTATGGTATACTGGACACTAAAGTAAATATTTATCCTCACTTGTCAATAGTCTTCTATGGGGTGGAAAATATATTACCTGCCTTATAATTATACGCTCTCCAGTTCTCCTTTCAATATTTGCAACTTAGAAAGAGGGTATCGGGTCAAAGACACATTTGTCATACAATTTTTTTTGCTTCTTAAAGCGGGACTCTAAATTTACACAGCGGCGGTGCCATAGAGGTAAGACTAGTTTGAAGATACCAAAATCTTAATCAGAAGAAGTAACTCGAAGAAGGACAGATAATTACAATGAGGAAAAAAGACGAAAAGACAAACAATATTCAACAAAATACTACACAGAAAATGAAGAATGTCTGGTTTGTCTGGTTTCGGAAAGTCACAAGTAATGGCTGGATATGTAGTTATCATTTCTTTTTAGCCAAAATGTCCAAAGACAACACATTGATAAACAAACAGCACATATTCATTTATGTTGATTATAGACCATTACCGCTCGATGGACAATACAATAACAATGCCAGTGAATGTTTTGATTAGATGATTTTTAGCTGATACGGACGAGTCTGCTGATCACAAACCACACCTGCACAACGATGCGCATAGCAAAAGCCATATCAATGAATGTTTGCATGAAATGATTATTAGCTGAGAAGGAAGAATATGGGTATTATATTCATAACTGTACGATGATCAGGTATGAAAACAAGATTTTACCAAGAATGCTTTAAATTAAAATATGAATATAGAGAGTATATATGTAAATAACGTTAAACAAATACATCATTACAGCTGTAGGTTAGATTGATAAAAGAGAGTATTTTGTGGTAATTACAATCCGGTTCCTATCTCATTTCTGACTTATCACCGGATTATAACAAGAACAACACGACGTTACCATTAATGGAGCAGAAACTGCTTATTCTTCCAGAGCACCTGATTGTTTTAGTCTTTAGTGTTGCCCAATCTGTATTTTTCTTTGCAGTGTTTTGTAGATCATTGCTTGTCATTTCGTCTTATTGTTTTTGTTTTGATCGTTGCATTGTATGCTCTTCTTCGATTTAGGGCTTGCAAGTTTGGAATCTTCAACCTTTTATTGTACCTCACTTGCTTTTTTGTCTCGTGCTTTGTAATAAGGGCTCCCAAGTCAAGCTGTCCTGAACGACTGCTTAGGTAACTGTAAAAGCATGTAATTTGAATAAAAATTATATTGAAAAAATACAATAGAACTGACAATGAATGCTCTTATACATTTTTTTTCTATCTAGGAAGGAAGTTGATTATATATCATAGCTGCACGATGGAGACTACAAAAGTAGTATCAATGTATGCGTGCATTACATGGTGTGGGATGATTAGAAATAATAGATGGAAGACCAGTCCTCTCTTCTGGATTAGTAAATATACAAAGACATGGATAAGACAAAAATAGTATGAAAGCTGCAGATATTCAATTTAAATCCAAAAGACAAGAAACAGCACCATTATTAACAACACTAACACAGATTTACATCAGGGGCAATGTTTGCTCGGATTAATTCTATTCTCATATACAATATACAGTATTTGTTTTTTATATTGTTTTATTTTTGTTCAACTTCTATCATTCAAATAGCCATAATGCACCATATAGCAAAATTAATAACACAATGAAATATTTAATACACATTTGCATTGTATTCTGCTAAATAGACAGATTCAAAGGCATGGAATTATTTTTCAGTTTAGATAAGAAGAAAGTGAAAGAGTGAGGTAAGGATATAAAGAAATACGTGTTATATAAGGACACAGACACACACACGCACGCACACGCACGCTCGCACGCACGCACGCACGCACGCACGTTATCTCAGTTTAATTTTTCTAGATTATACACATTTTCCAGCTTTTCTTTAACAGAATGAATATAAAACTGGGTTTAAAGTAACCTTTTCAACATCTAGTATTATTAATATATTGGTTAGTATTAAAGAGAATAATATGTTCAGCATTAATCCCATTTAGAACTGTTTTAACGTTACAAATATCAAACTTTTTTTAGAAGGAACCAGTTATCAATTTCATGGAGTAAAGTTTGAAAACATTCACATTCCCCAAGAATATGTTCAAGTGTTTCAACATCTGTGGTTCAAAAGGTAAAAGAACAATTTTGAAGATATCAAAGTAGTATATCAGAAGCCGTAAATTGAAGAAAGACAGACAATACAATCGCCAAAAAGAAAAACGAAAGAGGACAAAACACTACACAGGAAATTACAGATCGAGCAACACGAGCCCTACTAAACACCGGGGGTGAACGCAGATACTCCGGAAGGGCATCAGTTCCTGCTCCAGTAGTAACACCCGTCGCGTTATCGTTAAATGACACGAAAGTCATCTGATATGGAAATCGTGTTGGACACAAGTATACATATATAAATATAGTAACATTTATCAAATAGTGAGTTCCAACAAAAAACAAATAGGAGTAAAGACGGTTCGAACATCGTTTTTATACAGAAAAAACCCGTGAAGACATGAAATGTAATCCAATAACAGCACAAACCCCACCAATACATGTACAAATCCCACCAATACATGTACAAATCCCACCAATACATGTACAAACCCCACCAATACATGTACAAATCCCACCAATACATGTACAAATCCCACCAATACATGTACAAATCCCACCAATACATCTACAAACCCCACCAATACATGTACAAATCCCACCAATACATGTACAAACCCCACCAATACATGTACAAATCCCACCAATACATGTACAAACCCCACCAATACATGTACAAACCCCACCAATACATGTACAAACCCCACCAATACATGTACAAATCCCACCAATACATGTACAAACCCCACCAATACATGTACAAATCCCACCAATACATGTACAAACCCCACCAATACATGTACAAATCCCACCAATACATGTACAAATCCCACCAATACATGTACAAACCCCACCAATACATGTACAAATCCCACCAATACATGTACAAATCCCACCAATACATGTACAAACCCCACCAATACATGTACAAACCCCACCAATACATGTACAAACCCCACCAATACATGTACAAATCCCACCAATACATGTACAAACCCCATCAATACATGTACAAATCCCACCAATACATGTACAAACCCCACCAATACATGTACAAATCCCACAAATACATGTACAAATCCCACCAATACATGTACAAACCCCACCAATACATGTACAAATCCCACCAATACATGTACAAATCCCACCAATACATGTACAAATCCCACCAATACATGTACAAACCCCACCAATACATGTACAAACCCCACCAATACATGTACAAATCCCACCAATACATGTACAAACTCCACCAATACATGCACAAATCCCACCAATACATGTACAAACCCCACCAATACATGTACAAATCCCACCAATACATGTACAAACCCCACCAATACATGTACAAATCCCACCAATACATGTACAAACCCCACCAATACATGTACAAACCCCACCAATACATGTACAAACCCCACCAATACATGTACAAATCCCACCAATACATGTACAAACCCCACCAATACATGTACAAATCCCACCAATACATGTACAAACCCCACCAATACATGTACAAATCCCACCAATACATGTACAAATCCCACCAATACATGTACAAACCCCACCAATACATGTACAAATCCCACCAATACATGTACAAATCCCACCAATACATGTACAAACCCCACCAATACATGTACAAACCCCACCAATACATGTACAAACCCCACCAATACATGTACAAATCCCACCAATACATGTACAAACCCCATCAATACATGTACAAATCCCACCAATACATGTACAAACCCCACCAATACATGCACAAATCCCACAAATACATGTACAAATCCCACCAATACATGTACAAACCCCACCAATACATGTACAAATCCCACCAATACATGTACAAATCCCACCAATACATGTACAAATCCCACCAATACATGTACAAACCCCACCAATACATGTACAAACCCCACCAATACATGTACAAATCCCACCAATACATGTACAAACTCCACCAATACATGCACAAATCCCACCAATACATGTACAAACCCCACCAATACATGTACAAATCCCACCAATACATGTACAAACCCCACCAATACATGTACAAATCCCACCAATACATGTACAAACCCCACCAATACATGTACAAATCCCACCAATACATGTACAAACCCCACCAATACATGTACAAATCCCACCAATACATGTACAAACCCCACCAATACATGTACAAATCCCACCAATACATGTACAAACCCCACCAATACATGTACAAACCCCACCAATACATGTACAAATCCCATCAATACATGTACAAATCCCACCAATACATGTACAAATCAAACCAATACATGTACAAATCCCACCAATACATGTACAAACCCCACCAATACATGCACAAATCCCACCAATACATGTACAAACCCCACCAATACATGCACAAATCCCACCAATACATGTACAAACCCCACCAATACATGTACAAATCCTACCAATACATGTACAAATCCCACCAATACATGTACAAACCCCACCAATACATGTACAAACCCCACCAATACATGTACAAATCCCACCAATACATGTACAAATCCCACCAATACATGCACAAATCCCACCAATACATGTACAAACCCCACCAATACATGTACAAATCCCACCAATACATGTACAAACCCCACCAATACATGTACAAACCCCACCAATACATGTACAAATCCCATCAATACATGTACAAATCCCACCAATACATGTACAAATCCCACCAATACATGTACAAATCCCACCAATACATGCACAAATCCCACCAATACATGTACAAACCCCGCCAATACATGTACAAATCCCCCCAATACATGTACAAACCCCACCAATACATGTACAAATCCCCCAATACATGTGCAAACCCCACCAATACATGTACAAACCCCAACAATACATGTACAAACCCCACCAATACATGTACAAACCCCACCAATACATGTACAAACCCCACCAATACATGTACAAATCCCACCAATACATGTACAAATCCCACCAATACATGTACAAACCCCACCAATACATGTACAAACCCCACCAATACATGTACAAATCCCACCAATACATGTACAAATCCCACCAATACATGCACAAATCCCACCAATACATGTACAAACCCCACCAATACATGTACAAATCCCACCAATACATGTACAAACCCCACCAATACATGTACAAACCCCACCAATACATGTACAAACCCCACCAATACATGTACAAATCCCACCAATACATGTACAAACCCACCAATACATGTACAAATCCCACCAATACATGTACAAACCCCACCAATACATGTACAAATCCCACCAATACATGTACAAATCCCACCAATACATGTACAAACCCCACCAATACATGTACAAATCTCACCAATACATGTACAAATCCCACCAATACATGTACAAACCCCACCAATACATGTACAAATCCCACCAATACATGTACAAATCCCACCAATACATGTACAAATCCCACCAATACATGTACAAACCCCACCAATACATGTACAAACCCCACCAATACATGTACAAACCCCACCAATACATGTACAAATCCCACTAATACATGTACAAATCCCACCAATACATGTACAAACCCCACCAATACATGTACAAACCCCAACAATACATGTACAAATCCCACCAATACATGTACAAATCCCACCAATACATGTACAAACCCCACCAATACATGTACAAATCCCACCAATACATGTACAAACCCCACCAATACATGTACAAATCGGAGGTGAACTCCCAGTTATCTAACGAATTCATTTAATGAAGAATTTCGCCCATTGCTAAAATCCTGTATCTTATTCTATTCTAAGCCAATTGTAATTCTGTATCTTTGGTAATAACAAAAGTAATTTTGAAATACTCAATGAATTTTAGTTGTTAAATGTCTTCTAACCTAGAAAATATAAATTGTAGATTGTAAATCATTATTCTATGGATTAAGGAATCACAACTGATACTTCAAACCGACCTTATATCAATTAGTAATGAACTTCAATATTTAAGATGATGTATTCTCGAGACATCAAAAGAATATTAAATGTGCAATTTGACGGATGGTTAGAAATTTAGCCATAGTGGTTGTTTGATAGGAGAGATAACGAACCATGCAGTACATCGTGACAAAGTGTAAGTTACCATGGTAACTCGCTATGATTATCAAACTTTCTTCCAAGAGGTTGGGAAATATAAAAAAAATATTTTTTAAAAGGTAATTCCTAAATAATATTTCATCAATTATCCTTTTATTTTTCTCTTTGTTATATTCTCGTCTATACTCTCACGCCGGATATGTATTACGGCTTATGTGTCATTTTTTTTGGTTGACCGTTGAACGTGCTAATATCTGAAAACCCAATTTCTATCTCCAAATTAAGGAAGGAATTCCTGCAGTGCTTCGTAGCAATCGACCCTGTGAAAAAGAGATTATTTTAATTATTTCGTAAATTAAAAACAAAAATTGCAGTCATGTTGAATCAGAACATTCTAACAAAATGTAAGACATATGTAAATGTATTTACATGATTCATATATTGGGTAGTGGTTAGATATCAATACATCCGAGAGAGCCCCATATTATAGCATTATCCGCTGTGGGAAACAACCCCTTCAAATTCTTATCGTCAAGAATAGCGGACATGCTACCTACCCACTTGACTCTAAGTAACAGTAAAGACACGACAGTAGTCAGTGTAGCGGACATGCTACCTACCCACTTGACTCTAAGTAACAGTAAAGACACGACAGTAGTCAGTGTAGCGGACATGCTACTTACCCACTTGACTCTAAGCAACAGTAAAGACACGAGAGTAGCCAGTGTAGTGGACATGCTACCTACCCACTTGACTCTAAGTAACAGTAAAGACACGACAGTAGTCAATGTAGCGGACATGCTACCTACCCACTTGGCTCTAAGCAACAGTAAAGACACGACAGTAGTCAGTGTAGTGGACATGCTACCTACCCACTTGACTCTAAGTAACAGTAAAGACACGACAGTAGTCAGTGTAGTGGACATGCTAACTACCCACTTGACTCTAAGCAACAGTAAAGACACGACAGTAGTCAGTGTAGCGGACATGCTACCTACCCACTTGACTCTAAGTAACAGTAAAGACACGACAGTAGTCAGTGTAGCGGACATGCTACCTACCCACTTGACTCTAAGCAACAGTAAAGACACGACAGTAGTCAGTGTAGCGGACATGCTACCTACCCACTTGACTCTAAGTAACAGGAAAGACACGACAGTAGTCAGTGTAGCGGACATGCTACCTACCCACTTGACTCTAAGCAACAGTAAAGACACGACAGTAGTCAGTGTAGTGGACATGCTACCTACCCACTTGACTCTAAGCAACAGTAAAGACACGACAGTAGTCAGTGTAGTGGACATGCTACCTACCCACTTGACTCTAAGTAACAGTAAAGACACGACAGTAGTCAGTGTAGTGGACATGCTACCTACCCACTTGACTCTAAGCAACAGTAAAGACACGACAGTAGTCAGTGTAGCGGACATGCTACCTACCCACTTGACTCTAAGTAACAGTAAAGACACGACAATAGTCAGTGTAGTGGACATGCTACCTACCCACTTGACTCTAAGTAACAGTAAAGACACGACAATAGTCAGTGTAGCGGACATGCTACCTACCCACTTGGCTCTAAGCAACAGTAAAGACACGACAGTAGTCAGTGTAGCGGACATGCTACCTACCCACTTGACTCTAAGTAACAGTAAAGACACGACAGTAGTCAGTGTAGCGGACATGCTACCTACCCACTTGACTCTACGTAACAGTAAAGACACGACAGTAGTCAGTGTAGTGGACATGCTACCTACCCACTTGACTCTAAGTAACAGTAAAGACACGACAGTAGTCAGTGTAGTGGACATGCTACATACCCACTTGACTCTAAGTAACAGGAAAGACACGACAGTAGTCAGTGTAGCGGACATACTACCTACACACTTGACTCTAAGTAACAGTAAAGACACGACAGTAGTCAGTGTAATGGACATGCTACCTACCCACTTGACTCTAAGTAACAGTAAAGACACGACAGTAGTCAGTGTAGCGGACATGCTACCTACCCACTTGACTCTAAGTAACAGTAAAGACACGACAGTAGTCAGCGTAGCGGACATGCTACCTACCCACTTGACTCTAAGCAACAGTAAAGACACGACAGTAGTCAGTGTAGTGGACATGCTACCTACCCACTTGACTCTAAGTAACAGAAAAGACACGACAGTAGTCAGTGTAGTGGACATACTACCTACCCACTTGACTCTAAGCAACAGTAAAGACACGACAGTAGTCAGTGTAGTGGACATGCTAACTACCCACTTGACTCTAAGCAACAGCAAAGACACGACAGTAGTCAGTGTAGCGGACATGCTACCTACCCACTTGACTCTAAGTAACAGTAAAGACACGACAGTAGTCAGTGTAGCGGACATGCTACCTACCCACTTGACTCTAAGCAACAGTAAAGACACGACAGTAGTCAGTGTAGCGGACATGCTACCTATCCACTTGACTCTAAGTAACAGTAAAGACACGACAGTAGTCAGTGTAGCGGACATGCTACCTACCCACTTGACTCTAAGCAACAGTAAAGACACGACAGTAGTCAGTGTAGTGGACATGCTACCTACCCACTTGACTCTAAGCAACAGTAAAGACACGACAGTAGTCAGTGTAGTGGACATGCTACCTACCCACTTGACTCTAAGTAACAGTAAAGACACGACAGTAGTCAGCGTAGTGGACATGCTACCTACCCACTTGACTCTAAGCAACAGTAAAGACACGACAGTAGTCAGTGTAGCGGACATGCTACCTACCCACTTGACTCTAAGTAACAGTAAAGACACGACAATAGTCAGTGTAGTGGACATGCTACCTACCCACTTCACTCTAAGTAACAGTAAAGACACGACAATAGTCAGTGTAGCGGACATGCTACCTACCCACTTGGCTCTAAGCAACAGTAAAGACACGACAGTAGTCAGTGTAGCGGACATGCTACCTACCCACTTGACTCTAAGTAACAGTAAAGACACGACAGTAGTCAGTGTAGCGGACATGCTACCTACCCACTTGACTCTAAGTAACAGTAAAGACACGACAGTAGTCATTGTAGTGGACATGCTACATACCCACTTGACTCTAAGTAACAGGAAAGACACGACAGTAGTCAGTGTAGCGGACATGCTACCTACACACTTGACTCTAAGTAACAGTAAAGACACGACAGTAGTCAGTGTAATGGACATGCTACCTACCCACTTGACTCTAAGTAACAGTAAAGACACGACAGTAGTCAGTGTAGCGGACATGCTACCTACCCACTTGACTCTAAGCAACAGTAAAGACACGACAGTAGTCAGTGTAGTGGACATGCTACCTACCCACTTGACTCTAAGTAACAGTAAAGACACGACAGTAGTCAGTGTAGCGGACATGCTACCTACCCACTTGACTCTAAGTAACAGGAAAGACACGACAGTAGTCAGCGTAGCGGACATGCTACCTACCCACTTGACTCTAAGTAACAGTAAAGACACGACAGTAGTCAGTGTAGTGGACATGCTACCTACCCACTTGACTCTAAGTAACAGTAAAGACACGACAGTAGTCAGTGTAGTGGACATGCTACCTACCCATTTGACTCTAAGTAACAGTAAAGACACGACAGTAGTCAGTGTAGCGGACATGCTACCTACCCACTTGACTCTAAGCAACAGTAAAGACACGACAGTAGTCAGTGTAGCGGACATGCTACCTACCCACTTGACTCTAAGTAACAGTAAAGACACGACAGTGGTCAGTGTAGCGGACATGCTACCTACCCACTTGACTCTAAGTAACAGTAAAGACACGACAGTAGTCAGTGTAGTGGACATACTACCTACCCTCTTGACTCTAAGCAACAGTAAAGACACGACAGTAGTCAGTGTAATGGACATGCTACCTACCCACTTGACTCTAAGTAACAGTAAAGACACGACAGTAGTCAGTGTAGCGGACATGCTACCTACCCACTTGACTCTAAGTAACAGTAAAGACACGACAGTAGTCAGTGTAACGGACATGCTACCTACCCACTTGACTCTAAGTAACAGTAAAGACACGACAGTAGTCAGTGTAGCGGACATGCTACCTACCCACTTGACTCTAAGCAACAGTAAAGACACGACAGTAGTCAGTGTAGCGGACATGCTACCTACCCTCTTGACTCTAAGCAACAGTAAAGACACGACAGTAGTCAATGTAATGGACATGCTACCTACCCACTTGACTCTAAGTAACAGTAAAGACACGACAGTAGTCAGTGTAATGGACATGCTACCTACCCACTTGACTCTAAGCAACAGTAAAGACACGACAGTAGTCAGTGTAGCGGACACGCTACCTACCCACTTGACTCTAAGTAACAGTAAAGACACGACAGTGGTCAGTGTAGTGGACATGCTACCTACCCACTTGACTCTAAGTAACAGTAAAGACACGACAGTAGTCAGTGTAGTGGACATGCTACCTACCCACTTGACTCTAAGCAACAGGAAAGACACGACAGTAGTCAGTGTAGCGGACATGCTACCTACACACTTGACTCTAAGTAACAGTAAAGACACGACAGTAGTCAGTGTAATGGACATGCTACCTACCCACTTGACTCTAAGTAACAGTAAAGACACGACAGTAGTCATTGTAGCGGACATGCTACCTACCCACTTGACTCTAAGTAACAGTAAAGACACGACAGTAGTCAGTGTAGTGGACATGCTACCTACCCACTTGACTCTAAGTAACAGTAAAGGCACGACAGTAGTCAGTGTAGCGGACATGCTACCTACCCACTTGACTCTAAGTAACAGTAAAGACACGACAGTAGTCAGTGTAGCGGACATGCTACCTACCCACTTGACTCTAAGCAACAGTAAAGACACGACAGTAGTCAGTGTAGTGGACATGCTACCTACCCACTTGACTCTAAGTAACAGTAAAGACACGACAGTAGTCAGTGTAGTTGACATACTACCTACCCACTTGACTCTAAGTAACAGTAAAAACACGACAGTAGTCAGTGTAGTGGACATGCTACCTACCCATTTGACTCTAAGTAACAGTAAAGACACGACAGTAGTCAGTGTAGCGGACATGCTACCTACCCACTTGACTCTAAGTAACAGTAAAGACACGACAGTAGTCAGTGTAGCGGACATGCTACCTACCCACTTGACTCTAAGTAACAGTAAAGACACGACAGTAGTCAGTGGAAATTTAATTTTCAATACATAAAAAATGGTCCAGGGAATATATCATCTTTGCTAGCCAAGGGTTACGATTCGGGTCCCCCTTCTCTCCACACTTGGCGGATCTAGAATACATTTTGAGCATTCGCGCTTTAATATTTCATTGGTTACGGCTACCAGTACACGTATCCAATCGGAAGACGTTTTCAACCATAGATATTTTGTTGTAATTTTCTAGCCTCCTACTTGCAAATTTGCGAGTAAAGACGCACATTTCCCCTAACTTTCTGTACGATGTAGAAGTAACACATATTTGTTACAGCTAAATAAATATTATTTTGTCAATACTAAACTTCATTCATCTTTACTTGAATATGAATAGTTCATTGTTGAGTTTATGTTTCGTTTGATGAAGCATTGCAGCCTCCTTTGCTTATTAATACGAACAAATCCTAATGCATACACTACATCAATCTGATTGGCTCAATTGTCAATCTTTGTATAAATGTTTTGTTTGTAGATCTTATATTGCATCTCATTATAGTACGTGCACTCTATGAATGTACTATTACGGTTATTGACATGGTTCATGTAAAAGGTATTTATTTAGAGGGTTGAATTTTATAAAAAGAAAATATATTACTTATGGATTTATTTCATATTTTGTAGACTTAGTATAACCGTACAAACCAATGGAGTTATACAAGTAGTTACAAAACATGATTTATTAGGAATAATTATGAAGGTTTCATTTGATCAATTATAACACCTGCAGTTCCATTAAAACTTAAAAGTCCATCATGCATTCAAAGGATCTGAATGAACAAACAAATATTTGTTAAAAGGAGATAAGATAATTAACATCATACATTAGTACTTTAGTAATTCTATTTATAGTAACAAAATCACCTCTGTCCCGTCTTAGTTTATTATTTAGTATGTTAATGTTTCACTAGTGTTGCATTGGCTATTGTAGTAGTGGTTTGCTTTGCGTTCTATTGGTATTACAGTCTAAATCCATGGTGTATATGTGTTCATTGTGGTAGTTTGACCTAGATAAAAAAAAAGTAAGTTCACGTGCAAGATTTTAAATAAAATAAAAGTACTTCAAGTCATAAGAGGATCTGTCTATACTTCTGTATAGCTCATTATCATCTGCTGGAAAACCGAAAACAGAATACTCAGAACAGATTGGAGAGCACAGGGATGCTCTGGATTGAAAAAAATACCAACAGCACAAAACACAAATAAAATAAAAAGAGGAAAGCTGGAATTAAGCACAATCGAGTAAATTATGATGTTACTCCAAAAAGTGGTTTATGCATGTTAGATAAACGTATGGCATGGTCACATGTGTTGTAGCTGTCTGTGGTGCAAGTTGTAAGACAGGTCGATGCCACATCACAACTGATATTTAAAGGTGTTATCTTTACATTACCCAGTGTAAGAACTGTGTGAAAATTAAAGCAGTATTATCCTGAAATAACAACGGCGGTATTAAATATTAATGAAAATGAACAATGGAAGCAAAAATTAATCAGGGTGAAAATATCTATACAATCTTAGCAAAGATAATTTAAGTTCACTAGGTCTTTTATCACAAACAATTTAATTGATCGTAGCTATCTATCTGTTTTGAAAATCTAATGCAAATTCTGGAAATATCCGAAATAATCTCTGATAATCAAACTGATAAGTGAATTCATTGCTTTTCTATATCTACTAACGAGAATCAAAAACATTTTTCTAGTTGCTTTTCACATCATACACACAGCATTGACAAATAATACGCCACATTAAAGAAATTAAGCTTATTTGTACAAGGTATGATGAACAAATATGTATATCTCGATCATCTGTGCCCACATCACTTTGTGAGGGAGTTTGTAATGGGCACATATTTAATTATTATGGTTAGCACACATACACACAAAAAGCAAGGACCGTCGTGATCGTGATCGTATGGTAGTTCGATTTACAACTATCTGTGCAATCAATGCCTATCACCACTAACGTTGTGAGTTCGAACCCCGTTCACCAGTTACTTATGACAGGTCGGTGATTTTCTCCGGGTTCTCCGGTTTCCTCCATCAATAAAACTGACCGCCACGATATAGTTGAAATATTGTTGAAAGTGGCGTTAAACACTATAAACCAAACCAGAGCAAACAAAAAACAAACAAACAAACAAATAAACGAACGAACTAACTTAAACCTAGGTAAAATCAAATAGAAGACTTTGTTTCACTATCATCGAACGGTTTATTTTCACTTCAATTGTTTTGAAGTCTTATTCCTCAGAAGCATGCTAGCTCACTTCAGTATACCTCTCTTAATTCATTCTAATTATTGATCTTTTTTTTTGTATATGAAATTTATATCAAACTTTGATTTTTATGCATAATTATTTTGATTGATTTTAACCTCTCTTTGAACTTGAAATGATGGTCGTTATACAAGAATCCCATCATTCGTTAAATATGATAAGATTATACTTTCAAAGCACATAGTTTCAATCCCGTTTCGTGATAAGAGTTCGTGTTGTCCAATCTTTTGTTATTTTATTTATTTTTGATTTTATATTCCCCTAGTTTGTGATTTTTATATTGTTATATTTAACTTGTGTTTTACCTCACCCATCAGACTAAATCAACGACATGAAATTAATCAGTTAATATTCAGTAAAATAACTACACGAGGGTTTAAGTATGAAAACAATTACATACACTATAAGAATGAAAACAATTACAGAAACAATCCAATCGATTGAAAAGAGCAATATATTTGGAGCAATAATACAATGCGGTGACAGTACATACAAAACCAGGTATATTAAGAATAGGAAAAGGAGACAATGGTTAATTGGGAAACATGGCATGGAATAATGCCAAAATCTGGGAAAACAGGAAGTGAACATGCGCAGTCTTTTTAAACCGGTAGATACAATTGCATCCAGAAAGGCATAGATATTAGATAATCGTAATAAAATAAAAAACATAAATACAACACTGTCGGAACGGTTCCTAAAAACATAAATACCACACTGTCGGAACGATTCCTAAAAACATAAATACAACACTGTCAGAACGGTTCCTAAAACATAAATACCACACTGTCAGAACGATTCCTAAAAACATAAATACAACACTGTCAGAACGGTTCCTAAAACATAAATACCACACTGTCGGAACGGTTCCTAAAACATAAATACCACACCGTCGGAACGGTTCCTAAAAACATAAATACCACACTGTCGGAATGGTTCTAAAATCTATTAGAAAAATCATAGAAACAGAGGCAATTAGTTCCGCTATTTAACATTTTAATAACATTAAGCAAGCAATAGTCATGTGTTGTAGTACCACCAAAGGTCCGTCGTTGCGAGAAGGACTCGATCCAGCATTATGTGATAAAGTTTGTCAGTGACTTGGTCGGTGGTTTTCTTCCGACGACAGGTACTCCGGTTTCCTCCACCAATAAAACTAACCCCACGATATAGATGAAATATTGTTAAAGGTGACGTTAATACCCATACGCCTAACCCTCTAGTACTGTCGTGTTACTAATATGAAGCAAACAACAGGGATTTGGTATAGCATCTCCATTCTTGTTGTAAAAAGCCAAATAAATGCAGTCACTAGTAAGTACAGGGGGGACATGAATACACAAATCGAAACAATTCAAAAGAAAAGATAAAACAAAGCATATGAACACAATTGATAAATGATATTGTGAGAATCATGGAAATTTATCCTTTAATATACAGATACTCAAACATAGATTTAAAAACGATATTCATTTCGTCTTTACCTACTGTTGTTTGTCTTATTTATATTATTTGTGTTTGTTTTCACATAGTGCTGTCCAACACATATTGAGTTGTGTTTTTCTTCGTCTTGTGTACCCTTTGTTGCCAGTTTCTCTGGACTGTCCATTTTTGATTACCCCTTCAGTATTCTATAACGTTTATTTAATGACAACCATCTTGTTACATCTGTGATATTTTCCCATTGTAATACAATCAGCTGTCGATAATATAAATATAACTTTAAAGCAGATTTTATTTCTTTTAAAACTCAAATTCAAATTAATTTCGATTATTTATTATTGTATTCGCTACAAAGGTTGTAGACACTTCGACATTGCGCAATAAATTATTTTTTGTAGGGCTAAATAGACCAAGCGCCATACATACAACAAAATAATAAACTGTTTTTCTTTTCATTCAACAAGATCTAACTTGCACACACACAGTAAGCTTGATTTCAATAGTTGGTCATTGCTATTCATTAAGTGTTAATTTCAGTCACGTTATTCTGCACAAATACTTTATATTAATTGACAGTTTAAGATACAGGTAAATCAGAGCTTGAACCAATAAAGCTGACTTCTAATTTAGACAAGAATTACCAATTCAATAACTTCACACCAGGACACCCGTGAATTAGTAATGCGATTTCAACGAAATCAATATATTCGAACTAATTCTATTCAGGTCAAGTCAAGTTTTTTCTTTCTTTTCTCTAATCCATCTCGATGGGAATGTCCTAATTTGCATATTCAAAGACAAAGAAATTGCGTTTGTATATTCTACATTTTTATCTACTTCAATATGTTTTATAGATGATCTTGTAACAATAAGAACAGCAGAATGTCCATCTATTGTGATTTAAATTGTCAAAAAAGATTGTAGTTGTATATAAAATTAATGTTTTCAAAGAACAAGTTAAAAGTGAAATGAAAATGCGTTGATAGATATTTGCATGGACGACGACAAGTAGGGAACGATTTCCAGAAGGATAGATGTATAGCGTGAAGAAAATGTATCCAGAACAAAAATAAAGATAAAATGCTACAACACAGAGATAATCTATCAAACCATTTCCAAAAAATAGAAAGATGTAAAAATAAAATAAAATAACAAATGATCAAAGACTGCCTACATGGAAATAACATTCTTTGATGTTATTCAATAAGGGCAATAGCAAAATTACCGAACTCCGAAAAATCTTACAGAGGGAAAGTCAAAACTCATAATTATATAAACAGACAAAATCAGTCAACAACCGGAAAACTGTGTAAACCGTAATGACCCTGACTTGGTACAGGCATTTCTAAAGAAATGGTGGGTTGAATCAGATTTTAAAGCGCCAAACCTCCCGCTTTCATTACGGCTCAAAGGTTCAGGCAGTCACTATAACATTATTTATAACAATACTGGAACAAAATAGATAAAATAGTTGTCAAAGCAGTACCAAATTCAGTGAAGTAAATGTCAAAAACACTTTTATGTCACACATTGATAAACAAATATTTTTGACAATTTTGTTGACTTAAAAGTATATTCTTCAAGGTCTATCATTTGAAAGATGTGAGAAAGCTTCTGATAAAAATTATTATTTGTATCCACTTGCTACTCGTGCAATATAGATTTATAACATAAATTGTTTGATAATTTCTTGGTGGTACGTCGCTGTTAAGTGGTCTGCTATTAATTGTCATTTTGAATATACAGTTTAAATATGTCCACTGAATAAATTATTTTTTCCGACTAATACTTATACAAAAAGTATAATATTGTGAAAATTATGCTTGCTTTCAAACATTTTTGTTAAAAGTAATCTTTCTTTTTAAGAAAGTAAAAACAAAATTTCAACAAGTCAAATTGCCTAAACTAAAAGATAAATACAAATCAAACGACAGTTTGATAAAGAGATGCGTGGAAAAGAGCATGGTACGACCGCAGTTAATCGACAACGCATTTTACTGCTCCAGTTTTACAGAAAACAATATTTGTTCAGCAAAAAGCTGTACTTGCTGATATCTGCTTGGAAAGTAGAGGAAGGAATTTCATGTGGTAAACAAACTCGATTCTAAAATAAACATAACAATTTGACCCACCTCATATATGAGGAATGGTAATAGTTAGAACAAATGTGTTGGAATGCTTCAGAGAGGAGTTTTTCTAGAAATGAAATGAAAGAAATGCAATGGAAAAAACAGTAAAGAAGTTATCGGTTTTGGTGTCGGTTATTTAGTTATCTGTTTTGGTGTCGGTTATTTAGCTATCGGTTATTTAGCTATCGGTTTTGGTGTCGGTTATTTTTAGCTCCCTTTGTCCCATTTTATCATGAAACCCATAATACACAAGTCAAATCTGTTTGAAAAACGTATGTATGAAAAATTCATAAGGACTGAGTATTGGATCTAAAATAAAGTTCTATTTTTGCATGTTGACTCCAACTTTAAAACGGTAAGAGATATACCAAACATTTTCAGAATTTTACAAGGAACATAATGATAATAAACGTTAGATAAACTTAAAACCGAATACAGACGGAGCGAACATGAATGGACAATCCAGAGACACGGATTTCGGTGTCACAACTAGTTCTTACTTGCTGACATACTTCACGATTAATTGTGGCAGCTTCTTATCTATTTCCTAGCTTTTAGTTGTGAAGGATTTGACGAAAGGTGTCATATATCCGACAGTAAGCTCTAAGCCACTTCTGTACCTAACTCTCGGTTTTATTTTGGAGTTGTATAGTCGGAGTTTTTGTTGGTTCTGTTTTTATTTGCATTTGTTGTTATACTGGTATTATCTTGTTTATTCATGTCGATTTTAACGGTTGTTTCCTTGAACATTTTATATTGATTTCATAGTTGCTATAATTAGTTTTTCTTGTGAAAAAAGATATCAAACAGCGACCTATACAATTTCGAAAATATTTAAATGCTTCACATATCCATACGTTTTCAGAAGCACAACATAACTGGTGTTTCTCTGTGGCAAACTCTTTACTTTCCAGTAGGAATTCTTATCATATGGTTTCCATAGAGAATTTTGCGAAATGGATCACTGAAAGGGTCGCTTTGTTTGGTTTCCTAACAACATATTATTAGCCCTTTCTGGTCACTCATACGGTAAAATATATTATGGTCTAATCAGCTTTTAGTTATATTTAATTACTTTCCTATTCATCCATATTCGTTTTATAATATTAGTATGAATACGAAAAGCTTAAGGATATCAAAGGGGTAATCAGATGGCGTAAATCGAGTAAGGACAAACAATACAATGACAAAGCGAAAAGGAACAAAAAGACAAACAATGATCTATAAAACTCTACACAAAACAATTAAAGATTGAACAACACGAACCACTGGATAAACCTATGGTGAAACAGATGCTTCGAAAAGATAGACATTTTCGGTTCCCCTTGTGGTACCGTCGTGTTGCTATTGTCAAAACTGTGCTGGTATAGAAAGTGTATGGATGACTTTTGATTTTTTGAAGGAACAGTTATATTTCCCAGGCCATCTGATAAGAATGATTCAAGTGGAGAATATTTTCTCTTCTTAGACTATGAGTCTTTTGTATTCTTGCTACCAAATACTTCAAAATTAAATTATTTGGCTTTCAAATCTTTGTCTACTCGTGGACGATATAAGTCCGGGAACGCATCATGAACACTAAATATCTACATTTTTATTATAGGGAATCTTTGAAGAGAATCTCGTCAAAATACTGCTAAATTGTAAGGGAGTTTCCTCAGATCTCGCACGTCGCCACATATAGGTAAAGGGTATTAAGTAAGAGATTTGATTGTAATCTTGAAATGCTTGAAACGTTGGATTATAATTAGGGTTATGGTGTTTAACGTCACTTTCAACACTATTGCAGCTATTTCGTGGCGGTCAGTTTTATGCATGGATGAAACCAGAGTACCCGGAGAAAACCACCGACCTGCCGCAAGTCACTGACAAACTTTATCACATAATGTTGTATCGAGTACAACTCGCCTGAGCGGGATTTGAATACACAACGCTAGTGGTGATAGACACTGGTGGCATAGGTTGTATTAATCCAACTGCCATGCGATCACGATCACGACAGCCTCGATTGAAATGTTTATTGATATAAAACAAGCATAGAATATCAAAATCTTGAGAGAAATAAGAAATATGAAGCCAAAAACAGCCTCAATCAACAAAACAAATAAAATAAACACAATTTACGGTATCATCCTGGATGACAAACACAAGAGAAAGAACATGTACACGAAAGGATTCATATTTTCTGTACCACGAGGTATGCTATAATTTTACATATATCATTATAAGCTATTTTAGAATTAAAAAAAAAATAATTCAAATTTATTTAGTTAATACATTTACAATCAATGAAGGCTTTGTGATTTCCTAAGGTCAGTTTCTTTGTCTAATAGAACCAGTGTTTTACTAAGAGTTTGTTCTTTATATGCGTTCCAGTCCACATGTGTCTGTAATTGTTCTTGTAGCTCCTCGTCTGACGGATATGGACAAAACTAGGGAAAAAAACCAAACAGTATAAAAGATAAATATTTAAATATATTTCAAGGATTCGAGTTTTTTTATTTTCTTAGCTATCAATAGATGGTGTTTAGTTCATCAATACTATATTTAATCCTCAACTTTGGTCTACTACACACGGAAAGTAGATACACATGATTTAGTGTGTCAACAATTCATACAACTAGCAGCTCAATGTCACATCGCATGTGAAATGCACTTGAAGAATTAATATAATGTGATTTTCAGAAACACAAAATATGTAGAGGATTTCTGCCTGAGAAGCAATCGCTGCTACATGCATATTCACATAATTCATTATTCATTCTCTGCGTGTTTCAAAGATATGTAGAAAATAAACATGATATTGTACTGTGAAAGGGGTTTTCCCTTATATTTCTGTATTATTATGTTGTATTGTCAACACATGTTTGGTGTTTTATATATTAATTGCGTTGATGCACATTGAAGTCATAAATGTTAAGTTTATTACATTTAATTTCGCAATCATAAGAACTTCTTAAGACTTGTGTGAAAACAGCATAAAAACCGATAACAATGACTTAGAATGTATTCATTTTCCTAATTTATTCTAAATTATCAGCTACTAAAACTATCCAATTGTGCAATATTGTGTATAAGAATAGACTAGTTATTTTGTCTTAATATGCTTGTTTTTAATTTTTGTTTGTTTTTTGCTTTTTTAGTTTGTTATGTCTAGTTGTGTCAATATTCCGAAGCTTTGACTTTCGGCCTTTGCAATTATTAACCAGATAAACGTAAACAAAATGCTCCTCTAATTGAAATATACCAATGAAATCAACATGTAATTCATATGTATATAACTTTATCAAAAATCGTCACAATGATCATATAATTCTAAAATTCTTAATTTATGAAACAATTTAATATTTTGGTTTTAGTTGTCAATATCAATGGTTTTTTTTTTGTAAATCTTAATTATTATTAAAAGTGAATTATCTCTTTGAATTATAAGACTTACAAATTTAACTAATTGACTTCTAAATCGTTCTGTCATGTTATCTTTGAAGAAATACTTGTCTATAAATATGACATCGGCACCACCGCTAAAAACACTAAAACTTTGTCTTTGTTCTACCCGTTTGTCTATCATGATGTCATCTAAACCCTGGACATGGAATAAAATATAAAATAATATACTAATAAAATATATGTAGAAATTATAGGTTTATTAGATATTCTGCCATAGTTTTTATAGCATTAGAAGAAATTGTGGATTTGAAAAGTGAACGTATAAAACTTAGCAAAATATCATATGCGTTTGTAAGACTTTAACTGATGTGGTGAGTTATCGGATTTAGTTTTATATATTATTCCTTACTGTTATTGGGAACACAGTCGCGAACGAATCAAAACTATGAATAGCATTTGCTGGTTTTTAATAACAGAAAAACTTACAAATATCTGTCCATTGCTGATTGTATTTACTTGTACAATCTCTGTAGTATATTCTTCTTCTAACTTTTCTTCTGCCTTAAATTCAAAGGGAGACAAATCTTAGTTACTTTAAAGAACAAAGTCAACAGCTATGGTAAGGGAGATAAATCTTACTATAAAATACAAAATACATATTTTTGAGATAACATTAATCATCTATATTTGTATTTTATTTTGAAAATGCGTGAATTTTATATCCAGATCAGTCGAAATTCATTGTCTGATAATTCGTATACTCGGTTAATATTACGAGGTGAATCCACTCGACAGAACGAATAAAAACGAACATTTCAAACAGTTTTTTTCTGATTCATTCAAAGCATACGTACACGTGTATGGATCGTAACTATGAAGTTCACCGTGAATTTATAGCATAGAACCACATAATATTTTTAATATTATCTTCACTATCACACTTCTATCCTGTTATAACTGGTTGTAGACATGTTCTCGGTGGTACATATGTTTCAGAAAATTACCAGATTACAACACAATTACGTTGTCTTCATAACGAAGCCAGAATAGTTAGCTTAATGAAGAGCTTATTTTCATCGCCCTTTTGTTTGGCTGATTTTCCAGTTTAATGTACAAATACCTCAATATATGATGCAGTGTAGCTTGGGATAAGGATTGAATGTTTAGAGTATATTGTCTTGTGTATGCTTAATGTTAATGCATTGCATTGGTTGATGAATATATCTTGCCTGTCGAGGTTTGTTTTGATGGTCTTACATGTCGGATTACGACTGGATATTGGAGTTATCTTATATTTCGGATAATGTTTAAATGTTGGACTAGTTTTCAGTTATTGGATGTTTGGAGATTTCCTGTTTGTTCGAGCTTTGTAATGCGGTAAAATGAATGAATTTGTCCTGTATGTTGGATTATCATTGGATGCTAGAGTTGTCTGTCAGACTATGATTGGATGCTAGAGTTGTCTGTCAGACTATGATTAGATGCTAGAGTTGTCTTGTCTGTCAGACTATGATTGGATGCTAGAGTTGTCTTGTCTGTCAGACTATGATTGGATGCTAGAGTTGTCTGTCAGACTATGATTGGATGCTAGAGTTGTCTGTCAGACTATGATTGGATGGTAGAGTTGTCTTGTCTGTCAGACTATGATTGGATGGTAGAGTTGTCTTGTCTGTCAGACTATGATTGGATGCTAGAGTTGTCTGTCAGACTATGATTGGATGCTAGAGTTGTCTTGTCTGTCAGACTATGATTGGATGCTATAGTTGTCTGTCAGACTATGATTGGATGCTATAGTTGTCTTGTCTGTCAGACTATGATTGGATGCTATAGTTGTCTGTCAGACTATGATTTGATGCTAGAGTTGTCTTGTCTGTCAGACTATGATTGAATGCTAGAGTTGTCTTGTCTGTCAGACTATGATTGGATGCTAGAGTTGTCTTGTCTGTCAGACTATGATTGGATGCTAGAGTTGTCTTGTCTGTCAGACTATGATTGGATGCTAGAGTTGTCTTGTCTGTCAGACTATGATTGGATGCTAGAGTTGTCTTGTCTGTCAGACTATGATTGGATGCTATAGTTGTCTTGTCTGTCAGACTATGATTGGATGCTAGAGTTGTCTTGTCTGTCAGACTATGATTGGATGCTAGAGTTGTCTGTCAGACTATGATTGGATGGTAGAGTTGTCTTGTCTGTCAGACTCTGATTGGATGCTAGAGTTGTCTTGTCTGTCAGACTCTGATTGGATGCTAGAGTTGTCTGTCAGATTATGATTGGATGCTAGAGTTGTCTGTCAGACTATGATTGGATGCTAGAGTTGTCTTTTCTGTCAGACTATGATTGGATGCTATAGTTGTCTTGTCTGTCAGACTATGATTGGATGCTATAGTTGTCTGTCAGACTATGATTGGATGCTAGAGTTGTCTTGTTTGTCAGACTATGATTGGATGCTAGAGTTGTCTTGTTTGTCAGACTATGATTGGATGCTAGAGTTGTCTTGTCTGCCAGACTATGATTGGATGGTAGAGTTGTCTTGTCTGTCAGACTATGATTGGATGGTAGAGTTGTCTTGTTTGTCAGACTATGATTGGATGGTAGAGTTGTCTTGTCTGTCAGACTATGATTGGATGCTAGAGTTGTCTTGTCGGTCAGACTATGATTGGATGGTAGAGTTGTCTTGTCTGTCAGACTATGATTGGATGCTAGAGTTGTCTGTCAGACTATGATTGGATGGTAGAGTTGTCTTGTCTGTCAGACCATGATTGGATGCTAGAGTTGTCTTGTCTGTCAGACTATGATTGGATGGTAGAGTTGTCTTGTCTGTCAGACTATGATTGGATGCTAGAGTTGTCTTGTCTGTCAGACTATGATTGGATGCTAGAGTTGTCTGTCAGACTATGATTGGATGGTAGAGTTGTCTTTTCTGTCAGACTATGATTGGATGCTAGAGTTGTCTGTCAGAATATGATTGGATGCTAGAGTTGTCTGTCAGACTATGATTGGATGGTAGAGTTGTCTTGTCTGTCAGACTATGATTGGATGCTAGAGTTGTCTGTCAGAATATGATTGGATGCTAGAGTTGTCTGTCAGACTATGATTGGATGGTAGAGTTGTCTTTTCTGTCAGACTATGATTGGATGGTAGAGTTGTCTTGTCTGTCAGACTATGATTGGATGGTAGAGTTGTCTGTCAGACTATGATTGGATGCTAGAGTTGTCTTGTCTGTCAGACTCTGATTGGATGCTATCGTTGTCTGTCAGACTATGATTGGATGCTATAGTTGTCTTGTCTGTCAGACTATGATTGGATGCTATAGTTGTCTGTCAGACTATGATTGGATGCTAGAGTTGTCTTGTCTGTCAGACTATGATTGAATGCTAGAGTTGTCTTGTCTGTCAGACTATGATTGGATGGTAGAGTTGTCTTGTCTGTCAGACTATGATTGGATGCTAGAGTTGTCTTGTCTGTCAGACTATGATTGGATGCTAGAGTTGTCCTGTCTGTCAGACTATGATTGGATGCTAGAGTTGTCTTGTCTGTCAGACTATGATTGGATGCTAGAGTTGTCTGTCAGACTATGATTGGATGGTAGAGTTGTCTTGTCTGTCAGACTATGATTGGATGCTAGAGTTGTCTTGTCTGTCAGACTCTGATTGGATGCTAGAGTTGGCTGTCAGATTATGATTGGATGCTAGAGTTGTCTGTCAGACTATGATTGGATGCTAGAGTTGTCTTTTCTGTCAGACTATGATTGGATGCTATAGTTGTCTTGTCTGTCAGACTATGATTGGATGCTATAGTTGTCTGTCAGACTATGATTGGATGCTAGAGTTGTCTTGTTTGTCAGACTATGATTGGATGCTAGAGTTGTCTTGTTTGTCAGACTATGATTGGATGCTAGAGTTGTCTTGTCTGCCAGACTATGATTGGATGGTAGAGTTGTCTTGTCTGTCAGACTATGATTGGATGCTAGAGTTGTCTTGTCTGTCAGACTATGATTGGATGGTAGAGTTGTCTTGTCTGTCAGACTATGATTGGATGGTAGAGTTGTCTTGTTTGTCAGACTATGATTGGATGGTAGAGTTGTATTGTCTGTCAGACTATGATTGGATGCTAGAGTTGTCTTGTCGGTCAGACTATGATTGGATGGTAGAGTTGTCTTGTCTGTCAGACTATGATTGGATGCTAGAGTTGTCTGTCAGACTATGATTGGATGGTAGAGTTGTCTTGTCTGTCAGACCATGATTGGATGCTAGAGTTGTCTTGTCTGTCAGACTATGATTGGATGGTAGAGTTGTCTTGTCTGTCAGACTATGATTGGATGCTAGAGTTGTCTTGTCTGTCAGACTATGATTGGATGCTAGAGTTGTCTGTCAGACTATGATTGGATGGTAGAGTTGTCTTGTCTGTCAGACTATGATTGGATGCTAGAGTTGTCTGTCAGACTATGATTGGATGCTAGAGTTGTCTTGTCTGTCAGACTATGATTGGATGCTAGAGTTGTCTTGTCTGTCAGACTATGATTGGATGCTAGAGTTGTCTTGTCTGTCAGACTATGATGGGAAGTGTATGATGAATAAGACTACGATTAGATGTTAGGAGTTATTGTCTGTGTATGATTATGATTGTATTTTTGATTTAACTATAGGGTGTCGGATTTTGATTCAGCGTTGGAATTGTCTTGGTTGTCGGATTATGATTAGATATTAGAATTGTCTTTATCAGATTATAATTGGATGTTGGAGTTGCCTTATGTGTCAGGTTAGTATTGGATAAAAAAAAATGTTATTCTTTACTCGTCTTACATTGTAGTCAGGGGCGTAGCTAGGTATTTAATGAAATGTAGGTACAACTTACGGCGAGGGGTCTGGGGGCCGCTTAAGGCCCACAGCAGGTCCAGACCAGAGCTCTGGTGGGACGTTCAGGGGGGCAAAGCCCCCCCCCCCCCCAACGGAAACAATTTCAAGAGTAAATAAATAACAAATGGCGAAATCTGAGCAATAAAAGACGTGAAATATATTCTTATTTTATCATGGAAAGGGTTAAAATAATAATCGAAGTTGTTAATATATTTTTCTAAATATGAGAACTTTTGACTGAATGTTTCTACACCGCTTTTCAGAATAATTTTAACAGCTACAAAAATTCAGCATCAGAAAGCATTGAATCTATATAGCGAAGATTATCATAAATGCAAAATGTATGGAAGAAACATTCCCGAAAACATTCAAAGAATAAAATTTCAGAGTTCATGTAAGCACATGCAGCCATCATTACCAGCAACACGGACTGGTAATTAGATAAAGTCCAGACGTCTGTTTTTTCTCACTGCAAATTTGTTGATAACATCTTCGAGGCTTAGATTTCTTGTTCTGTGGATGTGTAACAAGGATAAATTTGATAATCTCTCATCACCCATTGTAGCTCGAAGGCAGTTATTTACGAGGGGGAACGCACTGAATGAACGCTCGCTAGACGCAGAAGACACTGGTATTGTTATCAATACTGTACAAATTGCATAAATATTGGGGTACAAGTCTTGATTTGTGACATCGAGTGTCTCCAGTAATGTTTGTGGTTTTTGCCCATCAACCATATTCCAGCGTGTTTTCCACCTAGCAACTTCATCAAGAAACGCTTGTCTGTCGCCAATATCCGTACGAAAAGAATCAAAGATTGAATTAGTTGTCTGATCTGTTAATGTGTGGAACTTATCTTTTTAAACATTTCATCCAAAGTTCTAACTTTAAGCTTAGGTTTAGAGCCAGACATGTTAACACTGCAAGCCAATAGCCCGACAACAGTTCTTTTGACGGTCAATGACAAACTAGTAAATGTATCAATTCATTTCTAGATTCAGATGTTAAAAAGCTTGTGAAAAACAAATTGTGTTTTATTTTATGTCAAGACAAAGCCTTTGAAGATAAAATGAACTGTCAATTTCAAAGAGTTAGTTAAGGTCATAGTACTCATTGCAAATGTTTATCTTTCAACTTGTGGAAGCTTGTCATCAGTACAATAAACATAAAACAGACATAATTAAAATATGTAATGCGCTGTTTGTCATTATTCATCAATAACAAACATTTGGGGAAAAATTATGTGTACGCCCCTGGTAGTTTTGCAGATAGTAGTAGGACGTGTCGCTAAGTAAACTCATTTTGCTAGAGTAAAACCAGCGATTGGCGTCAGCAAATCTAAAGTTAAAAAACAGCTATCACCATTCAACAACACTACATTTCGATTTTGCTATCTCTACTCTTCAAAAGTCATTGCAACCAGTTCTTGTATTTTGCTATATTGTATTGACGAACATGTTAGATTTTGTAGAACCATTAGTGTTTAGAGGGGTTCATGTTGATCAAGCTTTAGTTTCTTTGTGTAGTATTTTTGGAACATTCTTTCTCTTTTTGTCCTTTCTCTTTTGACCACTGCGCTGTCTGTCCTTTGATATAACATTTCTTATTACCCCTTTGATATCTTATAAGATCTATAAGCATTTCTTTAGCCAATCACATGTATTAGAATTAAGGATTACCTTATATTTAGCTCGTTGCCAGATGTTCTGGTGTGTGCTTATATGATTGTCATCGTTTTCACTCACACTTTTAAAGCCTAAAATTAAGTTTATATAGCTCAGGTTAATGTAGCAATAACTATACAATATATATACAGTGTCTGGAAATGTCAAATGTATTTTTACGAGCATTAGAAACAGATAGAAAAGCGAGCCCTTGGCGAGTGTAAATTAATTTTTATATCTATTGACATTGTACGTATATTGTGCTTATCCTGCAATGCCAAAAAGTAAAAAAAAAACACACTGCAAAATGGTCTGAAAAGAGCTGAAACAATAGTCGTTCTAATCGTTTATAATCAGTACCTTTCATCCGTAGCTCTACATGAATCAGGTACCAGAAAATCTTCATTAGGTCTATGACTAAATAACACTGAAGTTCATTTGACCACTTTATTAGTACTCAACATCACACAACAGCAGGATATTATGATATTATTACGTGATGATGCCTGTATTGGTCTTGTTATTGATAAGAGACTAGTTGTAATTACTTGAGGAAAAGTTGAAACCTTCATCAGTACAGATATCTTAAAAACATGTTTCACTTGCTTCCTTAGATGATTGATTAAAGGGTGTTGTTTAACTTCAAGTGAGCAGTTGTTCATCTACCCTTAGGGCGGGAACATGCTTAGTTGCTTTATTATATACACAGACACAGATAGACGGTAAATATAGAGGCCGCTCCACAAGAAGGTAAATATAGAGGCCGCTCCACAAGACGGTAAATATAGAGGCCGCTCCACAAGACGGTAAATATAGAGGCCGCTCCACAAGAGGGTAAATATAGAGGCCGCTCCACAAGACGGTAAATATAGAGGCCGCTCCACAAGACGGTAAATATAGAGGCCGCTCCACAAGGACATGTTATCTTGAATCTGCGTCGACTAGTCTCTGCTCTTTAGTCCATAATTATGTATGATAATCGAAGAAATACATAAAAAAATGAACGTAGTGGTTTGACCCAATAGTGGGTCGACCCCATGATCGAGAGGAGCACGCTATACATTACCCCATCGAGGTAGTCTTTATAATAATGAAACAAGACCATTTGCATATACAGAAATGAGACTAGTAAGAGAATGATAATACTTAATTATAAATGGCAGGATGTACTCGATAGAACATTATGTGATGGAGTTTGTCAGTGACTTGCGTAAGGTCGGTGGTTTTCTCCGGGTATTTCGGTTTCCTCCACTAATAAAACTGACCGCCACAATATAACTGAAATATTGACGAAAGTGGCATTAAACATTATAACCCTAACCCTAACACGTTGACCTAATGATTAATGTTTCACGGAAGCATACTTATATATATAGTATTATATCGTTATGACAACTCACCATCTTGAGACTGGATTCTGTTGGTTGTTGATTCTAGACTTGTTAACCACGAATAGTTACTTTCTGTAGTTGACGGAGATTTAGATGGTTCGAAATGTGGTGGTGTGGTTCGTTTTAATAACTGATCTTGAATACTATGAAAGGAATAATTAGTCTGTTTTGTGCTATGTTGCTTTTCTATAATTGGAGGTAAATATTCTGAAACGGTGTCGTTTTTGTCAATTTTTGGATGAATAAATTTCTTGTGTTTTCCTAGAGTTTCTTTGTCGTTCTCTCTAACAGGTATATGGATATCACTGAGCATTTGTCGTCGAGTCATTTCACGATTTTCCAGTTTTTCCTTTTCTGCAGTTTTTGTTTGTTCTGAAAACCAGAAATACAAAATAAATTGCTATATCTTTCACGGCTGTATACTGAGAAATAATAGGCAAGAATGGCGGTGTTTGTATTTATTTCAAACCTTTCTTGTTGTTTTTTTTCTTAATTGTGGTGCATACAAAATGAAAAATAGAAATATCCCAACAACAACAATATTAGTAAATTCTCTTTCATTGTAATTTATTCAACAAAGTCAAGACAACCACTTGAAACGTTAAAATATGAATTACCCCAAGATAAACAGTTAACATCATCAAACAATTACTAAAATTGAGGGGGAAAATAACATAGGTCCAATAGAAAATCGTAAAAAAGAGTCAAAATCGATACTCCCAACACACATATACAGAACCGTCCACTTTCCTGGCTTGGTGTGGTTAAACTAGTTTTATGTGCCCACATCTACCCTCTTAGTGAAATGATGAGGTCATGTGTTTTCCATGTGTGAGAAAAATGCGGCCCAAATTTTGAACATAATATACTTAATTTCTGTGACACAAAAGTTGTCATTTAAGGTAAAATATTAATTCTATTAAAGAGAGCTGATGGCTTCAACACTTCAACCATGACTAAAATATGGACAATTAAATTTAAAATAAGACTTCGTGATATGTTAATTTAATACTATAAAAATATTCTTTATTTATTTATGCAAATGAAAATGAAATTACCTGTGTTTTTGCCTTGTGATGGAACAACTCTTTTAAGCTTTTTATATATAAACACACTACCCTGAAAAAGTATGGCTATGGTTATGGTGTTTAGCGCCACTTTTAACAATATATATAGTGGCAGTCAGTTTTATTGGTGGATGAAAACGGAGTATCCGGAGAAAACCACCGATCTGTCGCAAGTCACTGACAAATTTTATTACATAAAGGTTTATTGAGTACACCTGGCCATGAGCAGGATTCGAACTCACAATTTAGTGGTGATTAGTACTGCTTGCACATGTAATTGTAAATCCAACTACCGCGCAATGAAAAAGTAAAGACAACATAAGTTAAACATGCACTAACAAAGGTCAATTTGTATGAGGGTAGTAGCTTTCAAACATTTGTATGAGGGTAGTAGCTTTCAAACATTTGTATGAGGGTAGTAGCTTTCAAACATTTGTATGAGGGTAGTAGCTTTCAAACATTTGTATGAGGGTAGTAGCTTTCAAACATTTGTATGAGGGTAGTAGCTTTCAAACATTTGTATGAGGGTAGTAGCTTTCAAACATTTGTATGAGGGTAGTAGCTTTCAAACATTTGTATGAGGGTAGTAGCTTTCAAACATTTGTATGAGGGTAGTAGCTTTCAAACATTTGTATGAGGGTAGTAGCTTTCAAACATTTGTATGAGGGTAGTAGCTTTCAAACATTTGTATGAGGGTAGTAGCTTTCAAACATTTGTATGAGGGTAGTAGCTTTCAAACATTTGTATGAGGGTAGTAGCTTTCAAACATTTGTATGAGGGTAGTAGCTTTCAAACATTTGTATGAGGGTAGTAGCTTTCAAACATTTGTATGAGGGTAGTAGCTTTCAAACATTTGTATGAGGGTAGTAGCTTTCAAACATTTGTATGAGGGTAGTAGCTTTCAAACATTTGTATGAGGGTAGTAGCTTTCAAACATTTGTATGAGGGTAGTAGCTTTCAAACATTTGTATGAGGGTAGTAGCTTTCAAACATTTGTATGAGGGTAGTAGCTTTCAAACATTTGTATGAGGGTAGTAGCTTTCAAACATTTGTATGAGGGTAGTAGCTTTCAAACATTTGTATGAGGGTAGTAGCTTTCAAACATTTGTATGAGGGTAGTAGCTTTCAAACATTTGTATGAGGGTAGTAGCTTTCAAACATTTGTATGAGGGTAGTAGCTTTCAAACATTTGTATGAGGGTAGTAGCTTTCAAACATTTGTATGAGGGTAGTAGCTTTCAAACATTTGTATGAGGGTAGTAGCTTTCAAACATTTGTATGAGGGTAGTAGCTTTCAAACATTTGTATGAGGGTAGTAGCTTTCAAACATTTGTATGAGGGTAGTAGCTTTCAAACATTTGTATGAGGGTAGTAGCTTTCAAACATTTGTATGAGGGTAGTAGCTTTCAAACATTTGTATGAGGGTAGTAGCTTTCAAACATTTGTATGAGGGTAGTAGCTTTCAAACATTTGTATGAGGGTAGTAGCTTTCAAACATTTGTATGAGGGTAGTAGCTTTCAAACATTTGTATGAGGGTAGTAGCTTTCAAACATTTGTATGAGGGTAGTAGCTTTCAAACATTTGTATGAGGGTAGTAGCTTTCAAACATTTGTATGAGGGTAGTAGCTTTCAAACATTTGTAGGAGGGTAGTAGCTTTCAAACATTTGTATGAGGGTAGTAGCTTTCAAACATTTGTAGGAGGGTAGTAGCTTTCAAACATTTGTATGAGGGTAGTAGCTTTCAAACATTTGTATGAGGGTAGTAGCTTTCAAACATTTGTATGAGGGTAGTAGCTTTCAAACATTTGTAGGAGGGTAGTAGCTTTCAAACATTTGTATGAGGGTAGTAGCTTTCAAACATTTGTATGAGGGTAGTAGCTTTCAAACATTTGTATGAGGGTAGTAGCTTTCAAACATTTGTATGAGGGTAGTAGCTTTCAAACATTTGTATGAGGGTAGTAGCTTTCAAACATTTGTATGAGGGTAGTAGCTTTCAAACATTTGTAGGAGGGTAGTAGCTTTCAAACATTTGTATGAGGGTAGTAGCTTTCAAACATTTGTATGAGGGTAGTAGCTTTCAAACATTTGTATGAGGGTAGTAGCTTTCAAACATTTGTATGAGGGTAGTAGCTTTCAAACATTTGCACACAACTTTTCATCGTTCATCTCTTTTTTCTATTGTTCAAATTCTAGTTATTTGCTTTTTTTTTTAAATTATATTTTCGGTTGTTTTGCATTATCTTCAAATGCTACTTTCATTCAGTATTCGTAATTGCGATCCCATCTCATATTAGAACATTTCATATTAACAACAATAAGCACTTGCTTGTTACACAGGACATTTTTTTTAAATATCAATTATCCCTTACATGTACTAACGATGTACCCCAACTTTTTCTTATTTAAAATAAACAAGTAGCAACCAACTACGCTTAAGATTGCATGCAGTGCAACTATAATTAGAAGATGGATATAAAGTTTATTCAAATGAAATTTGTTACTGAACTAACAATATAAGCATACATACCGTTTTAACAATAATTAACCAGGGAAAATATTTGGTATCTTCTGTTATCATGGCACCTTTTCTGCAAAATAATAAATCTGGAATTTTTTTCCTTCTTCAAAACATATATTAATTTCACGAACCTTGATCTAAGTAGTTAATTGTGCTTAACACTCAGTTTTGGTGTGCAACAACAATAATTAAATCCTGACTCGTTGCTCCTCATAATCTTAATAGTAGTAATGATTGGCTACTTGCAAGAAAAGTAGATTATATCACTATTACACATTAGTCAACACATTTCATAGTGTTTGCTTCTATTGTATTTCTGTTCCTTGACTGCTTTACGTAAGACAAGTCTGAAGATATCAAATGGGTAACCAGAAGCCATAAATCGAAGGACGGGAACAAATCTATGGTCGAAAGAAAACTAGACAAAAGGACAAACAAGTATCCACAAAACAAAGCACTACACAGAAAACTAAAGATAGAGCAACATGAACCTCTCTTATAAATGGGGGTGCTACGGAAGGGTGAGCAGTTCCTACTCCGCATGTGGTACCCGTCATGTTACTCTTGTTACAAAACCGATGAGGTTTAATTTCAATAATATCTCTGTTTTACTACATAACATGATAAGCAAAATGAAACGAACATCTCCCAAATACAGTATTCATATTAAGTAGTCTTAAATTTCGTGGTCCTTTGTAATATTGACGAACGTAGATTATCCTAGTCAGCATAGAGATATTTGTAAGAAAGAACCGATCAAGCTATACAAGAAAATGGTAGAAACACATAACACCCCACATAATTTTAACGTTTCTTACTTGAAATACTGTGCCTTTACTTTTTCCGAGTTCTCCTCCAACTTGGCGATTGGAAATTCTTTCATGTATGGTAAATGCCTAGATATAACAAAAAACAACACAATATGAAAATATGAAAATGAGATCTTTATTTGTCCAACAAAATGAAAAACAAAAAATACCACACTGTTGGAACAGTTCCAAATTCTAATAAATACCACACTGTTGGAACAGTTCCAAATTCTAATAAATACCACACTGTTGGAACAGTTCCAAATTCTAATAAATACCACACTGTTGGAACAGTTCCAAATTCTAATAAATACCACACTGTTGGAACAGTTCTAAATTCTAATAAATACCACACTGTTGGAACAGTTCCAAATTCTAATAGAAAAATAATAGAAACAGAGACAAAAATCGATAACCTTACCACAAAATAGATGACCACTCACTTACATAGTATTAGTGATAGGGTTATGGTGTTTAACACCACTTTCAACAATATTTCAGTTATATCGTGGTGGTCAGTTTTATTGGTGGAAGAAACCGGAGAACACCACCGACCTGTCGCAAGTCACTGACAAAATTTATCATATAATGATGTATCGAATACACCTCACAAATATAGTGGCGATATGCACTAATTGTACATGTAGGTGTAAATCCAACTACTAGTATCACACGATCACGACCACGACAGCCCCCAAATAGTATTAGGACATGAAAACACTCGAAACAAATACGAACTGAAAACTATATGTTGATGCCCAAATATTAAAATCTGAAAAGTGCACAGATTCCGGCGATTTATATAACTGTTTAGTAGAATTTCATTATTGTACAGATGATATAAAATTTAAAGTGTTAAATAACAAAAAATAAATACAGAACACGTATATTTTGTTTTATTTATCCGCGATGCTGTTACTAGTGCGTGTAGCATTTAACAAAGGTTACCCACGCGTTTTTATACCTTATTTCATATTGTCTTTTAACAAAAGGGAATATAAATATCACTGATAGCATAGCTCCAGATTAAAATAAAAAGTTAAAAGAGACAAGTGAGTTCAGTTAAGATGAGAGGTGATTGTTCGTTTTGTTGATATTGGCGGAATTGATGACCACCGCTGTTTAAACCTTCTTTTTTTATAATATAACTAGCAATAATATAAAACACGCCTCTGTCACACCTCAAACTTCGAATCACAGACATGACAACAATAGAAGTCGATGGAACAGGCACAAAATTGTAGTGGGATTCAACCTGTTACTAGAATTTAAAAAAAGCATCTCTTGATACCAAGATAATTGTGCTAGATATATGTGTTAAAGATATAGGACAATGCTGATCAATAAAGACATCTGATTATGTAGAAGATATTTTTCCTTATGGTTAACCTCTCACCTCAGAAATTTCTTTTGTTCGGAATCCAATATACACAGTCCTCCACCTAACATAAATATACGTCTAAAATGTTTCTTCCTTAAGGACAATAATTCTGTTGGTTCTTTGGTTATTACTGTACATTCTCTCCATGTATCTTCTACTATAGCCTTTTCCTGGTTAAAAATGAAAATAATGCAGTACAAATTTTGATGAACAGTAAATCAAAAAATTTGACAATTTGGTCTGATTATCAGTAGAGCATGAATTTATGGTCCAAAAACAAGATAACTATGAGGATAGTCGAAAAGCCTAACTTGATAATTTGGTCATGTAATCATTGATAAAAAAACCAACCCAGAAACATAAAGTTAGCTAGTTAGTTCCTACTATTATATGTATAGCCTTTTAACACATATATATATTATTGAGGTGATGTTACATAGTAAATACTAAAGACCATCATTGTATTCCATTCGTTCTATGTATATTTTTTATAGATTCATATAATGTTGTTTATTCCCATGCTTTCTTTGGGAAAATATTAACATGTAAAACAAAGTTGAAGGTATTGTATACAGACTGGGATCTTGTATGAACTTCATAAGAGTGTAAAAGTAAAAGTCTCGGAACAAGATTCGGAACAGAACTTACCCCAAATTCATCACCTTTAACAATGGTTTGTCCAAGTTGAGGTTTGGCTTGTGAACTTTCATAAATTATCTCGAACACTGAAAAGTAAACGAAACAATGTTGGTTTATAATATACATTATACCTTAGATCATTGTGGCTATTTCGTTTAGGGATATGGTTGTGTTGCTTCCAACAATGTTTAAATTATTTTTGCCTAGATTTTTATTTTATTTTAAAGGTTATTTACGAAACGTGTAATATGCATTAAATTAGATATAAATTTTTTTTTATTGCCACCAATTTGGTTTTCTTTTAAATATAATTGTCTACTTGTGACATCATACTGACAAATTGAACTAAGATTATTTTTCAACTTTTCCATGCTTTTTTTTAGAATGTAATTCTAATTTAGTAAAACACCTTTATTTATTATTTAAAAATGTAAGAATAGAATATATAATGATATTTTTTCTGTATAATTGAATGAACTTACTTTCTCCTGATAGAACAAAGTAGCTGGCTGACGGAGGATGACCCTGACGAAGTATGATTCTTCTCCCGCCAAAACTGTAATACAAAAAATGTATACTTCATATAAAGAGGAAATCTTATTAACCCTGCTATTATCATTTCCATATATCTTGTCAATAAATGTATGTTTGAGTGAGTTCACGTTAGAGTAAAGCGAAAGGGGTGATCAAGAATGGGCAATTAAGAGACACATGCGACATTTGTCACAAGTCACAGAACTGTCAAGTTCGGTAAAGGTCTAGTCGGTGATGAAGGAAAGAAAAAAAATCTACATCGAAGGGAAAAGATTCATTGCCATCGAAGAAATTGATATTTCGTAACGGTCAATCAGTTCGTTACGACGACCGTAGAAATGTTTGTAGCGATGTACTCAACCTAAAAGCAACGTAGTTCGCAGTTCTTGTTTCTCATAAGACATTCGCTGTGCTATCTAAAGTCAAGCATAGTCAATCCAAGGGGAAGTGTCTTGTCGGTAGGCAAATTCTGATTTGATCTTGCAACATACTGACAAAGAACTTGCACAAGAACTTTGCAACATCAAATTAACATGACTTAAATTTAATTGACTCGTTCATTGGAAACTTGATTGAAATTTGGAACGAGCGAATTACAATATTTTTATTTTTTTTTTATTTTTAATTTACATATTGATAAGTAGCCATCAATATTATAGTGGAAAAATTATCTTTTCTATTCTCTTTTTAATATAATTATTTTCAGTGAATCTTTGGATTCAAGTAAAATCTTTTCACTGAAAACAAAAACTGAATTCGAGTAGATTTTCAAAGATAAGTCTCAACATTGTAAAACAATACTATAAGTTTTTATTTATGTTTGGAGACTATGGATATGACATCAGTGCAGAAATGGGTAAAGAACTGGATTATTTAACGAAACTGTATCTTGTAAAAGCTTTTAATGTGAGAAAAATTGTTTTAGAGAACTAGAAGTTATACTAAAGATGATTTAAACAGTGTGTTGTAATTTATGAATTTATAAATGTAGAATGTAGCCGAGAAACGTATGATTCTGATGTTTGATTGAATATTTTTACTATTTAATGATAAAATACTGTTTTATTTTCTTCAATTCAGTTCATCAAACTAATGGCAAATTGCACTTTTAATATTACATTATTTTATAGTACTATAATGCAGTGCAGTATGCTGTTTTATGATACAGTGCTTGTATTTTTACATTTTAATGGAGACAATATTTCTTAAGTAGTGCTTGCTACATGAATTGTTTTAATACAGTGGACAGTAACTCTTATTCACTATTATTGTACTTATTAATGTATCAATTATATTTTTATATTGCATTGTACATAGCTTTAAGGACGCAACCACTGTTACCCCGATAGTGGTTGCCCCCGTTGTAAAGGGTTAGTATCAAAATAATATATATATATATATATATATTACAGACATTTCAGGAGCGACGAACTCCACAGAACAAGATATTGATAAAGTATGGTACAAACACCGTGTATCAAACATTAACACATTTTCTGGCTTTATAATTGTATATAAGATGAGAAATTTTCTAAGTTTACTATATTTCAAAACACAACAATTTGCTTCGAAATATAGAATTCAAAACATACTAAGTACTACCCAGCTAGCGCAATTGATTGGAATTACGTTGAAGCAACGTCACATTTTGACATTTGCTGTCTTGTTTGATAATTAAAAACGGAAATTTTATAGATGTAATTGTTGACGATGTTGTCTCAACGTTTGTTGTACAAAGTTGGTTTAATGTCAGATTCACATGTTGTTTATCGTCAGATTTGTGAATTTCGCACATAGCGGTCAGGCACGATGAGGACAAGTAAAATTATCCATTCCAGCTTAGAATGTTGCTTTCATGTCATTTTGCAAGCAATTTTAAAACAATCGATATCGTTCCTGATCGTAGAACTACGTCGACACAATTTCACATGACGACGTCTTTCAGACCTAATATCAAACAACCCATTTGTCTTATATTTATTTCAAGGACAATTTTACAGCGTCGATACAACGTGACAGATCAACGTCTCTAATGCGATGCAGCTATTTAACTTTGAAATGGCGCTTAGTTCTGGTTCATCATCGAGACGAGAATCAACGTAAGTAAACCCGACGTTGGAAAAAAGTGGTATATTTACAGGGTATGACCGACATGGATGTGTCAATGGAGTTAGTCACTCAAGCCCCACCCCCTCATTCCCACAAAAAGATAATATTCAGAAATATCTTATGATATTAATTTCATTACGTGAAAAATATAAGTATCCTAAAATGTGTACTCACCTTTCATATTCTCCAAATTTAGCAATCTCTCGTTGCATCCTGAATGGGTACTGTGCTATGTCTTTAATGTTCCCTAAAGCAACCTGAGCCTACAATGGTTTGACAATGTCGGAAAATTCTCTCTTAAATTACCAAACTAATCACATTCATTGAAAAAAAAACTTAATTTGTCCATCACAGTGTGTTATTAAGGATTTTGTTTAATTAGTAGTTTGTTTACAATCTCACAATTCATCAAACATATTGACATAATTTGCAATATGATAACACGATATTCCATTTCAATGCATCCTCTGGAACAACCCCCTGAATCGATATCGTTATTAAAGAGAACAAATGTTCTTTCTACTGGTGTTGTAAACCATTTATTATAGATACATACAAAAATTCAAAACTCCTCAATTTCAAACCTAGTCGTGTTTGAGCAATTTAATAATTGAAATGAAATTTAAAGCAATAATGGGAAATGGTATTTTTTTTCACAAAACTTTGTGATGTAGAAACTGTTTATAAATATGTAATTATTGCATGCTATAGAAAAATAGACCAAAGAACATGTTGACATGTTTTTCAATAGTCAAACAGAGCTAAATATTCTACTTGATTATTTCTGTTTTATTAGATAAAGTTTACATCAAATAAAAACTTCTGAGTAGGTGACGTAAATAGCATGTTCTTTGTTGCATGATGCATTGGATATTATTATTGGAGAGACTCGAGCACAATGAAGTTGATAAATAAACGTAAGAGAAAACCGAAGGGTAAATTAAGAAAGGACAATCCAGAGACACCGGCAACATTGGGCCGAGTCTCAGGGGTCTGTCTCAATAACAGTAGAACAGGGCAGTGTCAATAACAGTCGAGAATGAGAACGAGAACGATACACGAATGAAGTTATAAATTAAATGATTTACAAACAAATCAAGATATTGTAGTTAAATCAGGTCGGAAATTGAATTTGGAAGTGTTCTACTCTATAAAATACTTCTGTGGAATAGAATAAGGGTCGTCCAATGTAATGGAGCGTATTAATACAATTTTAAAGCATGTTGCTAAGCCGTTTAGGCTGTTTTCCCAGCCATGCACATGTTTGTGTCTATCCCTAACCAGTACCTGGATTTCATACGTCATATGTCGTGGTCTTTTTTTGTGTTCAATGAGTTCAAGATGAGAGGTGTCTGTTAATTTTGATGATATTTGTGGAATTGATGACCATCAACTGTTTAAACTTTCTTTTCATTATTCTTACTATGTAGTGATATTGTGTTTATATAAGGTAACATTTTATACAGGCCAGTTGCTTTCTCTAAATCATTCCTAGGAAAGAATAAAGAAATATGATCATATTGCTATTATTCCTGAAAGTATATCTTCGTATTTTGTTTTGCTGTAAAACTGTAAGAGATAAAATAATATTTAAAATGTGTCCGTCAATATCGAAAAATAGGTCCATGGTAGGGTAATTGGTAGATTAAACAAATATTTAGGTAAAAGAGCAAACAGAATCCAACTACATGTGCAATCAGTGCCTATCGCCACTAAAGTTGTGAGTTCGAACCCCGTTTATGGCGAGGTGTACTCGATACAACATTTGTCAGTGACTTGCGGCAGGTCGGTGGTTTTCTCCTGGTACTGCGGTTTCCTCCACCAATAAAACTGACCGCCACAATATAACTGAAATATTGCTGAAAGTAGTGTTAAGCACCATAACCCTAACCCCCCTCAAATGCCAGTGGTTTAGTCCCCCCTCCCATAAAGTTAAATTACTCCTTAGTGTCTCTTTTAATTTATTTCCTCCTCTATATTATGTACTCCAACATGCCACTATATATTCACCCTAAAAACTTCCTCATCTGTGCGTTCGGCTGGCGGCTTAAGTAGTATTCGTCTGGTTTCCTTTGAAATCTTTACCTACAAAATATTTCCGTCGATTAAATCAACAACGGTTAAATATTTATTTAACACTTTTATACTATTACAAAGGATTATTTCCTGGTAAAATGGTTGATTATTGATTTTTATATTCAAATCAAATAATTATATTGTTTCAGGAAAAGCAATAGATATGAAATTTTAAACGAACTGAGTACTTTTATTTCAGAAACAGATACAATCTATTTTTAGCTTGGTTTTTATGTATTAGTAGAACTATTGACCTTTATCATGGCGGTAGATCGTGGTTGGCTGGTATATTGTCTGACTGATATTAAAATGTGCCATTGTGACAGGTCAGAGATTTTCTCGGGAAACTCCGGTTTCTTGCAACAATAAAACTGATCGCCATGATAATAAAATGTGATTGATTAATTGATAATTGCTAAACGGCAAGTGAGCACTATTTCAATGACCCTTTCGAGCTCTTTGACTCACCACCGAATTGTTGGTGGGATTCGTATTACTCATCTTTTTAGCACTGTGTTTTGTTTATCTTCGTTCTGTATCTTGTGACCAATGTTGCCTGTGTCTCTAGATTGTACATTCTTGATTGCCCCTTCGGTTTTCTCTCACTTTCATGTATAGACAATACACATGATGGCAATATGATGGACATATGGATAGATGTATTGATTGTGACTATAGGAAAACGGATAATGATTGATAGATTCGGCAGATATTGCTTTGCAACGAGTCAAGAGCGATCACTCATGACAAAATGTTGACCATTATGACTTACTACTAGTTATATTTCATGGACCTTGACATTTTTCAAATATGTGGCATTCATTTACATCCCATCTTGTTGACGAGTTGTGCATTTATTCGTTCCACGATGACACCCTTTTTGAATGTATTATACCTTGCAACGGAGAAACTACATCCTATTTTCATATCGGCGGTAGCGAAAATATTTTGAAATAAATAACTCTATACCCAAGGTTAAATTGTATTGAAATTTAGACTCACCAATTAACAAAAATGAACAGTATTGAAGAAAATAGAATGTGTATAAATTGTGTCATGTCAGTTGCTACATTTCAACTAACCAATCAGACGTTTCTACCAAATATTGAAGTATAAAAATCGAAGATGTCAACACACTGACAAAGCATAGTTTCAATACTTGCGTTGTTGTTAGATGTTGGTATAACGTAAAAACACCCTTTGTTAATGATCTTACAGAATACTAATAGTAGATTTTCATAAATAATTGAATATACTATTTGTAACTGACAACAGTAATAATATTTTCAGTAAGAATAACAGCTACACAACAAACTGCTCATACTAATTCATTTGAATACACACATTATATATACATTACATACTTTAGGCTGTTAAATATGAGTAATATGCATACCTCATAACCTCAAATTGATACTTAATTTTGTGAATTGAAACTTAATATAAAACATTCTTAAACACAATTTGTTATGATAGTAAATTAAATACGGTGACAATAGGTTATTTGTTTGCAAAATTGAAAGTAGATATATATGAAAAATAATTAAAAATGGAAAATTTACGATGCGTGAATTATTACTTTAAATAAAATTATTGCATTAAAGATGTGTAGTAAAAAAAAAGTTCCAAGCCCATTTATTTTTATAGATAAACCCTTAAATCGATGTGACTCGGTAAGTTTTAAGTGGTTCAAGGATATAATTTCGATGGTACAAATTGCTCCGTGTTTTTTTAATGTCTTGTTTTGATCTTGGATATAGAACATAGATAGATATTCAAATCATTACACAATCTAGCTTCGGTTTTTTTACATTGTAGCTCAATCATAAAGAAAATATAGATGAAATATCTTATTCTGGTATTAACGTTGATTTTATTGTTTAAAAAAACACTCAAAATAATGTTCAATAACCCTTAGATGTACGCAGATATTGGGATCGGTGCGTTTTGCCTGAACAATTTACCAGATTGAAGTTGGTCCACGTATGCTATGCTTTCCAGAATATATCAGCCTGAAGCAAAATGGAAACGTGATAAACTTTGTCGTCATCACATTTCCGACAAATTATACAAGAATTTTCAGTGTCCGATGAAGTTATTTATCATTTTAAAGTCCGTGAAATCTAGTAAGATGCTAGAATGTAAGTAAAATTTAATAAAATTGCGAATTGCTTGTTTTTCCACTCTCTAATATTTTAAGCCAAGTGAGAAAATGTTCAGCTATATCACGAAGAGAACATTGCTGAGATGATGATGATGATGATGATGATGATGTCCGCTTTGTACTAAACCAACAAATGTAGTTGGACTTTTATCAGGGTAACCCCATGAAACAACAGCCCGCGGGTAGACATGTCGCTCCACTCAGACACACTATCCTAATTTCGGGCCAACTAGTCTCTGCTCTTGCACCTTAATGTTGCGTGCTTACTAGAGAAACAACAGTTACCCATGTAACAGTCCTTGGTTTGACCACTACTCGGTCTCAAATCCACGAACTACCGCACTCTAGGTGATCACGTTCACCATTACACCAGCGTTGCGGGATACTACCTTTAATATGGTACGTACAACAATATGTTTGCTTGTTAAACTGATGTGTACTGTACTTACTGCAGTTTTGGCTTTATATGATGATTTATCAAACATAAGATCTATTGGTTCGTAGTCTGACCGTCGCTCCTGCATCTCTGTATACAGACGCTTGGCTTCTTGAATGGAATTCTTAGAACTGTAACGAAGTAAAGCAAAATATTTCGACATAATTGATATATATCAAAATGTCCAGACTATCTGATTTCTTCCTGACAGTTTATTATGTGGAGTCGTATAGTTATTAAACACTCGACCTGTTATAAAATGTCGGATCGGACATGTTATATTGTATTGGTGTAAATAATTAATCAACCACTGTATATTATATAGGTCTACATCTACATTGAGGTTTATAAAAGATAGAAAACAATAATATAGAATTAACGCGATACACAATTTGTTGTTGAGGGAGAGCACTTACATAGGCTATGCCTGATGTGCAATCCCATTGGATATTGTATTTATGCATTTATTCAATAAAATATTTGAATTGAAATTGATACACAATTTGTTTTGATAATAAAAAATAAAATAAAATACAAACCGTTTAAAATGTAGAATGTTAATCGCTACTATTGTTTCCATGGTAACCTTTAACATTTTTTTCCTCTTCATCTTTAAGCTAGTACTGTCATTCATTTTTCCTTCTCGACTATGACAATGTATTTATGTCAACAGAGACAAGTGATATAATATGTCAACAGAGACATATGAAATACCACCGTATCCTTTGCAAAATTCATAAATAAATAGTATATTTCAACAGCCCATTTATTTTGCTAATTTTATCTTAATTTTATGGTCACAACCGGATTTTCGCGTCGGATGAATTATTTTTATTCAACTATTTATTTAAAAAAGATGCGAGTATACAGTAATATATAATTTATTACTTTCGTCGTATATGGGTTTAATAGACATAATAGGAAGTATATTAAATATTTCATAAAAAAAATTATGTTTGAAACATGAATTACATATTATCAAAAAAAAAAAAACATTTTGATTTTTAACTCAGTTATGTCACTTTTGAATTTAAAACGTAAACAGTTGGTGGCTATAGAAAATCATAATGTCTACATACAGTAACGCATTGATGTAGTAAATTCAAGGTAATGTAATTTTAATCTTTAACAAATTAGCTAGATATACTATGCAAAAATCAAATTAAAACTACAAATCAAACATCGGGTAACAGCAATGTTTTGTTTTTTAAACATCTTGATAATGCTATATTACGTATTTCTTAAGACACACATTTGGTCTCGGGTTACATTGTACGAATTTATATTTTCGATCAAAAAAATTTGAACCGAGACTGATAATATCACCCAAGAGCTTTCACTCGGTAGCTGATGGTACGGATACGTCATGTTGTATAATTTTTATGATATACATGTTCTTCAAATGAAGAGATGAATTTGACTGAAAATGTACAATGCGGTTAAAAGTCGGATAAAAGCAAATTGATAAATAATGATAAAAAAACAAACAAACAAACAAACAAACAAAGAAAAAAAAACAAACAAACAAACAAAAAACAGAAAAAAAACCAAACAAACAAAAAACAAAAAACAAGAAAAAATAACAACAACAAAAGAATATAGAGATTCTTAAAAAACAAACAAATAAACAAGAACAAAAGCGCAATAAGAACATTTTTATAGATATAATTTGAATAAGAAATTAATCTACCTTTGTGAGTGACCATTGCTTATTTACAAGTCATTCCATTGTGGAGTTATATTAATTAACTTAGTACATATAAAGAACAGCATACACATATCTGTACAATATCTAGCACTAATAAAAAAAAAGTTGCAAAATTTAATTCCTAGTTCTACCAGCAAATATTCCATATATCTACCAATGCAATTGTGGTTTGAATATAACTATTATAGATGGCAATTGATATCCTCAACGAGTAAGGTTTGGGTTGGGGTTATGGTGTTTAACGTCACCTTCAACAATATTTCAGCTATATCGTGGCGGTCAGTTTTATTGATGGCGGAAACTGGAGTACCCAGAGAAAACCACTGACATGCCGCAAGTCACTGACAAACTTTATCACATAATGTTATATCGAATACACATAGCCATGAGCGGGATTCGAACTGACAACATTAGTGGTGATAGGTATTGATTGCATAGGTAGTTGTAAATCTAACTACCATATAATCACGACTACGACGGCCCTCTACTTTTACAAGTAAGATATTTAAAAAATATCAGAAATTCGTGACTTCACTGGAATTTTATTTGTACCATGATGGAAAACGATCTCTTGCAGTTTTGAGATTCGGTTCTTATCAGAATTCTGCAAGTCTAATAATATTAGTATCTATCATAGATTTTAATGGTGGTAATAAAATGTCATTGAAGTTTTCAATAATTTATGGAGACGGAAATCTTGATGTAATCGATTTCCCATATTGACGAGGTGATTGTTATCGTTAAAATTGTGAACGTGATTACAAATTACCGAGGAGAACCAATGTTAACTACGTGCGAACAACAATTTACTGATGAAGGAAATTAAATTGACTGTTAAAAAGAAAAGAATATTTAAATTAAAGAGTGTGTTAAATTTACACAGAAAAACGGAATTGTTCAAATTAACAAATAGCAAAGACCTGAGTCATGACTATTATAAAAGAAAGAAACTGTAAGGAATATTCCTTGAAAACTAGTAGAATTGTGAATGTTGAATTTGCTTTCACTAACATATATATATATATATATTTATTATTCAATGTTGATAAACTGAAGAAAAAAAAAATACCACACTATCGGAAAATTTCAAAATCCAATCTAAAAATCGTAAGAGACACAATCGATACCAATAATCATTAAATACATAGCCGCTCACTTTCCTGGCTTGATACAGGCATTTTAATAATAATCGTGGCGGGATTAAACTAGTCTTAAGGCATACATTATAGCAGTAGATATAAATCAATAAAAAAAAGTATTAGTACCTGGTGAGGACAGTTTGCAATCAAATCATAGCATTGACTAACTTTTTATTTAGAAACATTTTAATACATAATATGTAATAAAAACGTAGATATCTAATTTAGTGTGCACAACACGTTTCTAGAATAACCTTCATCAAGTACGCTGAACATCGAAAGGTTGGAAAGTCAAATAATTAAAAACTTTTTGGGACCAATTAAAGCAATGGGCCTAAACAGAACAGCCAACTTCGGCATAGGTTACCTATGTAATATTATTATAATAATAATTACTCGATACTATGTAGATTAATATCTGCTTCAGCTAATGGCATAGCTACAGTGTTGCTTGTTTTATGACGTTATTACATTATGACAATGAACACAGTCTATTGTGGTTGAATATTAGTCACTCAAAAGTTTTGAAATAATATATATATTTTTTTTTTTTTTTACAATTTTTCATTCAAAACTAAATCTAAAGTTCGTATTATCTGTGGTAAGTATAAGTCATAAACTAATGTTCCTTTTGGTAAATTTGTGATTAGTTATACATATTATTAGCTTATATATAAGTTATTTTGGCTTTGAGCGCACCCGATGAAGGCTAATATTCCAGAAACGCGTCGTGCGCACTAAATTTGATATCTATGTTTTTATTAGCTGTTAATTAATTACCAACTAGAGTTGACATCCTGAATCCAATATATCATACCGAATGCTTGTTAGATTGCTTATTTACTTTGTACCTACCTTTTAAGATATAACTTTGTCCAACGCATACAAACAAGTAGCTTTTTGACGACTAATTTGAACCGTCTATGCCTTAACTGATGAGTAAATGTATCAAATGTCTTCTTCCTAGACTTCGCTACTTGAAACAGCTTAGTCTTTATATCAAAATATGTTCTATTTTTCGTCAATGCCGTTTGTATCCGCGGTGATTCCTCTGGTTGAGTTGATGAATTTTCGCTCACTTCTTGTAGTGTGTCTAGGGGGTTGTGGTAACTGTCTACCCATGGTGATGAATTGTCGATTTCTAGGTTCTTGCTTATACTTTGATTCTTTGTGATGCTCCTTAAGTACGACGGACTGTAAGAATATGGCTTAGATTGATCTTTCGAACCAACATTTTTTTTTTTGGACATAATCAAAGTTGCCATCGCATACTTTATCCAATAATTAGTCTAATCACACTGAAAGTTGAAACTTTGTTCAATATCACTGTTGTGTTTTAGTTCCGGGGATATGAAATGGAAACATTATATATACTAAGTCTAGATAAAGAAGGTAATTAACCCTACATTATGCTTGCACCCTATCACGACATTGTCACTTAAAAACCCAAAGCGTCTTTTATTTCGTTTTTGTTCTCCCTTCGTTACAAAGAAGTGTAATTAAAACAATTGTAAACTAAATTGGCTGTAATTTAATCTCAATGAGGGGAACCAACGGGGAATTTTTTTTTCAAACGAGTTGTAGATTCTATTTAATGTTCATTAAACATTTAACACATGTAAAAAGGAAAAAAAATGACAGCTTTTAAACATGAAACGAATTAATGTCTTGTAATATAAGGAACAGAGATAGATATGATAGCATTCGTCAATATCACAAACTGTCAATGACTTGTATAATGTCAAAAAGAAAGACCGAAAGAAGAGTATTTTAAAGGTTCAATTTTCCTGTGTGGCGAAAAGTCATTCATTCAAAGATTAATATCTTGTATCAGGCGAGGTCAACTTACCATAAACAACTTTATTTTTAATGTCAAGAACACCATGAAATAATTGTCTTACATTATTGGTAAACATGTAAGTATGTGTATGTATATATGTATTACTTAAACATGCAAAACAATCATAAACTGTAAGGAACAAACAATTAAATGAAGTACCTCATACATAAACCAGAGCTAATTAGAAAAGTAAAGTTTATTATATCTTATATATATACAATGTACGTCATTAACATTGACGCATGGATAAGCATTGTGTCATTGTGCTCATTTTGAGACAGAGAGAAGGGGTTATGGTTAGGGTTTGGTATTTAACACCACTTTCAACAATATTTCAGTTATATCGTGTCAGTCAGTTTTATTGGTGGAAGATACCAGAGTTCCTGGAGAAAACCATCGACCTGTCGCAAGTCACAGACAAACTTTATCACATAATGTTGTATCGAGTACACCTCACCTGAACGGGATACGAATTCACAATGTTAGTTGATAGGCACTGATTACATAGGTGGTTATAAATCCAACTGCCATTCGCTCACTACCATGACGACCTCTTAGACACAGAAAGTATGTATGTTCAAAAAATAAATATAACAGTGTAAGAATCAGACATATGCTAAGTTCATTATTGCTTAGAGGTATATAGATATTTATCCTATATAGCTGACATGACATCGTTTTTCTTATGAAATCTCTGGATATATACAATATTTAAGAAATAATTCATGGAAGGCATAGAGTTGTGAAAATTTACACATGGGCTGGGCCTTTATAATCGAATTTTACCCCGAGCGAAAGCGAGGGGTAAAATCTAAGAATATAAAGGACCAGCCCATGTGTAAATTTGCACAACTCTATGCCTGCCATGAATTATTTCGATTCTAACAGGACAAATACGGTAATTTTTAACCATTCGTGAACTGTATACACACGGCATTTGATGGCTGTTCCATTTACCTCCTTCGGAAATTTTGAATTGATTTTAAATTATTTGTATTTGAACGAGATATTTTAAAACAAAAGTCGGAGTTCATTCGTTCATCATTTCGAGCGCTAACAAGATGGCGGAGCGGAGTTGTCAAACATAATATCGAACACTTGAACAGTTGTTAATAATCGACAATTATTGTTAGATATGAAATGAAAAAAATAAATGCCAATGAAAAAAAAGAGCTTGTATTGTTGACATAAAAAAAAATTCAGGAAAAAATACTTACGACAACCATCTATCGACTTTCACTTTTGTAATATATCGTCATCTTGTGACGTTGTTTACAAGGGAAGCTGATTGACACAAGCTGATTACTGATTTATTTTACGATTTTGTGAGCATTTTACTTGTTTGGGTAGCAAAATTCGAAATGCCATAAAATTGGAAAATATCAGTAACTTAATTACATCACCGTCTAGTTATCAATGTATACGTAGGAAAACAAGGTTAGTGTATTTTGTTATTCATGGCCGACACATATCAATGGAATGTATGTGACTGTGTGCGTACTGGGGATCCCCAAATGTAAATTTTCAAAACAAATGATAAAAAAATACTTAGTTACAGAATATTTATTTATAACTGACGGGGAATTTTTATTTTAAGGACTTTAAAAATACGTTATATGTCGGTGTTTTGTTTGTTTACACTCGGTCGTCACGGTAATTTCACAGCGGGATTCACAATGGAACAGCCAGATTTGCTGTGTACTGCACTTGCGCTAAATATAGAGTTGTTGAGTATTATCGTGTGTGCCGTTTTAGAGACGTCATATTAGAATAGAAAACAACAGAAAAATACAATCATTACAGTCATGGATGTGACACGTTGAAAGCCAGTTGTATTAAATGTTGATGAGGAATTGTGTTGAACGATACCTTTATACATGACGGTAGAAGTTGAAGTGATTATGGCGCAAATCTTGACCTTAATATTGTTTTTAATTTTTAATCCAATGCTTACATTATATATAGCCATATAAAATATATAATGCCCAGAATGTGCCGTATGTGGTGGTAGGCAGGTATATATGCCAATCAAAATCATGAACCAGCATCTATTTATTATGTGTTTCATTACATTCCTAGCAATTTCTTTTTCAAAATATTTTAACACTCGAAACGGTTGTTCCTCGAGTGAAAGCTGAATGCTAGCGATAACTTGGTGTACTAATGTAAACTGAATGCTAGCGATAACTTGGTGTACTAATGTAAACTGAATGCTAGCGATAACTTGGTGTACTAATGTAAACTGAATGCTAGCGATAACTTGGTGTACTAATGTAAACTGAATGCTAGCGATAACTTGGTGTACTAATGTAAACTGAATGCTAGCGATAACTTGGTGTACTAATGTAAACTGAATGTGATAAGTATGAAAGGCAAAATATATCAAATCTTGATGTAAATATCGTGAATCAATATCGAGGAAAACGCGACCAAAAAAAAAATAAAATAATAAAGAGACGAAAACAAACACTAATCAATTTTAACAAACAGAGAAATCTGAGATGATCAAATCTAACCTCACAAAATTCGGCGAGTGAACCTATGTGCCTCAGAAAGAAGAGCAGTTCCTGATCCATATGTAGCACCCATCGTGTCAAAATCCATAAATTGCCGTAAATTCGGTTATATGGAGCCAGATGGAATTACGACACTGCAAAACAGACCCCTGTGCGTATTGATCAACCAATTAATGATGATGACCGTTCATGTCGTTTAGTTACATGTCTCCATGATTTTAGGTCCGTGCTATGATGTATGCTACGATTTCTGCGTAAAAAAGATGCTCGAATATTCTTTACTCCCATTTGTTTTGTAGGGGTTCATGTTTTATATATGTTAGTAGTGTTTATTTACGGATACTGTCCAACACGATTTCCATGTCACATATCGTTGAACAGTTACACGACGGGTGTGACTATTGGAGCAGTAACTGCTATCCCTTTCGGAGCACACGAGTTCATCCGCGGTTTTGTGTGGGGTTCGTGTTTTTCTGTGTAATGGTTTGTAAATGATTGTTTGTCCCTTTGTAGTTCATCCGCGGTTTTGTGTGGGGTTCGTGTTTTTCTGTGTAATGGTTTGTAAATGATTGTTTGTCCCTTTGTATGTTTTTATTTTGGCCATTGTATTGTCTGTCCTTCGATTTACGGCTTCAGATTACCTGTTTGGTATCTTAGATTTACGGCTTCAGATTACCTTTTATGGTATCTTCAAACTTTTCTTCTTAAATCTGACTTTCGCGAACCCCTTTGCCAACAATTTCCTAAGAAGAAAATCCATATACGACGCACATACCCTGTAATAATATCGTATAAATTGAGATATATAAACTCTGTATACAGGTAATGCTGGAATATTGCTACAAATGAATAAAAATTTTACAATTGGAAAGTAATCTCGTTTGTACATTTGGATCCCAATTGGTCCTCATCGTCGATTTGCAGATAAAGATGGAATGCATAAAGCGGACGTTAGAGTGTCGATGATATCCTTAAGGTTTTTTTGGGATAAATAAATAGGTTCCAGATAATTCACAAAAATGCGCATTATTTAAAGATTGGATGTCAATTACATAGCGGGAGTTTTAGCTAATGTTTTCTCTTTAATCCGGAGAAGTAAGAAGGGTGCAAAATTTGTACCAATGAGAATGTCAACTGTCTAAAGCAAAATACGGTAATCAAACAACAAATATGGTGTCGATCAAAATGTCTAACATTTTATTGGAATCAGATTAGATTTTCGCGAAGTATGACTTGTCTCTACCAAACACAAATTACTGATATCCACTCTGTCATGTTTACAAAAGAAACAAAGCTGAACCAATTCGTTTAGTATATCTTAAAAGTAAAATGTGAAGGATGGTAGTGTAAAGAGTGCAAAGGGTAGAGAAATCAAATGTTTTAGTACTATTGTAAAAGTGAGAAATTTGAATGTAGCTAATTAAACATAAAGACATTTCCTGTCATTAAATCTGAATATTAGTGTAACAAATAATCATCTGTTTATTTGATATTTTATTTAAATTTGGCACTTAATACACATATAACGTTGTTATTCCAGTAATCACAACCATCAGCTACGTCCCGTACTCTGGTCTCATTAAGTTTAATATAGCAGCTTATATTATGTGCTGTTGTTATGGTGTTACAGCAGCCATGACTTCAACTGAGGTGATTATGTTTGATTTAGCAACCTTTCTCTGCTCGCTGTTCTCTTAGGTGTGATAAAACAACATCAAATGGAAACACTTTCTTTCACTGGTCTCTTAGGTTTAATTGTTTTAATAGTCTTAAGCATTATACCAGTTCTATAAGCTTTCCAATCTACTGTGTTTTGTAGACGATTTTGCATTTCATCTTCAGATGGATATGGACATAACTGAAATGTAAAAAACAAACATACATTTAATTGGGATGTTTTATTAAAATACTGTTTGGATTGTGTCACGGATATTAACGCCATTTTCCCCATCCCACTATTAAGATATTTCTATATTGTACATGTATTTAGTATTGGGGGGGGGGGGGGGGGGCAGATTACCAGGCAAAATCCATTAATGGTCACAAGCCCCTAACAAGCATCGTTGTGTCATAAGATTGTATCACGCATCAGTATGTGCTAGGAGTGTGGGAGTGGTGGTCGAACTCACAAATATTAGTTGTAATATCCATCGAATGCAAATATTTTGATATACGACCATCACCTTCCGATCGCGCTTATTGTTTGTTTTTTTAGATATATGTGTTGTTGATTGTGCTATATAAATTTTACGATTATAACACTGCCTACTAAAAGCTCTATAGGCTGTAGTGTCTTTGTTTTGGATACTAAGGTAAATAAAGATTCAACTTATGCAAAAGACTTCATAAAATATGGATGTACACTAAAACACAAATTATTTCATAAAAATATTGTATTGCCTACTACATGAAACATGCAATTTTACTAAAGCTTTTTTTTTTTTATTAAAACGAAAGGATATTTAAAAAAGAACATATTTTGGGGAGATAGTCAGAATCTTTATTTGTTTAATAGATATCCAACCATCTGTTTATTGTATGGTGGCATTTGTTTATATAGGAAGATATATATTATTGATTTTGTCTTCTTTCAAAATTTAATAGGAAAAGCAGGCAAGTATATGTCGCATGATTGGTCAAATCAATATTGGATAGGAAACTTGTCTCAATTAGTAGCAACAAGTCTAAGCCACCTTACCTCTTGTCGCATTTTGTTTTTCAAATGCTCTGGTGCACTACTGATGTAGAAGGTTTTGTCCATCAGTATACAATCAGCACCATTACTGACAACACAAAAGCTAGGTTGAGGATCTAGAATTAATTCTGCAAGACCCTGTAAAACAAATTATTAATACACTACTATGCATGCTATTGTCTGAAATAACAATAACAATGGCCCCCACTATAGATATATATATATATATATACATTTAGAAGGCCAATATGGGATTACTAGGCCAATATTGATTTGGTTCGTATTGGCCGAGTTCCAGTCCGACCAATGCAGGATTCCGGTATGTCTCTAGATTTTAGGTGACATGTTACGACAAAGACATTGTCGTCTGCTCAACTGACAATGCCTATAAAGCGAAAGAGATGATGGGTTTGCTTATGCAGTGATACTGTATTGACCTTGTTATTGTTCCTCAGCCATGTGTATTGAACTTCCGTTTCCTCAGGTTAATACACATAGCCTCAGACCAATAATAAGACTAATAACGAAGTCATCACATAATAATTTCATGACATTAGGGTACGACCATTTAACTCGAAAAAAAAAATTCTGAACGAAACAAAAAACCATAACCCCCCCCCCCCCCCCCCCTGCAAGTTAAATGGTCGGTCCCTTAGTTATATAGTATAATACAGACACCGTTAAAACAAAAACTATATATCCATAACAAACCAACCCATATCACTGTTAATTAAAAAATAAATACAATGTGCATGCAATGCTTATAATAAGATACTAAATAAATAGTTTTTCACGCATACGTTGAATGTGAATCAAATATACCAATTGTCTATTGAATATTCAACTAACATTCATGTCATTAGTAAAGTTAATACTAACTGCACATGCCACTCGCTAGTGCAGTAGTGCAGATTTTCCTTCCACATCTTCCGTGCTTTACAGTTTTGTTTAACGTTAGTTGGTGTTTTTGAGTTTGTTATATGATTATTTGATCAGAGATATATACACCACCAGGAATACACACTGAATCATGATTAGCTACAACAGAAAAAGGGAATACAAATAAGAAGTTATATCATAGGACTGACATCACAGATTTCAGCTACCAGGAAGTAAAAATCGTTTGGTTTGTTATTTTTAAACAATATACGGAATAATATCACGTCCATTTTTTGTTATGATACGTTATTATCATAGTCTGCTTGTTTATCATATACATTTAACTTGTCTAAATCAAACTCTGAATAAACCAGAGCCCTGTTTATACTGGACTATAAATAAAGTCTCAATGTAGGAAATATTTGTTAATTTAAGCTGTGTAAACCAAACAATTGTCTATACTGAAGACAATAATTTGTTGAAAAAGGCTCGGTTATTGTATTACTATCATATAATGCTTACAAATACTTGTCCTTTAGTTAATGTCTGTATGATAACAAACTCTGGTTTTAAATCTGCCTCAGTAATGTTGTCTGGATCCTATAAAATACAAGACGGATTTTTTGTTTGTATAATATAGCATACTATATATATAATCTAAAATATGTACATCACCACCAAATTAACAAAAATAAAAAGTTTACACATTGTAATTTTCACATTTCTGTATCATCTGAAGTTAAAAATAATATATTTTCTCTTGATTTAAGGTATACTTGTGACTGGTGATTATATGATTACCATATTTTTATTTTTGCTTGATACCATGGCAGGCGTCATTACGAAATAATATAGTGTTTGTTCAATAGTAGTTCAAGACTATCGATCATACTGCCTCCCAACACCTCATGTTGACGGAGAGAGGAAAGCGGTGACCCCTTTTTGATTCTTAAACTTTAAGTGTCACACAACGTTTTATGCTCACATCCCTTTGTGTTAAATTTAACGAACATGTCAAAAGTGTTTTATTTTCAAGGTCTCCAGTACTTAAAATTGAAAAACGGACCAAGATAATAATTGAGCCCAAAGTTAGATATGGTGTGTACTACAGTCTGTTGGGATCTCAATAACACTATTGAATATCTTAAGGGACCGTCTTTGTCGTGATCGTATGGTAGCTGGAATTACAAATACATGTGTAGTCAATGCATATCACCACTAAAAGTTGTGAGGTTGAACCCCGTTCATGGCGAGGTGTACTCGATACAACATTATGTGATAAAGTTTGTCAGTGACTTGCGACATGTCGGTGGTTTTCTCTGTGTATCTTTTTGAAAGTGGCGTTAAACACCATAAACCAAACTATTGAATATCTTATTAAATACTGACTGTGTTATTTTCTGTTTTTGCTTTCTATGGGGTAGTAAATATGCATCTAGTACATACGATTCTATGCAATTATAGCACTTCATTGAGTGCAATATGATGTTTTATGGAAGACTTAAAATCATTATGGACCAAGCAATAGTGACTAATGCCAACAGAATGCGGTCAATATTGCTTTTAAGTGTTCCATTATACATCATATGGCACTCAATGAAGTGTAGTAATTGTTTTATTACATTTCACTCTACAAATTGTAGTCCCTATTTTGATCTCATTAATATCTACCCGAATTACCATTGCAAGATATATGGTAATAAAATGTTATTGCATAATTTCCCAGTTACAATTTCATAAATATTTTGCCTAATAAAACTATGGAGGAATGCAATATGATGTTTCATCGTGGAAAGTTGTGCAATATTAGAAAATATGGCACTTTTTGAGAAACACTTGTTCTATATAATTCTAAAAGTACAAATGGAATAATTTTTTTCATTATATTTATCTTATAATATCATATTATAATCTGTACGAGCATTACTGATGTTTCTCAACTGGTAGATATCACCTTTTTAGAGCGTTTTTTTGTTTGTTATTTCATCTTTATTAATTGACATAGTTAAGTTACCTTTCGATGTATTCCAGTGTCTATATCATCTCTATATGTCACTTTCTCCTCCTGAAATCCAATCATTTCCTTCTCAAGTTCTACTATGCTTTCTTTTCTCCTTTGATCTATAATTTATATTAGGAAAGAAAGATGATAGATACGTGAAGGGCGTTAAAACGTAGTAAAAAGCCAATGACTTACGATTTTTATCATGGTTGGTTGGTTTATTTATTGTGTTTAACGCAACTTTCAACAATATTTCAGTTATTTCAAGGCGATCTGTTTTATTGGTGGAGGAAACCGGAGAAACCAGAGAAAACCACCCACCTGTCGCTTTATCACATAATATTATATCGAGTACACCTCGTCATGAATGGGGTTCGAACTCACAACTTTAGTGGTGATAGGCACTGATTGCACAGGTAGTTGTAAATCCAACTACCACACGATCACGACCGTCCCTATTTTTATTATGTGTTTTACAGATGTCATATCATTGATGAGTATGTGTATAATAAATTACCAATAATGTGTTTCATTAAATGTTCATGCGCCGAAGAAATGTAAACATCTTTTTTAGTACATTATGATTGGAGCACTGTGAAAGATCATTTTCCCGACACTCTCAAGGTTAATAAATTGACTTTTTATTTCTGGTTAATCGAAGTCACTATGAAGTCTTCAACTGAGGCAAATCAAAGTTTACAATGGAGTTCGTGTTGAACAATCTTTATTGTCCTTTGGTATCTTCAAACTCTTCTTACTTTTCCGTGTAATATTTTGTGTACGTTTTTTAATCAAAATTTACAGTTCCAAATCATGTAATCATTGTGACCTTAGCCGAGTTTGGCTGTCCTGTTTAGGCCCTTTGGTTTTCTTGCTCCCAAAGACTTTTAAGATACTATATTTGTCTTTCAAATATTTTAACCTTGAGCGTACCTGATAAAGCTTATTCCAGAAATGCGTCGAGCGCCCTTAATTTGGTATCTACGTTTTTATTACTATCACTGGGTCGATACCTCTGCTGGTGGACTCTTTCTCCCCAAGGATATCATCCTCCCAGTAGTCGGTGCTTCAGCACTGACATGGTTTATTAGATATAGTTTTATCAAAATTTACTGTTCCAAATAATGTAATTATTATTAAAACTAAGGTTCACCTAACACATTTAGGTACAATATATATATATTTATAAAACAGAACAAACCTGTATTAAGTAAAAGTTTCCCGGTACCGACATCTTTTTTTCTTTGTCTAGCATAATAAGAATAGTCTACAGAACTATCACCATCCTCAGAAAGACTTGGTAGATAAAATGTTTGTATATTCTGAAATGAACTACGTTTACGTTTTGGCATCTTATGTTCTGTTTGAATTTCAGGCAGACTAAAACTAGTACGAGCACTCGGTATGTCTTCCTCCGGACTAGATTGGTTATACATTAAATCCATATACGTTTGTGTATCTACAGGATGTGTAAAAAGTTTAAATTTTCCTGGATATTCCTCTAAAATATCATCGTCGTCATTGTTACGGAGAGGTATATGTAACTCTGTAAATGCCTGGCGTCGATTCATATCTTTCTGTTCGGCTACATCTCGTTTGTGTTTCTCAGATACAAATTCTGTTTTCACTGTTAATAAATAATGAACAAAATTCAAAGTGAATAACAAATCCATTGCTATTATCTACTGCAAAATGTACTGGCCTCTTTAGAATTAAACAAGTGACGTGAAATTTCGCGATAAATTCAAACTAATATTTGAAATATTGATCTAAAAAATGAAAACGTAGATATAACTCAATAAAAAGTAGAGTTACTGCCCTTTGTACAGAGTAAGAGCTTTGATTATTAATATTCTTGTGAATTTAAATGGGATGAACGTCGTTATTTATTTATTTATTTTCTGTATCAGTTGTACTTTATAGCTTCGATGGGACATTATCTAATCTATCAAAAAGATATTAATTCACTAATAATATAAATAAAATGAAAAACAGAAGCAAAATCGTTACTCCTAACACATATACAAGACCGCTTACTCATTCTCCGATCCTGATATAGGCTATTAGCACCTACATAAAAAGTGGCGGGGATAAACTAGTTTTATGGACACAGTTCAAACTGCTCTTAATTTTTTAATACGTCATTTTTTCCTTTTTGTGCAAGATGAAATTACAGTTATGAAAGGAAAACAAACATAACATATCTAATATCTACATGTACAAGTACAGCATGGTTTACAGACATGCTAATTAACAGGTTTATCGATTCTCTTAATTCCCATTCGACATCACGCGATGAAGTCAACAATGTTATGGGTGTTACTTTTGCACTGTTCTATAGAAGAAGAGCTTGAAGATATCAAAGGGGTAATCACTTACAGTTTTCATTATAGTACATGTTCGGGCTTGGGCCCATAAAACTAATTTGACCCTACCACTTTTTATTGAAGTGCCTGTACCAAGCCAGGAAAGTGAGCAGTCATGTATTTGTGTGTTAGAGGTATTGATTTTGTCTCTTTCTACGATTTTGATATTATATTTTAGAACTGTTCCGACGATGTGGTATTGTTTGTTTTTGTTTTTTACATTTTTTTACCATTACGTATGCTATTGTTGTAGTATTATGTTGGAATTCTTATTTAACCCTATTGACCTTTTGTTAATTTCTTGAGATATCCTTTTATAAGAAAACGATTCTTTTTGTCAACAAGGTAATTTAAATGCAATATATAAATGGTCATTATAAATAGTGTTTACCAGAAAGTGATCATCATTTACATAATATATATACATATAGAAATTTAAAGTAATAACACTAAAGCTTGCATTGTTATCCTCAACCTTGGGTTATGGGAGGGGGGGGGGATACTATGGCAAAATTTCAAATTATCTTTGGGAGAAAATACAATTGAATTAAAATTAAAACTCTTTAATGACACTATAATGGACAAACAAACCTTTATTCTTCCACTCAAACGGAGACACCTTTTTCAATTTCTTTAAGATGCTGATACTTCCCTAAAATGATACAGATTATTATTTATATGGTATTTATTGAACACCATGAATTCACTCCCATTTTGGGTGGGGTCCATGTAGCTCATCTTTTTAGTTTTCTGTTGTGTTTTGGGTGGGGTCCATGTAGCTCATCTTTTTAGTTTTCTGTTGTGTTTTGGGTGGGGTCCATGTAGCTCATCTTTTTAGTTTTCTGTTGTGTTTTGGGTGGGGTCCATGTAGCTCATCTTGTTAGTTTTCTGTTGTGTTTTGGGTGGGGTCCATGTAGCTCATCTTGTTAGTTTTCTGTGTTGTGTTTTGGGTGGGGGTCCATGTAGCTCATCTTGTTAGTTTTCTGTGTTGTGTTTTGGGTGGGGTCCATGTAGCTCATCTTGTTAGTTTTCTGTTGTGTTTTGGGTGGGGTCCATGTAGCTCATCTTGTTAGTTTTCTGTGTTGTGTTTTGGGTGGGGTCCATGTAGCTCATCTTGTTAGTTTTCTGTTGTGTTTTGGGTGGGGTCCATGTAGCTCATCTTGTTAGTTTTCTGTTATGTTTTGGGTGGGGTCCATGTAGCTCATCTTGTTAGTTTTCTGTTGTGTTTTGGGTGGGGTCCATGTAGCTCATCTTGTTAGTTTTCTGTGTTGTGTTTTGGGTGGGGTCCATGTAGCTCATCTTGTTAGTTTTCTGTGTTGTGTTTTGGGTGGGGTCCATGTAGCTCATCTTGTTAGTTTTCTGTGTTGTGTTTTGGGTGGGGTCCATGTAGCTCATCTTGTTAGTTTTCTGTTGTGTTTTGGGTGGGGTCCATGTAGCTCATCTTTTTAGTTTTCTGTTGTGTTTTGGGTGGGGTCCATGTAGCTCATCTTGTTAGTTTTCTGTTGTGTTTTGGGTGGGGTCCATGTAGCTCATCTTTTTAGTTTTCTGTTGTGTTTTGGGTGGGGTCCATGTAGCTCATCTTGTTAGTTTTCTGTTGTGTTTTGGGTGGGGTCCATGTAGCTCATCTTGTTAGTTTTCTGTTGTGTTTTGGGTGGGGTCCATGTAGCTCATCTTTTTAGTTTTCTGTTGTGTTTTGGGTGGGGTCCATGTAGCTCATCTTTTTAGTTTTCTGTTGTGTTTTGGGTGGGGTCCATGTAGCTCATCTTTTTAGTTTTCTGTTGTGTTTTGGGTGGGGTCCATGTAGCTCATCTTGTTAGTTTTCTGTTGTGTTTTGGGTGGGGTCCATGTAGCTCATCTTTTTAGTTTTCTGTGTTGTGTTTTGGGTGGGGTCCATATAGCTCATCTTTTTAGTTTTCTGTTGTGTTTTGGGTGGGGTCCATGTAGCTCATCTTGTTAGTTTTCTGTGTTGTGTTTTGGGTGGGGTCCATGTAGCTCATCTTGTTAGTTTTCTGTTGTGTTTTGGGTGGGGTCCATGTAGCTCATCTTGTTAGTTTTCTGTTGTGTTTTGGGTGGGGTCCATGTAGCTCATCTTGTTAGTTTTCTGTTGTGTTTTGGGTGGGGTCCATGTAGCTCATCTTGTTAGTTTTCTGTTGTGTTTTGGGTGGGGTCCATGTAGCTCATCTTGTTAGTTTTCTGTTGTGTTTTGGGTGAGGTCCATGTAGCTCATCTTTTTAGTTTTCTGTGTTGTGTTTTGGGCGGGGTCCATGTAGCTCATCTTTTTAGTTTTCTGTTGTGTTTTGGGTGGGGGTCCATGTAGCTCATCTTGTTAGTTTTCTGTGTTGTGTTTTTATGTTTTTGTTTTGTTTGTCTTCGTCTTGTGTCTTGTGTGTGCAATGCTGCCAGTGTCTCTAGATTTCCCATTCTGGATTGTCCATACGGCTTTCTTTAATGTTTATTTTTGTACGTATATGTTCAAATGTTATTTTACTAGGTCAACACAAGTTGCATTTGCTGTTACACATTTAGCTGAACGTCAGAACGTCATGTCAATTGTCCTGGGATTAGAGTAACGATCAGAAAAGAAAATTGTCCATATAGACTATACTGATTTGTTCAATGAATTCGTTGTTATTTTTATGTTAATATCGGGGTTTTCAATGCCTTTAAGAAAATTTCTCCAGATTGTATTTTTTGTGTTTGTCAATTATTGTGTACTGTTGACCATATGTACTCTACTGAAAGGCTAAAAACTTTATTAACATGAAATATAAAATGAACACTAACTGCGAATTTTGAAAGGTGAACTAACAATAGTGAGAACAATAAGAAGAAAACACATGTTATATGATTGTGATAAACTATAACGCTATTTTTCAAAAATTAGTTCTGCACTACGCTTTTTCTAACATACAATTATTAATTTAAAGATACTCACAGACTTGACAACGATTATCCAATCAAAGTAGTGTGTGTCTTTTGCAATGATATCACCTCGTCTGTAAAACGACAGTAAACATTTATTAAATGACAGCAAAAAAACCTACAATATTACGCAATGTTTAATCGATAACTCCCATATAAGTATATTGGACGGTTCACGTGTTTTCATTTAGATTTTGACAGAAAATAAATCCATGAAATGTTGATCTATGCCATAATTGTAAACGAAGAGCATCCATGAGGTTCTGGAAAAAAAATCATAAGTGCATTCTTGTAGATGGGGACCTCATAGTTTATTAATGAAGAAATATAGGAAAATCAGTAACACGAACATCAGCATGACCGCGCCCACTTTCCTGGCTTGGTACATACACTCCAATACAAAATGGTGGGATTAAGCTAGTTTTGAATACACTTGTTTATTAGTTTTTTTTTATTATCCTTTATTGCATATATATTAATGTAAATAAAGTTATCTTTAAAGACGGATTTCTTATATAACTTACTTGTAATAATGAAACATAGTTTTATCTGGGTTGTCCTTGAGGTGATCGAGTGGCCAACCATTTAAAAAAGATAAATTCCTGAAAAAGAACAATTTTCATATTAATATATTTTATGTTCACGTATTTAATCAAATGACATTATGTATCACACTACCTGGTATTGTTCGAACAGAAACAGTAAATACTCGTTTGTGTACAAATCAAGAATAAAAAATAAATATAAATAGCATTTTCATAAATAAAATCCTTACCCAAAGAAACAAAAGACATATTCATATATATTTTCAAATAACAGATTTCCAAGGACTATTTTTTTCTACATAAAGGAGATTAATAATCACGATAGACAGCCACAATACCACAAGACTGTCAATCAATAAAACAATGTGAAACAAAATAATACTACAAGACAGTCAATCAATAACAAAATGTGAAACAAAATAATACTACAAGACAGTTAATCAATAACAAAATGTGAAACAAAATAATACTACAAGACAGTCAATCAATAACAAAATGTGAAACAAAATAATAAAACACCGTCGGAACAGTTTAAAATCTAATCGTAAAAACATTGACTCAGAGGAAAAATATACGACAACTCACTCTCATGATAGTTCAATAAAAAGTGGTCGTGTTAAACTAGTTTTATGAACTCGAACCATCCCGTTTGAATACCTAACTTGGAAGTTTAAACTCACTTGAGAAATTTGTCTTGGTCAGGATCACTTATAGTCTTTACTCCTCCCAACATAAATATGTCGTGATAATCCCTCTTAGAAACACTGAGTAACTCGGTTGGTTCCCGACATATAATTGTTGCTTTCCTTCGTGTACCTTGTATAATTCCAAGTTCCTGTTAGAAATAATTAAGATCTGTCTTTTAACGTTTTTGCTCTCAAATATTTGGAAATAATTGTTTTCCACATTTTTGATTTTATCACTCTTGTGCTATAGATTATTTATTATGATGGTTAGATGGAACTGCAGTTCTTAATTTTTTTCTCCAAAATACCAAATGAAATTGCCGCTCAAATTTATTTACATTCGTATTCCGTCTTATAAAGATCGCTTTTTAATTGCCATTGAAATGTAACTAGATACCGTTTTACAGTTACTTAAACTGACGTGAGTTATTCCAATTGACAGAATTATATACAGTAACTGACAGCAAAAAACAAAAACAAAAAAAACAAGAAACAAGACATGTTTCCTTTGTATAAACCGTCATTGTACATGGTGATCTCTTACGTTCCTGTATTTTGTTTTTATAGAAAATGCAACAATTGATACTAAAATAATATATATATAGCTTACACCAAAAGAGTCTCCTTTCATCAAATGTAAAACAGGCCTGGCATATGTGTTGCTCTCATCCATCTTCATGACAACAACTGCAGAATAGAAATGATTGGAATATCAAGAACCAACATATTAACAAAACAAAGAATAAACATAAAGGACTATTACAGTAGCTAAGAGGCTATCACCAAACCTGTAGTTGTTCACCTGAATTGCGATTGACTTCAAAATCAAAAATCCTTAAGCGTTAGCATTTCTACTCTTATAAACTACCGATTATCATTGATTGGCAATCGTGATGTCAAATTACAATAGACTCAAATGAGTTTGAATTTCAGAATTTCATATATTTGTCAAAATCAATCTCTTCCATAATGATTCCATCTATCTTATCGCAAGTGCGTTTTATTCATTGCCTACATAGGCCAAATGATCACGAAATAAGATACATTGTAAGTAATTAAAACCCAATATATAATAGCTTTGACTTTGAATAATTAGATCAATACTGTTTGAAATACGGAAATATCCCATTTATACATATTTTTTTGGTTACCTTTAGCCTCATAATGTCACTAGTAGATTAATCTTGTAAATAAATTATCACTTTAGAATACCATAAACATATAGCCATACGAATATATATATAATACTACATAAGGTTTTAAGATGGTGTTTCATTGCTACAATATAGATGAGTTGATGATTCAACCCGTGGGTCCATCTTACTTTTACATTATCATTAAAAAAGTCTTACAGGGTCTAATGGTACTCTAAATAAACGTTAGAGATTACCCGAAGGGCAATCAAAAGTGGACAATCCAGAGAAAATGGCAACATAGGGTACACAAAACGAAGAAAAACAAAACAAAAACACAACACAATATGTGTTGGACACCACTATACGCAAACAAACACAAATAACGTCAATAAGACATGAACCCTGCTACAAACAAGTGGAAATAAAGACGAACCGAACGTCTAAGCTAGTAATAGTACATATAACAACACTAACAACCCATTTGCTATATAAAGATATACCCACTAGCTTAATGTATCAACCTGCAGAAAAGAAGACGTCATCTGATTATACCAAAATATGATGTGATAAAATACCCATGTGGATATAAGAGTTTGTCTCGTTGTCAATAGCCAGAAACGACAGGTAATATAAGCTTCTTGACCAGCACATGGATAAATTGAAATGTTAATGGCACTTACAAATATGTCATAATTACAACAAAAACAATACTAACCTTCTCCAGAAAGAATAAAGTAAAAGGCTGATGGCGGATGTCCCTGTCTGACGATTATTCTTTTCGCTTCATATCTACAGAATAATATTAAGAAATGAAATTAATATATACATATTGTGTGTATATTTACTCTGTTTGATAAATGGTATGTACCCGTTTTCGGCTGTAATGTGAATAAATAAAAAGAAATACAAAAAATGCACAAAGCACTATGGAAAAATTCTCTAGGAATCACAATTCTCAACAGACCAAAACGACACTTTAAAAAGCTCGTATGTTTCCAAACATTAATTTTTTTTCAAGACACCTGAGATTTAATTCTTTAAGTACATTTGTATTTGTAAATAATTCTACCATAACGTCCTTCTTTCGCTTTGTAAACAAACGAGCGATTGATCGATAGGGTATAATCTCATTAGCACATGCACCGGTTCATGTGACTGACTTTCCCGTCGTAAATGTACCTGTTGATAAATTATTATCTGCTCAAATTTGACAGCATAAATTGTGTGCGACATTGTCCGCAAACGTAAATATAAATTACCGTCTTCCAATCAAAGTATTCTACCGTATTTGTACTCTTAGACATATCAGAATCGAAATAAATCATGGAAGCCAGAACGTGTTTTGAGTTTTAACATGGGTTGGCGGATATTAGTAAATTTTATCCTTCGCCTCTGGTTCGGGATAAAATACTAATATCCGCCAACCCATGTTAAAACTCAAAACACATTCTGGCGTCTATGATTTATTTCTTAATTAAAATTATTTTTGGTACATGAGAACTGTAACATCAACTGATGCTCTAACATTTCCTTTAAAAGTTAACAATGAAACAATTGACATGTTCTTTATATCATATTTCATTATGCATTACTGTATTTCGAAATAAAATGATATATCACTCCTGAATTATTATTGTAAACATATTTTCCTGTTATATGTTGTACATGTATCAGACGTGGCTGGAGACAACATTAATTATACCTCAGGAAATTACAACAAATAAGATACTATTATAATTGTTATAACTTTAATAAATCAATCTAAGGTAATACATTTCTATATTTTATTTAAAGATTCGTGTGAATTATGCTTTGTTCCATTGTTCAATGATCTTTTCTGTCACAGCTACCCTTTGTTTATTTTGCATCATCAAATAACAAGCAGGTAACATGTTTATTTCCTTATAGAGGAAAAAATGTACATTAAATCAGAGTTGTACCTTTCATAAATTCCAATTTCAGCTATTTTTCTTTGCATTCTTGCAGGATAATCTGCGATTGACTTTATGTTCCTTAGAGCTATTTGTGCCTGTTAATAAATATATTTGGTTTTGTTTTATCATTGAATATGATATAAAGTCACAATGCTACAATGCAATATTTTAACACTCACGTCCTTGTACACGTGCATTCATTAGGTTTTCACTGTAATGAACAGCTTTCTAGTTCCCATGTTTAATGTGTAACATATTAAAGGGATGGGATCCCATTAACCGCTTTAACCCGCAACAGTTTTGTGATGAGAGGTGATTGTTCATTGTGTTGATATTAGTGGAAATGATGGTTTTGCTTGGCTTATGGTGTTTTAGTGCCACTAGTTGTAAATTCAACTACCATACGACCATGACCACGACGGCCCCTGGTGGAATGGATGACCATCACTGTTTATACTTTCTTCTCATGTTTATCAATATATATTATACAATCAAGTAGGTAAACGGGTCATCTTGCGCGAATAATTGCCCAAAGCAAAAGGCTAAATAAGTAATAGTGTCAGAAAATATTGCCATTCAACGGACAGAAGTGACCACAGCCAATTAAGGATTGATCGCAATTTTTGTTCGGTTCATGAAGAAATAACCTCAATCAGGTTGTACACACCGTAGCGGGTTACGCAAGGGTGTGTACAACCTGATTGAGGTTATTTCGAATGAACAGAACAAATAATTTCGATCAATCCTTATAAATTAATTCAAACTTTTTTTGCTATGATATTGAAAAATATATTTATTTTTTCAAAATAAGGCAAATAATCGGAAATAAATTTATATAACCCCAAAGGTGCCTCATTTAAAGAAAATCACCTGATGACAACGACACACGACGCCTTGAGAACGACGTCTATTTTCAGATTCAGTACATATGAAAATAACCTCAACTTTTTAAACCAATCAAAACACGTATAAAATGACATGTGACTCTAAAATTAATTTATTGATATATATATTGCTCGCTATGGGCTACTACATAGACTTTTTAAAGTGCAAGCAGCATTACTTTTGGCCATCACTGTTCAGTGAAATGCGGCGGTCCGACTGACATAAACATAATCAAAGTTTACCTCATTAACCAGTCAGTTAAATAAAAGAGTTCATAGACCCTATTCATTTTTATGTTGTCGCAATTTCTGGATTGTTTTGAATATTTAGAAGTGTTTGACCCTTTGTAACTGTTAGAAATATGTTTATCGAGGAAGGAGGGTTATATTTAGGGTCACATTAACCGGTTTATAACCCCAGAATATTTTTCCATACCATACCCAAGATCGTAATACAATTTTGCATTCGCACTGTGTTTTTATTCTAAGGTGAATCAGAAGGTCTATTCGTGTTATTGGGGTTGTTGACCTTCATGGTTTTGCTTCGTTTTATTCTTGAACTTTTAAGTTTCAAGTTTAAGTTCTTACTCATTCTGTATGCCTCAGTTTGACTGTATAAACCACGACTGTCATGACAAACACATATTATTGCTATAACGTTGGTCAGTGACTTACGACATTTCGGTGTCCTGACCGCCATGATATAACTGAAATATTGTTTAAAATGGAGCTGATAATCCAGAACCCTAATTCTGGAACTATAATTATTTAGAAAAAGTAGGATCCTGTACATATACTGAAAAGAAGATCAACATATATCAGGAATCTTCGTCTTTATTTATTAATCAGCTTGTTAATTGATTATTTATCTTATGTGTGTTAGGAGTATCATCTTTCTTTTTGTTATTCAATTTTTTTACTTCCTATCTTTTGTTCTATGTTGTGTATTAAAGAAGGAGATTCATTGTGATATATCTATATTTGTTTAATAACTTACTGAGTATATGTCATGCTGTGTCCTGTCTTGGCTTTCTTTACTAAGTATACGTTTGGTTTCTTCTGATAATCGAAGCTGAAACATTATAAACAACACTTTTATATTACAAATTTCGTCTGATACAAAATTTAAAAAACTATATATATGAATTATTGAATAAATAAATCATAAACTTAATACCACACCATGATTTAAAATAAAAACGTAGATATCAGTGCACACGACATGAATAGCCTTCATCAGGTACGCTCAATATCGAAATATTGGAAAGCCAAATAATTTAATTGTGCAATTATAGAATTCTGAATAGATTTTCAGCTTGTATAAATACAGAAATTCACCACAAATATCAGTTTTAATTTTGTTTTGTTTTAGGGCTTGCTTGTTATTAATTCTAATATGACGTCCTTCAAATGCTTTGAGTCCAAAACCGTGGTAAAAATAATATTCTAATATGACGTCCTTCAAACGCTTCGAGTCCAAACCCGTAGTAAAAATAATATATACCTACACCCATTGTAATTTATGACGTCATCGACAATTTATAACGATGTTTTACCAATTTTTACATATTAGAATCGAGATAATTCATGGAAGCCATATGTATATATTGTCTTTACCACTGGTAGGCCTTGGTGTCAGTTCGTGGTAAAATATTCGGCATAAAGTGCCAACCCGTGGGAAAAACAATATAAATATATGGCTACCGGTAATTATATCTTAAATAACATATAGTGCCTATGTTAAAATGGGTAAAAATTAATTACCAAATTTACGCCATAATGATCAATAACCGGTTGTGACTCCGCAATGAAAGCTACTCATGTTTAAATTGGATAAAATTAAAGAAATATTGACGAAGTATAAACTAAACACATTTATTATGATGTTGCTATTAAATGTCGTAAATCTCCATATTTTGGTTCGGCTTCAATTCATTAAAAGTAAATAATTCTCGTGTGTTCTATTAGTATCCTAGTTATTATTTACTGTAAATATAGTTAGTTTAAATACACTACAATTAGTCGGTAAATAAAAAGATTAGAAATTCCCACTTGACGGAAATATGGTGGTATCTGACACATTGAGAGTAAAACACGGTTCTAAAAGCTCTCATCTTTTATCATAAGTCAAAACGCACAATGGTTACTTTGTTTCAAATGATGGAAATTCGTCAAACACTAAGCATAAAGTGGAACTGCTGGTATTCCATGCCTAAATTTGCAAGTCACTGTGATATATAAAATTTCCTATGTTTTGTATTTGTATTGTTTGTCTTCGTCCTGTGTCTTGCTTCAAATGTCGACAGTGTCTCTGAATTGTCGGTTCTTGCTTGCCTATTCGTTTTCTCTGACCTTTATTTAAATGAGCAGTGAATATAGGGATGCTCAGGGACAAAACATACTCTATATATGTCGAAATGTTAAAATAAAGGACAGGACGAACACAGCTTTTATTGTTTTTACGAAGGTATTGTATAAATGGCGTTTTAAACGATTATAAAAGCAAACCAGAAAGAAAAGGAGCACAATTCGTACCTTCTGGAATGTCGATAGTCAATGAAGATAATCCTTTTGTAAATGATTTTTTTCTCCGTGTAGTTTTGCGTGAACCTGTGTCTTTTCTTACAAAATAAAACTGTTCATTTCCCAAACCTAAATACATATACCTGCATGTACCCTTTTTGATTTAAAAGTTAGCTGAAAAGTACACTTACTGATTTATTTGCTTTGAACTTTGAAGGGTCAAACATAAGCTCAATTGGATTGTCATAGTCTCGGAAATGAAGACCTTTAATGAACGGTGACACCTCGTCATCATTTTCACGGTTCCTGAAAACAGTTAATGAACATATGTATATATATTTTGCAACTACACATGTATCAACTACTTGTGTAAATTAGAAGTACCAAACATCTGACGTAATAGTGTTCCTGATGTATTATATGGTTTTCTATCTGACCTAATAGTGTTTCTGTTGTATTATATGGTTTTCTATCTGACCTAATAGTGTTCCTGTTGTATTATATGGTTTTCTATCTGACCTAATAGTGTTCCTGGTGTATTATATGGTTTTCTATCTGACCTAATAGTGTTCCTGGTGTATTATATGGTTTTCTATCTGACCTAATAGTGTTCCTGGTGTATTATATGGTTTTCTATCTGACCTAATAGTGTTCCTGTTGTATTATATGGTTTTCTATCTGACCTAATAGTGTTCTTGGTGTATTATATGGTTTTCTATCTGACCTAATAGTGTTTCTGGTGTATTATATGGTTTTCTATCTGACCTAATAGTGTTCCTGTTGTATTATATGGTTTTCTATCTGACCTAATAGTGTTCCTGGTGTATTATATGGTTTTCTATCTGACCTAATAGTGTTCCTGGTGTATTATATAGTTTTCTATCTGACCTAATAGTGTTCTTGGTGTATTATATGGTTTTCTATCTGACCTAATAGTGTTCCTGGTGTATTATATGGTTTTCTATCTGACCTAATAGTGTTCCTGTTGTATTATATGGTTTTCTATCTGACCTAATAGTGTTCCTGGTGTATTATATGGTTTTCTATCTGACCTAATAGTGTTCCTGGTGTATTATATAGTTTTCTATCTGACCTAATAGTGTTCCTGGTGTATTATATGGTTTTCTATCTGACCTAATAGTGTTCCTGGTGTATTATATGGTTTTCTATCTGACCTAATAGTGTTCCTGGTGTATTATATAGTTTTCTATCTGACCTAATAGTGTTCCTGGTGTATTATATGGTTTTCTATCTGACCTAATAGTGTTCCTGTTGTATTATATGGTTTTCTATCTGACCTAATAGTGTTCCTGGTGTATTATATGGTTTTCTATCTGACCTAATAGTGTTCCTGGTGTATTATATGGTTTTCTATCTGACCTAATAGTGTTCCTGGTGTATTATATGGTTTTCTATCTGACCTAATAGTGTTCCTGGTGTATTATATGGTTTTCTATCTGACCTAATAGTGTTCCTGGTGTATTATATGGTTTTCTATCTGACCTAATAGTGTTCCTGTTGTATTATATAGTTTTCTATCTGACCTAATAGTGTTCCTGGTGTATTATATGGTTTTCTATCTGACCTAATAGTGTTCCTGGTGTATTATATGGTTTTCTATCTGACCTAATAGTGTTCCTGGTGTATTATATAGTTTTCTATCTGACTTTATAGTGTTCCTGGTGTATCATATGGTTTTCTATCTGACCTAACAGTGTTCCTGGTGTATTATATGGTTTTATATCTGACCTAATAGTGTTCCTGGTGTATTATATGGTTTTCTATCTGACCTAATAGTGTTCCTGTTGTATTATATGGTTTTCTATCTGACCTAATAGTGTTCTTGGTGTACTATATGGATTTCTATCTAACCTAATAGTGTTCCTGGTGTATTATATGGTTTTCTAACTGATTTTAAATGATATCATCTAAATTCATTTAAGCATATTGTTTTTATTGTTCCTAAAAGGTGAATTTATACTGGTTTCCAGAAAAAGTATAGGATTTTATCTAGCTAATAGAAAGGGAGATTGAAAATGAAAGTCATATACCAGGACAAATGTTGTATTGGCTTTGAGACGAGAGAAATGGCGGTGATGGTCGTAGAAGAACAGACAGAAAATGATTACTTTGAGAAATGAGCTTTAATGATAATCATCATGTATAATAAAAGAGAATTTATTAATTTTGAGATAATGTATTTCAGTCAAATAAACGTCGTACAACAGGAAGACATTTCCAAATCGAAGAAATGAAAAAGAATTCGTGTGATTTTCGCATAAGAATGAAAATGTACTATATTTCACAATGCTTTTCGTTTCAAAATTGATACTTCTTAGCATTGAAGTACAGAGCGTATGTAGTAGAAAGGGAATATGATTGTCATATAAAAACATATCATAATGTACAAGTTTTACTTATAAATGGTCATTAGATATAAGAAGAAGTTACTAAAGTTGCTATATCTACATTCACCATAACTGACTGTTATATAAGAAGAAAATAAATATGTTTTGAAATACACGACTTACATATCGATGAAGACATAGAAATATGACAGTAGAAGGTATCATTTCCTGTCTCCTAGCTAGATATATCAACTTGAGCACTGATAAAGACGTGGATATATAAAACATCAAAATGCAACATTTCCTCGTTCCTGACTAGAAGAGTAACACGACAGGATTTGACAAGACAAAATAATTATGAAATGTTTTCCGTTTTGTATTTAGCGATTATGACACAAAATACACATTACATTATCATTGGATCAATGTTTAACGAATTTTTGTGGACTTTGGTGTTTTAGCAAACCGCTAGAAGTACATGAAAACTTGCACATCGTAATTGATTATTTTTTTATCGCATAAATTTGACATCTAGCGTTTACAAATGTGTAATTGATCTAATTTCTGTCAATGAAATTTATTATTTATTTATTATTGCTAAAATGTATCCCCCTACTTTTATCTGAATAACAACACGTACCATAAATTATTAGTATGTCAATATGTACTTGTGATTACAAATAGATAAACTTTCCGGAACAAATATTTAGCCGTGTCATTTTTCAGTAATATTTATGCTACGGGTTTTCGAGTTAAACGGTTAGCGTTCGATTTTTTAACCGTTTAACTCAGAAATCCGTGGTATAAATGATTTGTAGCGTGAAGCCATGCAATATCACATCTATGTCGTTGATTATTGCACGGCTCTCTGAGAGTAATAAAACTACAGCCAAGACTTAAAGTGTGCAATATCTCATATCTGCGCGTATTATTTCATATTTCCTAGCTGTTTCTTACATTCTGGTATATAAACGATAAAATGATCAAAGGAAAATAATGCACTCATGTTGCAACATATGATAATAACTGTTTACACCTACCTAAGGCTATGCATATTCATTAGACGTATACAATACACTGTCATCTTCCCTGCAAGTCGAAATAAATGTAAACGTGCCTACAATTGAATAAAGTATAAAATCAGTATTGTGACATACAATATCAAAACACAATATCAAATCATTAAGCTAACTTTTTATATACTCTAGTTGTGAAGAAGGCAGGTTTGTAGTTGCAGTAATAGGTTTAATATCGCCACACAGTGTGCCTGTTCCAAGTCTGTTATTTAGTTTGACCTTTTTATTATTGTTATTTTGTATATTATATATATGTGTTGAGTTTCTAGAGATGTAGTTCGTGTTACTGTGTTGACTATATGATAATGTTTGCCCCTTCTGGGTGCGACATATTGTTTCCGTCCTGTCCGTCCGTCACAAATGTTTGTTTACACCCCTACTGCATCTCATAGTATTACTCAAAACTGCATGCTTGTTTATTATCAAATTGAGACTGACATATAGTTACGACAGTTTGATCGGAATATGTTTGAATGAGTTGTTTCCCTTTATGATTTATATAATTTCATTAAAAAAAACAAAAAAACCCAACGTAACTCTTCCTATATTTAATATGATTATTACTCACAACTTTGCACGTTTGCTTTTTACCATATGGAGATTCTCCTGTCTTTATGTTGTTTCACTGGACTATTTTTGGAATAGTTGTTGCCCTTTTTCCTTAAAATTGTGTACACACAACGCGAACATTTTAATGGGAGTTACAAGGTTTCTTTGACGGAAGAGTGGGACATGCCTTTGTAGTAGTTCAACACCCAACATTTGATCGCCTAATGTTTTTTTTGTGTGTGTGTTTTTTTATATATATTTTTTTTTTATCTCTATTAGCTTTTGTATGTGCTTGATGTTTGCCAGGGGAGTAGGGCATGTTGTTGTAGTTAGATAAATGATTACATTGTCGATTACTTCTATTTCACTACTACTTTACAATTTAAATACGACAGTAATATGCTGTGGGTCTGTAAACATATGCAAAAAGGTTATTTTTTGTGCTTTTATTGCTTTTACAATTTATCAATTTATTAACAATCGGTTAATTTTCTACCATTTTATTTTGTACCGTTGGTGGCCGTAATTTTAATAAATTATTATTTTTTTACACTTTAAATACATCAATTGTGATTATGAGCTTTTTCAAGAAGTATTTTGAATGGGAGTTAACATAATATAACTTTTAGTAGGACAATCTATAGCATGAGTACCATCCCCTTAAGGACTTCACTTCATTTAACATTCAAACCATTTTTGTGATAGATTTTTGTCAATAAAGGTAGAATTAGTCATGAAAATAAAAAATAATAACCTAGAAGGATATTTTTGGTTACCTACTGTATAAAATTGGTTCCAAATGACATTGAAATAACATAAAAATAGAACACTCGAAAATATCCAAACTGATCAAAGAAATTTGAAAGTTTAATTCAAGGATGTAATATGAAATTGCAGATAGAGTAGTATTTGATTTAATTGCACACATCATCCATATTGAAAGTGGTGTGTTACTTAATATTGTCTATTTCAATACCTAGGTACGTTTTGTGTAAAGGTATGTCTTTGAAGTTTTATGTTTTATTTATCTGTCAATAGTTCCATAATATCAAGTGAAATCTCAAGAAAATGTTTCAAACGCAAAATATTCTATAATTTTATCCTAATTAGAACCAAAGTTCCTTTCGTGGAAAGTCAGTCTTAAAAAGGCCGAAGTATTACAAAGCAAAACCATATCATATAATAAAGCAATATATATACATGTATATTCGAGTATTCGACACTAGTGGAACAGGATTAACGAAGTAGTCGAATATTCTACATTTGTCTACATTAGCTTTCAAGTCAAACAAGAATGGTAGAAAAAAATACACAAAACAAAAATATCTTATCGGTTTTTTATTGTTGTTTATTTAGTTGAACATTTGGTGCTTATATATTTTCTAAGCGTACAGTCGTTAAAGCAGTTACAATATTACCACTATGCACCGTCATTTGACATGATATAATGATATTATTCGTCAAAATGATATAATTTACATTATTTTAATAAAATTCAACCAACCAACTGTGAAAGTGTTGCATACTTCGGAAATCAAAATATCAATACTATGAAAACTTACGCCATATCACGTAATATTCCAGTCAATTTGATTAATAATTTCAAACGATTATAATGCTAATGAGTATTCAATGACCAACACTGATTCACACCCCGTCGATAAGTTTTATTTTCATAATAATCTTGCTAACAGACATATCTCCCTCAGTCATAGGTGACCTTAGCCGATGTTGGCTATCTTGTTTAGACCCTTTGGTTTTATAGCTCCCAAACACATTCACGTTATTTGAATTTCCAATGTTTCGATTTTGAGCGTACCTGATGAAGGTTATTCCAGAAATAAACTTGAGATCTATGTTTTATTCTAGTAACACGGCTCTTTCGATGCAACCTTGACCCTTCCAGACAGATGCATATCACTTACAGTAGACATGTTCTATTTGTTTGTAATTGTCACATGACTACTCCTCGTGTTCATCCTTTTGTCTACTTATGTGTTACACTGACGCATTAATTTATCTCAATTATATATTAGAGTACATACAACAATAATAAAACTTGACCAGACAAACATTGATGTCTGTTCTTCTTCCTAAATAGTTTTAACCTTTTTCAATTGTCCTTTGCAACCTCCGATATAATCTTCTTCCCGTTGAAGGTGGTACATAGTTGGTAGAATGGTGGGTATTTTAAAACAGCCAAATAAACTCTTGGACATTTAGACTGGTGTATTACATGTATTACATACCAGGGAATATCCACAAATAGTTTTCTTTCCATTTCACCCCTCCATAATGGTAAATTAACCACAACAGATATTTTGGTTACTCTGACCATGCGGGTTGTATTACAGTTGAGGAAATGCATGAATATATGAATTATTATTTGAAACTGTAAAACGAAATACAATGTACATCTACTTAGTTTGAAATGAATAATTCAGGAATTGTTTTCCATGGCAATTAATGAGATACTAACAAATGCATCCTGTTTGGACACACGAAACCCGTATTCTTTGTGATCTAGTAGGAACACAGAACCGTATTGTTGGTGGTGATCCAGTTGGAACATATAACAGTTTTATAGCTGTGATCCAGTTATGTCACAGAACAGTATTTTAGCTGTGTTAGAACACAGAACCGTATTCTTAGTGGTGATCCAGCTGGAACACAGAACCGTAATCTTGGTAGTGATCCAAATGGAACAAAGAATCGTATTATTGGTGGTGAGCCAGTTGGAACACAAAAAAAACTATTTTGGTGGTGATTTCAATTGAGACACAGAAAATCCGTACTTTGGGTGGTAATCCAAATGAGACATACAAAAATCAATATTCTGGGCTGTAATTAAGTTGGGACACAGAAAAACCCCTATTTTTATGACTGTCCTGACAACTGATGACCAATTATTCTAGTGGCGATCTAGTTAGGATATGACTATTCGGAGGGGCCGTCGTAGCCGTGATCGTATGGTAGTTGGATTTACAGCTACCTATGCAATCAGTGCCTATCACCACTGATGTTGTGAGCTCGAATCTCGATCAGGGTCAAGAGTACATTATGTGATAAAGTTTGTCAGTGACTTGCGACAGGTCCGTGGTTTCTCCGGGTCCTCCGGTTTCCTCCATCAATAAAACTGACCGCCACGATATAGCAGAAATATTGTTGAAAGTGGCGTTAAACACCATCAAACAAACAAACAATATGACTATTCGGTACTAGTTAACTATTGCATGTTTTTATTTTGTCATATTGTGGTTGGTATAATTTGGTTAGTTTGAGAGTATTTTAGTACTTTAAGTAATAGTAATTTTGTCATTTTATTACGATATAACATCTAGTAATGTGTATCCATGTACCAGGATATTACGTTTACACAGTTCACAGGGTGGTGTTTGGTAAAAGTCAGAGTTACTTATTAAACCTCCAAGGAGACCAATAAAACTATTAAATTGTTTGTCACTATACAATCGTTTCTACAATAAGATATAAAGTACACTCAAGTGATGTATTTATTTAGTCCGAATGGCTATGTTGTTGTCACGTCGCGAGCGGCTAAATTTGTCCAAGATTTAATAATTAAAATGTAACTAAATATTTATTTATTACAACTTTCTGAAATAAATGACTGATCGGAACATACAAAATATGTGACAATTGAAAAGGGCGTTGTTAATTAAATTAACATTTTTTGAATATATTTCATTTCATTTTCTTCTGTCCTTATTTGAAAAGAAACTGAATAATGATTACTGTATTATAATTATTATAACGTGTTTTGCAAGATAATATCACCGAAATTGTTGATATTTATCCGATTATAAGGTTTTGAATAAAAAGCGTACTTTATATTGATAAATACTTTACAAAGCTGGATATTTAAGGGATTATAATATCATCCTTTCATTACATTTTTAAGATTTAATTGTTACACATTTGTGTATTTGACAACATAAGTATGTTTGTTTGTTTATTTTTATTATTTTCATTTCGTAAATTGCTATATTTCGAAAATGGGGAACTTATCAATAAAACAGTATATTTGAGATTTCATCTGTAAAACAGGTCTGTTGAATATTAAAATAATTTATTCTCCCTTTTCCCAAGTAAGTGAAACCAGGGAATTCCCTGGTTAAACTTTGTGTTTTCTATTATCAGAATAATCTCATTAAGTTTGCAGATATATACAAACATTTTGTTAATTAGTCATTACACCCCGATTCATCATCTGTTATTATTGCATTGCCATGGAGACAGAAATAACACGAGGTTTTTTTTGTTTTTTGTTTTTATATACATGTATTTTCATGTAATGATATTGTGACCATATTCATTAACATCTGGAAAGCTAAACACAGACGTTGTTCTTATCCAATTGATGTTGTCTTAAACGTTTCATTTTCACATACAAAAGTATTGCAAAAAATAGGTGCTAAATTTAACAAAGAAAACTTACCATGGCAGCATCATGCTTCTGTTTAGCCAGTTTCTGTTTTCTACCTTCCATGATTGAATCTCTACTTAAAACTTTTCTAACAAAGCCAACAAATTGTATTTTACGTTGTACAAGTTCCCAGTTATTTCGATCCTTTTGTCCGTTATTAAGATCACTATTTAATATTTTTCTGGTAACATTATTCCAATGATTCTTGTATTTCTGATTAGTTTCAATGTTTCCACTAAAAAGTTCATTGTTACTTCTAGCATGACTCGAAACTCTTGATTTTCTTACACTTGTTGAAGAACCACTTCTGACACTTTCATTTTCTGACAACTTAGAATCACTTCCCAACCTTCCGTTTGTATAATGACCACTGCGATAATCTCTGAAAGAAGGATCACCTTCAGATAATGTCCTCTTTTTATTATATCTGAATCTGTTTTTCCGTTGTTCACATTGTTCAGACCAATCCCCGTCAAACGACACCCGTTTGTAAACAGCATTCGACTTCTTAACATCTATATTAGACATTTTATTTGTTCTTCGGCTTCAATATAAGTATACAAAACTTCCCTTATTCAAATTTAATTTGGGTAGTATATTTACTCTCATACTTATCATATAATGAAACTGACGATTTTCAAGATGAACGTACTTTTTAATTAACAACTTCAAATATGAAAAATAATTTCCTTCAATAAAACCAATTTAAAACAGTCATTTAAACACAATGACCCTTATAACAGATTCACGTGAAATATTATGATAAAACCACTTTCTATGTTGTATTTTTATAGCAATATCTAAAACATTAAATTGTCGAAATATGGCACGTATGTGTCCCTATACGGATTTAGTTATGTCAATAAACGGTATATCAGGAGAAGACCTTATTGATCATTACTAAAATCTCCTTGTGTGTCTTCTAATCAAATCAAATATAATCAGGTGAAATCACATAGAATTTTCACATGTGAATTGTATCAAGGTCGAAACATCTTAGGTATTTAATCATATTAATTTCATACTTTATTTCAACCTCCAATATCTACATCATTTTAATAATTGACCCCCATAATTCAGTTGATTTTAAATATTTGTGTAAATCTTTATATTGAGGCTTTTAAATATTTTAGTTGGACATGAAAAAGTCGAGGGTTAAGATTGGAACAATGAAATGGTTTAAAACAATATTGAAATTAAAAATTCTGTGAATATGGGTCAATAATAAAGAAATATAGATTTTATATAATCACCAGTTTATTATCCGTAATTAAAATTTCCCAAAGCATTTTGGGGAGGTAGATTTTAAAGTAAACATACCATGTTTATTTCTTTTAGTCAGTTTAATCTAACTTTATATCAAAACAGAAGTACAAGTCAATTCAATTGGCCGAACAATTTTCAGGACAACAAGAACGTACTCTGGTTTACATAATGGATACACCTGGTACTTTTAAAATATATATACTTTATTTTTTAATTTGCCGAATATGTTTATATAAATCTGTATTGGGGTCTCCGTGTTCGTGGTCATGATCGTATGGTAGTAGGATTTACAACTACCTGTGAATCAGTGTCTATCACCACTAACGTTGTGAGTTCAAATCAAGCTCATGCGAGATGTACTCGATACAACATTATGTGATAAAGTTTCCCAGTGACTTGTGGCAGGTTGGTGGTTTTCTCCGGGTACTCTGGTTTCCTCCACCAATAAAACTGACCGCCACGATATTACTGAATTATTGTTGAAAGTGGCGTTAAACACCATAACCCTAACCCTCAAAATATATATACTTTATTTTTTGATTTGTCGAATATGTTTATATCAATCTGTGTCAAGTCAGCTCTTTAAGACTCTGAGTTTTGCATAATAGTAATTATGTATGCAGATCCATGATTTTAAAATAGTATTGATCAAAATACATAACACGACGTTAAATCATTTGTGTTATTCAACGATAGTGATAGCAATATAAATATTTAACGGTTTATATTTCACCGATGAATAATTGTGAAATGTTTGCATAATAACCATTTCAATGTTTATTTCACTAATGAGCTATAAATAACTGTTTGCATTTAGTCTGAAAGTTTTATGGTTTATATAGACTGTAGGCGTTAAAAATGACAATATAATATACATATAATGGTACAAAATGTACACACAAAAGAAGAAAACAAAATATTGATGTTGTTGCTTCCGATCGCGACAAACTATGTTGTTAGAATGTCCTGCAAGATATTTTTAGCACTCGCTTAAACATTTCGTTGTAGGGGGACAGGTATACTATTCGTTGACATTGTTATTGACCTTGTGATCAAGTCACGTGTAAATATAGTCTATATATAATTAATTCTTGATTCCAAAAATGTAAATTCCCGTCAAATTTTTAGGAGAAATCTCAGACCAAGGAGTTCCACGGGGTGTGTGTTAAATTGGTTTTATGTGTTCTTTATTGCTAGTCTCATCTTATAGTCACCAGATACGCTGAAAGATAATTCGAATGTGCATACTAACCATCCATACTTTATGGTTGGTTGGCTTATGTTGTTTATGTAGTTATACCGTGGCGATCAGTTTTATTGGTGGATGAAACAGGAATAAACGGAGAAAACCACCGACCTGTCTCAAGTCAATGTTGTATCGAGTACACCTCGTCATGAACGAGGTTCGAGCTCACAACTTTAACGGTGGTACGCACTGATTTCACAGGTAGTTGTAAATTCAACAACTTTATGATATCAGTACACAAGAGAATATTCCATTTTAAACCTATGATATGTATTCACGTATTCGTAATTTGATCTGCCAGTGACAAATAAAAATAGTAAACAAAATCTTTAAGATATATGTAATGAACGTGGTAACATTTATGCACTAGATGCGCATTTTGATAAATCTCACCAATTATATCAATACTTTGTATCAAATGTTGAAAAACCAGAAGGTGGAAGATATCTGAAGTCATAAAATCAGAAATTACTAAAAAAACAATTTCATGAAAAAACCATTTGGCAATCCCTATTGTATCGTATTCCCTTAAGCTTAGGACAACCAATAACACAAGATGAGTTCTTAGCTTAGAATATTTAAATCTTTTGAAAGTCGCAATGTAACCTCATGGTCGTCCTGGCAGGTCATACAAGTTTGATAAACACGGATTAATCCGCATGTAGACTTTGATGCATTAAATATAACCCTTGTGATTACATACCATTAAATATAACCCTTGTGATTACATACCATTAAATATAACCCTTGTGATTACATACCATTAAATATAACCCTTGTGATTATATACCATTAAATATAACCCCTATGATTACATACCATTAAATATAACCCTTGTGATTACATACCATTAAATATAACCCTTGTGATTACATACCATTAAATATAACCCTTGTGATTATATACCATTAAATATAACCCTTGTGATTACATACCATTAAATATAACCCTTGTGATTACATACCATTAAATATAACCCTTGTGATTACATACCATTAAATATAACCCTTGTGATTACATACCATTAAATATAACCCTTGTGATTACATACCATTAAATATAACCCTTGTGATTATATACCATTAAGGCATTAATTTATCAGTTTTCGTTTAATACATTTATACATAAATAAATATAGTTCATACTGATTTCTCCCAGGGTTACAGATTCATAACCCTATATTAAAGTATGTCTAAATAATAAATATGTACAAGGCGTATATTTATTTGTTTCACTATAGGACTATATAATGTTGTACACAGTATATATACATATATAATGATTATTACATATGATTTAAATAATTACGTAATATAGGCTATAAAAAAGTTTGCAAAAATAATGCAATGACAAAAAGCGGTGTGTAATGGTTAGTGTATTGTTATTCTTCGCTCAACAGTCATTACTAAGGAGTAAGAGCAAAGACTGGTTGTATCGGAATCAGAATTAATGTGTCAGAGTAGAGCAATATGTATACCAGTGGACTGTTGTTTCAGTGAGCTAGCACTATAAAAATCCAGCACACGCATCAGTAAAATTATTATAATGGTACTAGTGGACAACACGTACCATCAGAGATTTTTGTTGTCCGTGCAAAAGTGAATTATTGGAGATCCAATTATCAAGAAGGGGAGGGTTACAATCCAACAAACTGGTATAACTCCGCTACTTGTTTATGAATGTCCCAAGCCATGGCTGGAATTCCATCGTCTTTTTTAATTTCAGTGATTTGAGGTTAGAGGTGGTTCTTCGTTCTGTTGAAATTGCTGGAATTGTTGACCATAACTGTTTAAACTTTTGTTTTCATAATATATAATAAAATATTGTAATGGACAAGTCAGCTGGTAAGAAGTTTCTCCTGCTCCATGTTAAACTATAATGGCGTGGTGTACTCGATACAAAATTGTGTGAAAAAGTGTATCAGTGACTTGCAACAGGTCGGTGGTTTTCTCCGGTTTCCTCCACCAATAAAACCGATCGCCACGATATAACTGAACTATTGTTGAAAGTGTCGTTAAACACCATAACCTTAACCCCTCGTATATAAGTAAATGTTATTACTGCTATTATAGTCTTTCATATTACTACAATTCTACATGCAGAGATATGTTTAAAAAGGTATCTCCATTCTATGGCGATGTTATTAACAAAGCTAAAAGTTAAAATATGACACATCTAAAGTCGTTCCTGCTCTTCTAGCGACACCCGTCGTGTTACTCTAGCACAAAGCCGCTGATGATCCATATATGGGAAAGGACCTAGTTATTATTACGACAAACGGAACATATCCATGTCACCATGTCGAGCGTAAAACTTTTGAAGTGAAGAATTCAACTTAACCACTAGGACCCCTTGGTTCAGTAGTTTCTTTGTTAGTAGCAACCCTCTATCAATGAAATCATGCTAGAAACATCAAACTCTAAAATATCGCATAAACTTATATAGATATATACATATGCATCTGCTGTTGAAATGTTGCTACATATAAATGGAAAGTTCACATTGGCCATGATTGAGAAAGGAGAAATCGTATCTTTTGCAGTAAAGTTTCGTTTTTTACCGGCCGCACCGTCAATTACTACGTGTAGGTCAAGGTATGACACAGACCCAGCTGTATTTGTGGTATTCCTTATTCAAAATCTCAATGGGATAAGATGCTATCAACATAATCACCAAATTTAGAATTATTTATTGAAAGAACATCACATAAAGAGCGGAAGTGAAAAGATAAGATCAGGCTAGCTTCTTTTCTTTTTTTTCCCCGTTCAACTTTCAGTAAAATGAAAAACAAAAATGACCACACCATCAGAATAGTTTCAAAATCCAATCACAACATCGCACAAACAGAGGCAAAATCACATTTACAAGACCACTCACTCTCCTGTCCTCGATAAAAACGGGCGGGATTAAACTAGTTTTATGGACCCAAACCTCCCCTTATAGTGTAATGATGGTACCAAGCAAGTGCCCTCCACATTCGAGCAATCGCCAAACCTCACAGTCACACACAACGAGGCGAGCAGCATTGTTATTAAAACCATTAAGCCATAATCTTGATCTTTATACATAATCTATTGATTCCTCATGACGCGAAAGTTGTAATATGCATAATACTAGTTTTACAAAAGAGAGCCGATCACCCCAACCATCATTTAGGTGTAAGGGCCGTCGTGGTCTTGATAGTATGGTAGTTGAATTTATAACTACTTATGCAATCAGTACTTATCACCACTAACGGTGTGAGTTCGAATCCCGCTCAGGCGAGGTGTACTCGGTACAACTGTATGTGATAAAGTTTGCCAATCACTTGCGACAGGTCGCTGGTTTTATCGGGTACTCCGGTTTCCTCAACACATCAAAATGACCGGCACGATATAACTGAAATATTGTTGAAAGTGGCGTTAAACACCATAACCCGCAACCCTCGTGTAAGTGTAGACATTTTTACTCTACTTTCTTTTCATTTCTTCAGAATCATTATTGCTACGTTGATTTTATATATATTCAGTATACATTAGTATTACAAGCATGGTATAGAACAGCGAGACATCACATTGTTTAGACATTAATTCTACATTTAATAACATCTAAATAAGAAACTCAACACTAAATGTACATTTAAATTCGTGTGTTTCCTAGCAGTCACATACTCTAGCATGATACGAAGGTTTTAGTTATATAACGTACACAAACGACACAAAATTCTTCAATACTTATATCAATACATATATGTATTTGGATACCTCAAATACTTCAAAACGATAACAATTGTCAAAATGATCTTCAGAAAATAATTCACTGTCGCCCTTTATGTGTACATTTACAAACAAACGAAAGGAACACATGAAAGGACTATTTTCTTGAGCAAATAATTATCCATGTCTAAACCGAAATATCAGTGCAACAGTTGTCTAAAAGAAATATATTCACGTTAGCTACTGAGTCCCATGCAAAGAACAATTAATCTTTTTCCCTTCCATATGTTTGACAACAATATGCTTTTTAAAATAATTGTAGACATGTGGTTGGCTTATATTTCTCATTGTTTTATCCCGTCATTTGACCTTGGAAGATTACTGTACAAAATAACCCCCGCGCCCTATACTTGCAAGCTTTGTTGACCTTGTTTCAAGACCTAGCTGCCGTGATTGCTCACTATGATGAGAAAAAGAAACATTTAACAAGCTATGTCACTATCACTTTCGTTATATGCCGTTCAAGAAAATGCAGAAATGGTTTCCACTGACACTTCTGGGGAACATGGAATCAACATTGTTATTGTGTATGGTTCCCTTCTTAAATTTAAATACATACCAAGCATTTTTGCCCTTCAAATATAAAACAACGTAACAGTAGACATTATTGTCATACATGTACATGTATATGAAGGATAAAATGAAAAACAAAAACTATTACACTGTCAGAACAAAGAAAATCATAGAAACATTGGTCAAATAGATACACCTAAAACACATATACATTACCCCTAATTTCCCGGGCTTGGTGCAAGCACTTAAATAAAAAAAAAGTTGCGGTGTTATGGGATCAAACCTCCCCTCTTAGTGATATTGTATGTTGTATATCTAATTGCTATCTTTCATGACTATGATTTTACTATACTTTTCACCGAAATCCACAAAAGTTATCATTAATGTGAATGAAGCGTGGCAGTCTCCAAACACGACAGACATTGTTTGAAGATACCAAAAGGGTTATCAGAACACGAAAAGAAGGACAGACAATACAATGACCAACAGAAAAAAATTTGCCCATTTAGTTATTAAAATTCTCCAGATTAAGTAGTGAAGTTAATAGGTAGTTAAGTAGGTTTAGGCGTTGCATGGTATTTGATACACAGCAATGTACATGAAACTGACAATTTCAAAGGCGTTGATCATTTAGTGTCTGTCCGTTATATATGAAATGGACTTTTCCTTCATTGTCATATATTATAATATCAAGTGAATATTCTTATGACGGTTGATTATCTATTTCAATAAGATTAATACTAAGGTATTATTTAACTTGTTCGACAGAATAAATAGCAAGAGTTTGATCTACAGGTACAAGACCAAGTTTTAAGTAACTCTGATCATCATGTCAATTGTTCTTATCATTATTATTGATAATTGGAAGTGATACATTCTAGTTTTATATACCTAGCGAATTTAATCAATTTTGTATATGGCTTAAATCGCTTTAATATAAGTAAAAGGTACATTATGCACGAATCTGAAATTGATTGATTGTCATGAAAAGAAAGTTTAAACAGTGACGGTCAACAATTCCACCAATGTCAACAAATACCTCACACCTTAACTCATTGAACACAAAAATATCCCGACAATTACCGAAGGATATTCAAGTACTGTCTTAGGACAGATACAAATATATGGCGAGGTTAAATTGATTTATTTGGATTCTTAACCTCCACTATCTTGATAACTGGTCGCCCACGGCAATACAGATATAAACGAACAATACAAAGAAACCCTACACAAATTATCTTCCATTCCAAAAGACAGCATACTGAGATATCCTTGACCTTACAATCTTTTGAATTTGATCGTACCTGATGAAGGTTATTCAAGAAACGCGTCATGAGCACTAAATTATTTGATATCTACGTTATTATTTATATTATATTGTCAATAAATCCTGAAACAAATTTTCTTTCAGCCTAGAACGTTTGCTACATTTCTGCTAGATTCATGACTAACACAGTCTGAAATATAACTTCGAGTACAAAGAAGATCTTAAAAACAGTACAAGCATAATGTTAAAGCAAAAGAATAAAGACTAGGGTATCACTAACGTTTAACAAACACCAGAACTGATACCACGTGCTCCGAAAGAGTAAGCTCATCCTGTTCCTCTGATGGTACCTTATTGTGTCGGTACAAAAATTCCTAAGCAAATAAGGAACACAACGCAAACGGAAGTCAAGCAATGAACATCGAAAATCGTAATGAACAATACAATACTTAACCTAACAGGACAACACGAACTACCCACAAAAAATAAAACATGGGCTAAGACCACATTATAAAGCAATAAATCAGTAAAGGTAAAAATAGTACATGCTTTAATTATAACAAGTATAAGGGGAGATAATAGGATCCGAACAAATTGTCTTGCAAACATATAGTAGATGCTTCGATCGACATCATATTAACTATTCAGACCCGATTAACCCCTGGACTTTGTACAGAGAAAATCTTTTTTTTTTTATTGAAAAATAGATTTCCTTGTGTCATTCTGTCCTTGTGATTTTTTGATCGCATTTGATACTGTTCTGACGGTATGGTATAGTTAAAAAATAAATCATGGAAGCCAGAATATGTTTTGAGGCGAGGGATAAAATTTACTAATATCCACCAACCCATGTTTAAACTCAAAACACATTCTGGCTTCCATGATCTATTTCGATTCTGATATGTCTAAGAGTACAAATACGGCAGTATACTTTGATTGGAAGACGGTCATTTATATTTACGTTTGCGGAAAATGTCGCACACATTTTATGCTGCCAAATTCGAGCAGACGATAATTCATCAACATGTACATTTACGACGGAAAAGTCAGTCACATGCACCGGCGCATTTGCTAATGAGATTATACCCAATCGATAAATCGCTCGATTGTCTACAAAGCGAAAGAAGGACGTTATGTTAGAATTTATTTTTTATTTTATTATGATAATAATACCCTTTAGAAAGTAAAACATATTCATCATTCAAATCATGTTGGATTTTCGAATAGTTTTCACCAAACGTATCCAATATGGAGATTTAAGATGATCTTGAACTTTATGAGTATCTGTGCACATTTGACATTTATTCATTTCTGTGTTTAACCGTTGATAGTTTGGCTATATTATGGTTGTTTTTCGTTTTTTTTCATTGGCCTTTAATGGCGATTTTATATAGGTGTGTGTTGCTGAATGGAAGTTTACTTCTTCCATCTTCTTGAAAGAACAATTGAAAAATATTTTAATTAATGAAGATAACTTACGAAGTTTTTTCATTCCAAAACTGACAATTTCTTTCACTTTGTTTATACAACTGAGTTCAAATCTTAAAATGGCGTGGTGTTTTAATGAAAACAAATAAACTCAAACATGGAGACTCAATTTTAAATCTTAAAGTAATTAAAAGTAGTGTTATAAAACCAAAATGTCGAGCATGGAAATTATAAAGTAAAAAATCATATCTTTAAGCATTAATATTATGGTTTTAATATGAGACAGGCACAACATGTTTGAAGGACGAAGTCCTATAATTTTAAGAGGGAGGCGTTAGAAGGGAATGTATTTATTTTTCAAGTACGTTTTAATTTTTTTTTCTAAATTATTTGGTTGAAGTTATCTCTCTTTGACTAATGGCTGTTCCGTTCATTTTACCTACGCCGCTCTTCCGCCGAGAATCTCATAGAAAGAGATTTTTTAATTAGAATTTTATTTCAAGTTTATTTCGATTTTGCATAGAGTAAATAATTAAAGAAATGGGAATTTTTCATTGAAATATATATTTTTGCGTTTCTAAATATCAATTGATCTATTTTTAAAACTTCCGGTGACAAGATATTTGGATATGAATAGATACATAGGAGTCGACTCCTATAGAAAGAAGAAAAAATCGTACAGCCTACAGTTAAAAGGACTTCGTCCTTTACAAAGAATAGACGATATTTTTTTTTAATTCGAGTTATTTCCCATAGATCATATGAATCGCCAAAAGCAGTTCATTTCGACTTCTATTAGAATAGTTATTAACATTTTCAGAGGTTTTTTCCTCTGAGTACCCTATTTGTCTCCTCCAACATGGCTGACATAATGTAGAAAGAGGCGTTAAAACACTAGCATCTCATAAATCGGAACTAGGTCAAGGATTCAAATTGAATTGTTTTCCCTAAATTCTCATTAAGTTTACAATGTAAAATCCTAAGTATATTGCCATTATTAACACCCGAGTTCACCTAGGTTTCTTGGTGGGGTCCGTGATGCTCATTGTTTTAGTGTTTTGTGTTTTCCTATTATGTATGTAAATACGTTCTGGGTTCTGGGTTGTGATGTCCATTACTATTTCCGCATAAAAACGATGTTCGGTTAATCTTTACCTCCAGTTGTTTGTAGGAGCGCTCATGTATGGTGTACGTTATTTGTGTTTGCTTGCGAATAGTGGTGTCCAATACATATTGTGTTGTGTTTTTGCTTTGTTTTTCTTCGTCTTGTGTACCATATGTTGCCAGGTTCTCTGAATTGTTCATTTTTTGTGAAACCAGCTTATTCAAAATGGTCATAAGAACACATGAAAATCATTTAGCATTTCATGAAAATAATCTAAAGCTTAAGCCCTGAATTTGAGTATAATCCTTTTTTTTTTCTTTACAGTATTCACAATGAAGCATTGAGAAAGCGTGATAATTTGTTTTATTTAGCATCTTAAAGCAGGAGGTTTAACAGCAGTGATCGTTCATATACGACCAACACCGATAGTGATCTTCTTCATGTTTTGATTTTATCTTAATTTCGAATGGAGTTTCTTTAATTTTACATTCACATTCTGTATGTCTAATATAACCATAAAAACACAAACTCCCTCCACTGGAAAATTCTCAACTCAAGCACAAAAATAACCACGACACACTATACTTTTTAACCTACATAGATTGTCTTATTGTCAAATGTTTATCTCAAGATAATATCTTCGGTTAATTCTCATTCAAAATGAAGGATCTGGTGGCTATTTGTCTGATTGTTCTAATAACAAGCTATTGTATGTGTGTGGATGATGAAAAACGTTTACTAGCGGACTTCGATGTACACCAGGTACAACTTGACTTGCAACAAATGAAGGCAAACATGAGTAATGTTGAACAAACAATACAACAGCTGACATCTTCAGGTATTTCAACTTTCTATTACCAATTCATGTACATATCATGTATAGAAATAAAAACGTAGATATCTAATTCAGTCCGCACTATAGGGTTTTGGAATAACCTTCATCAGGTACGCAGTCAAAATGTGACCCCCCCCCCCTCCCCCAATAATAATAATGTTTGTAGCTAAAGCATATTTTATTGATAAACTTGGCATGTATAAACAGAAAAATAGCAACTGTACAGTAGGATTCAGAAACAAATAAAGGATTTTTAAATCTGTTTCCATATGCAAGTACACAAAAGCCTAAGCAAAATAATTAAAATTGGCTACGGTTACCTATGCCTGAAGGTGATTGCCCTTAGTTTTAATTAATTACTTTAATTAGGAACTGACATTAGACAGCAATGGATGTGATCAGACTATTTTTTTGATAAATTTTAACGCTTCCATAATCTTTTTATCGTGATTTCCGTTTGACGAGGACATAGGGTCACCCGCATGTGACCCGTAACGGGTTTTTCTTAGATATCAGTAAGGTGAGAGATTTGATTTAATCAGATTGATTTGTGGTATCCTGCTTAGGTTCTTTGATATGCCTCCTCCCAAAGTCTTAAATAATTTGACTTTTCAATCTGATAACTATGTGCGTAACTGATTAATATTATTCCAGAAGCGTGTCGTGCACATCGAATTATATAATATTCTACTAATGAATATAACTGAAATATTGCCCTCTAAATGTTCAATAACAAACAACCAACAAAGCACACAAAACGGTACATATATGTATTAGAGGTATCCATTTTCACATCACGAAGAAACACAGCAAAAAAAAACAAAGATTGGACGTGTACATTAATATGATAAACCATGCACGGTATGTTTCTGGAAGACCAACCTTTGACAGATATGCTCACTGTCAAACGACTGCTGGAAGGCCAAACAATATTAAATTCTTTGGGAGCAGGAAAACCAAAGAACCTAAACAGCGTATCCAAAATCGGTTACGATCGTCTACATCTGAGGGAGATTAACCTTAATTAATTTTGATACCAATAATAACATTATTTAAGAATTGTAGCTATGCTAAGTCATCGGCTGATTATATTTGTATCTATCAACATTATATTACAGTTTCTAAAGGTGCAATCTATACAAGATGGGGAAGACCGGATTGTCCGTCAAATGGAACGACACTAGTTTATACAGGTATGAATCAATGCATTGTATTAACATATAAATAGTTACAACGTATCAAGGTAACACATATATCATCGTAGGCTTGCTAAAAGTGTGTTTTTCATCGACCTCTATCTCACTCCAAATATTTCCCCCTGTTTATTAAATGCAATCTGACAGTTCAGCATTGATTCTTAATGGATATATACAAACACAACAAGCATAGGAACTATAATAATTTTACCAAGTTGACTAAGACAGCAATTCAGATCTAGATTTGCATGTTCATGAACACGTCTTTATGGCGAGTGTCTTATAAGAGGCAATAGCTACTTACCATTCGTCAGCACCTGGGTTCACCCCCGGATTTCTGTGGCTACGTGTTGCTTATATTTTTAGTTTTCTGTATTTCTGTATTTTCGTCTTGTGTCTTGTTTGCCCAATGTTACCGGTATCTTTGGATTGGTTTATTTCCATAATTATTCATTGGGCTGCTCAACTTTACCTCTAACTATATATGCGCTAGATGCCTTTAACATACATGTTTGGCTATGATATTGCATCTTTTGCATTATAATACGCCTAATAAAAGTATGTATGATTTGAATTTTTTTCAAGTAAAATTAAGACTGGTATTTCACCAGTGGAATAACAACGTTTATTTCACTACGTGCTACATTCGAATTGTAAAAGTACGTATCGAAAACATTCTTGAAATCTAATATGCATGTGTAAGAATGCGACATCAACTGTTTATGCACATTATAATGGGTTTACGTCGGAAGACCTCACATTTATATATGTATTCGCTCTATCTATTTCTTGATGTTTATTGATCTGACAATGTAGTAGTTTTTTATTTGTCATGTTATTATATGGACATATTCTAAAAGTAATACTCTTATTGAGAGAGAACGGATTTTATTTTTAGGACTTGCAGCTGGTGGAGATTTTGAGACTTACGGTTCTGCAGCTGAGTACGTGTGTCTTCCTCACAATCCAGATTTTAATCTTGCTGAAAAGTCTACGCACAAGGATCGAGCATATATATATGGCTCAGAATATCAAGACAATCTCTTTGGGAATAACTTTCATGACAAAGATGTTCCGTGTGCGGTTTGCATATCAAATCTTGCAAAAAAAAGATTCTCATGATACCAGGAAAATCTGTTTGTATTAATAGTTGGAAAAAGGAATATAACGGGCGTTTAGCATCACAGGCGTCTTCTTTTGCAGGATACAAAGCGGCTGGTTAATATGTCTGTGTTGATCATAATCCCACGGTTCTTGAAGGGGGAGATGATAACCGGAACGGAAAATTATTTTATCCTGTTCATGCAATATGTGGTTCTCTTCGATGCCCGCCATACGTTCATAATGCGCTGTTGACATGTGTTGTTTGTTCTAAGTAAACATGTATCAATAAATAGATCTTATTAGTATCTTATCTGTTTTATATATCTTAGTCAGACTGTTGCACACAAAATCATGTGATGCAGGCTACTTTGCACACATCAAATAGTTTTTTGGTTTCATTTCTGTTTGAAATGAAAGTAAATACAACAGTAAATGAAATAAAAACCTGAACGTGGATGCAAGGTAACATTGACATAATGTTTTGTCCTCATTAATTGGTTTCCCTTCTATATTTTCAGCAAGTTTTTCGCACTATAGGTGAATGTGTGAAAATATATGCATGATACGATTTAAAGAGCATGATTTCCACGCGAAAACAAACCTCATATGATTTGCACGTGGAAATTATATGATTTCGTTAGTTGTTTCTCACATTGATATTCATATTAATATTAGAAGAAAAAATACACGCACGGAACTTGTGTGGAAGGTTTCCCTCAAATTTATAGAAAACTATAAAATCACCCACCAAATCTGGGTTTTGCTTGTTTTTAATATTGGATATTATACATGTATATCCACTTGCTCAACAGACATACTTGAATATTATCGTCAAATATTCGGATTAGGTTCATAGCGCATGTTGTGATCAATTTGGCCATCGACACACGTAGAAATGATAATTATGATTCTAAATTGGAGTGTAAAACGAAACCATTGGAGTGTAAAACGAAACCAGAGTGGACAAATTAGAAAAGAAGATATTGGAACAAAGTGACGAACCTAATACAAAACTACCAACATTACAGATACAAAGGAAGAATAAACCACAAGAATATACAGGTAATACAACACAAACCCCGTGAAAGGGGAGATAAACCAGTTACTCCGAAAGGGTCAAAGCATTAAGCATTCATTTCTACATACATGAGTATAATCTAAAAATTAAACCATGGATGTGCGAGTATTCTAGCATATTTATTATTTGTAATGAATTGTCACAATATTTACATTGAACCCTGGACAAAAGATGATGATATATACTGCTTATTCTCTAAAGCAGAAATCTTAACAATAATGGTCGTCCATATAAGAACAACAACGAAAGCGCTCTTCCTCAACTTTTCATTTTAGATGACTTCCAAATGGATTTAGTGCCCTCGTGATCCTGATCGTATGGTAGTTGGATTTACAACTACATGTGCAATCAGTGTCTATCACCAAATAAGTTGTGAGTTCGAACCCCGTTCATGGCGAGGTGTACTCGATACAAAATTATGTGATAAAGTTTTTCAGTGATACGCGACAGGTCGGTGTTTTTCTCGGGGTACTTCGGTTTCCTCCACCAATAAAACTAACCGCCATGATATATTGTTGAAAATAGCGTTAAGCACCATAAACCCATACCCTAAACCTTATTTCATGTTCACTTATATACTGAATTTCTAATATAACTGTAACAACACAAACTCGTTCCATTTGAAAATTTCAAACTCTAAGGTACAAAATAACTACGTCAGACTGTATACTTTTAAACCTACATATATTTCCTTATTGTCAACTGTTTATCTCAAGATAATACCTTCTGTTAATTCTCATTCAAAATGAAAGTTCTGGTGGTTATTTGTATGATTTCTATACTAACAAGCTATTGTATGTGTGTGGATGATGAAAAACGTTTACTAGCGGACTTCGATGTACACCAGTTACAACTTGACTTCCAACAAATGAGGGCAAAATTGAGTAATGTTGAAAATGAGGTTGGAACGCTAAAACAAACAATACTACAGATGACATCTACAGGTATTTAAATTTTCTATTACCATCCACATGGACGTACATTGTATCTCCTTCTGTGTACTATTTGTAATTGTCTAAATTCACAGTTCCTAAAAAATGTAATTATTATTAAAAGTAAGGTTCTCCTTCCTTTGGCTATCCTGTTTAAGCCCTTTGATTTTCTTGCTCCCTAAGATTTCAATATTATTTGGCTTTCCCATATTTTGAATTTGAGTGTACCTGATGAAGGTTATTATAGAGATGCGCCGTACGCACTAAATTAGATATCTACGTTTTTATTGTATACGATTTAATTTCCATGAAATTGGGTTATATTGATATCATTACTATTATGGCATTGCAAACCAGAATACCCAGTAAACAAACTCCACTGGAGATACCATCCGTGTCGATGAACAAAAGCAAGTAAAATCATGGCACCTATTACATTAGATACAATTTACAGAATATATTATGAATAAGAGTTTGCTGAGGGAGTAGTCCCTGGTGATGCTTTGCAGTGCAATATTGTGCGAACCTATCAATTATATTCCTACAACTTTCAGACGATGGTAATTGGAATAAACATATTGACATGATAACTAAAAAAGCTTTCTCACGTGTTAACATTTTAAGGAAATTCAAATTTATACTGGATCGGAAAACTCTAGAAACAATTTATATTACTTTTATAAGACCATTTCTAGAATATGCGGATGTTGTTTGGGATACCAAGACTCAAATACTAATTGACAAACTAGAAAATGTTCAGGTTGAGGCTGCTAGAATCGTGACTGGGGGTACCATATTTGTATCTTTAAGTAATCTATATATTGAAACCGGGTGGGAAAAATTGAAAGATAGAAGGGAAAGGCATAGAACGATTCAATTTTATAAGATGTCAAATAATCTAACCCCTCAATATCTTAGTAACTTAAATCCGCAAAATTTCGGCATGATCCATGACCACAATACTCGTCATACCTCACGTATTCCTCCAGTACGCACTCGAACATCGCTCTACGTAAGCTATTTCATACCCTCCAGTGTACAACTATGGAACCAACAGCCAGAACATATTAAATCAAGCAGATCTGTTCAGATAATGAAGTCAAATCTTCAACCCCAAAACAATACTAAACCCATTTATTATTATATTGGTACTCGACTGGGGCAAATTTTACACGCTAGGTTGCGTATGCAATGCAGCTCTCTCAATCCTCACTTATTTCGTAAAAATATTGTAAATTCCCCATTCTGTCAATGTGGGACAACAGAAACCACGGCCTATTTTCCGCTACAATGTCCCCGTCACAATGCAACAAGACTGAGATATATTTACACTATTAATTTACCAATTAACTTAAATACGGATTTATTATTGTTTGGCTCTACAGACTTAACGAATATCCTAAATACAGATATATTCTTAAGCGTGCAGAAGTTTATCATAAGTAGTAAACGATTCACCTCTTAACCATATTCACACAACTTAAACATGTTAAAATAAAAAAAAAAAAACACTTGCACCTTTGTACTTCATTTGTTTGTTTCTTTTTAATTTCTTTTCTTACTAAAGCACATCAAGTAACATTGACAACGACTGATTAACACTTGATTAATTCTCAATACACTTCTACCTTTCGATACTAATTAAACCTTGAACACCAGATAACAACAGGGATACGAATTAATATAGGTATAACCACTTGTTTCCGAATCCTATTGATTAATTTAAATGGCTATATAATTTATATGTGTATTATCATAATGAATTAATTAATAAAATATGTTCATACTAATTATATTCCTATTTTCTCCTAATCTTAGCGTGTTTAAACAGTTTGTTACATTTTCGTAATATTTATAATCTCCACGACGGCTAAGTTTCTGCTTGGGAATTCCATCCGATTTCCTTTGACGGAAATTAACAACTTAAAAATATGTTTGACGTTTCGGTCATAGGAGAAACAAATGATCCTTCTGCCACCGTGGATTGCGATATTTCTACACTCTCGATAGCTAAATTTTCAAATTGTAAAGGTCTCGCTAAAGCTAGAGTTTGAAAATTTGAAAATTTTGAGTGGAGAAATATTGTAATCCACTGGTAGCAGAATAAGAATCTTTATTCAATCATGGTATTCAAGGCATCCTTTCGCACGCCTATCCCACTATCCCAGTTGTAAATGTTCATCTACATGATTTATTATTTGCTAGATTAGGTTTTCCTTGATATCCATGCAACAATACTCACTTCACTTTAAGCAACGGAGAATCAATAATTCAATGTATCAAACATACGACAAACAAGCAAGCAACCGGTTGTTTAGCCCTACCACGTACTTGTGCCTGTACCACGCCATGATCTGGATTTCGATTGTCAGATGGCCTGGTCTTTTTCGTGTTCTGTCAGTTCACTTAAAATGAGAGGTGGCTGTTCGTTGTGTTGATATCGGTCAAATTGATGACCATCACTATTTAAGCTTTTAAAAAAAGTAAAATAGAATGTACGAGTATTACAAGTTTTCATTTATTAAAGTATGTATCATTTATGTCTATTACAGCCTCTAGAGGTGCAATCTATACAAGATGGGGAAGACCAGATTGTCCGTCAAATGGAACGACATTAGTTTATACAGGTATGAAAGACTGCATTGTATTGAAAAACTTTTTAGAACGACATTTATATATTAGATAAAGAGGGGAGAGAATGAGTACTAAGCATATCAAAATCGACTCTGCTATATCAAATTATATCCATACTGTTGTGAAGGTAAACTACAGTAAAGGTAAGTGTGGTTACCGTTGAATTTTCACAAGCGCCTCAAAAACTGTTCAAATCAACTGAGAAAAACATTTTAAATGATTACAAACAAAGGGAAATAAAAAGAAAATTGTAATCTCGAAAGTAAATCGTATACGGTGCAGGGCAAGGTTAATGGGTAAAAAAACAATGGGAAAAGAGTTATTTCCTCAAAAGTATATTGATATCTGAGACACTAATTTGTGGCCAGTTATCGCAAACGTTTTCCCTGCAGGACAATGGATATTTTAAGATTATAACAACACACAACCTGATGTGAACTGGAAACAAACAAACTATATTACTACCATGATATAGCCTGCACAGAGCCCAGCTCTTGGTATTATTGAACATGTTTAGAGATGGAGAACACATATTACCACAAAGACGACTTCATACAATTAATTCACGTCAAGACATTATAATTGCTGTCTTCGACATTTGGGCTTCTTGACTCCAGACTGTATTAAAACATTTTAGTACATAACATACACAAATGCTGTATTTTGATTGGATAATCAGTGTGTACTCTTTTTGTAACAGTACACTTAACAACGGGTGACTATATTTTTATCTATACCTGGCGACGGGCACTATACCTGTGGCATTTATTTTCCCGCGTATTTTTTTATTTTTTTATTTTTGTCAAGATTTATCTCCATTAATGAACAAACTACAAGTCATGCAAACTGAAAACAGATCTAAACACTTTCAGTTACCCAGCATTTAACTTCAATAGCTGCAATGTTAGCATTAATCATCAACAGTAATTAATTCATACGAAAATGTTCCATTTCAACATATTGAACAAAAACTTGTTACATATATTTTTCTTCTGAAAAATTACAAAAAAGATGTGATTTGTTGAATTTCAGATTTTGCTAAAAACGTTACTTTTATAATGTTACATTGTAATTTTTTTTTATTATTATTATTATGTTGAATTTGGGTGTGTTTTTCTTTTATTTCTAGAATGGGATGTTATGTACTAAACATATTATTGTCTTCTCCCTCGAGAACAGTTTTCCTATAGTGTTGTCTGGTGAGGTATAGTGCCCTCGCCGTTGACTCGGACACTATACCGCACCAGACAACACTATAGGAGAACAGTTCCCTCAGGAGTAGACAATATTATAATAATATTTTAGCATACCAAGGCACGCGAGACCAGTATTGAGAGGAAATTGGTGTATTACGAAGTACTGCAGAAATGGGGCATGTAACTTTAGATTAAAAGAGTAATTCATATTGAAAGTTTGTTCTGAAATGGAGTCTTTCAAGTGCGGTGGGAATTTCGTGGAAACACTTTTCGGACCTGTATGTCACTGGTGACACAATTAATTCGACAAAATCACCGCAAAGTTTCGTGACATGTTCTTTGATACTTTTACATTACAGAACTTGATATATACAGTACAGGAATGAAACTTCTTTAAAGCATATGGTTAAATGTAGAATTACGTTTGAAAAAAATATCGTATTATCTTACATCCATTTGTAACACTGCAGCGGCATAAGCTGTTAATATGCATTATAATGGGCTTACGGAATACGTCATATTTATATTTGTATTCGTGCTATACATACCTTATGTCTAAATATACTAAATATAATGCTTTTAACTTTGACAAAAACGAAATATATTTCCAGGACTTGCAGCTGGTGGGGAATATAACGCTCTCGGTTCTGCCGCCGATTACGTCTGTCTTCCACACAATCCTGATTTTAATTCTGGAGAAAAGGCTACCAATCAATATTATTCATACATCTATGGCTCAGAATATGAAGACAATGTGTTTGGGAATAACTTGTATGACAAAGATGTGCCATGTGCAGTTTGCATATCAAATATGGCAAATAATATTCTCATGATACCAGGAAAATCTGTTTGTATCAATGGTTGGAAAAAGGAATATAACGGGCGTTTAGCCTCGCAGGCGTCTTCTGATATTATTTTCAAAGCGGCTGGTCAATATGTCTGTGTTGATCATAATCCCACCCCTCTTGAAGGAGGATCTGATAGCAAGGACGGAAAATTATTTTATCCTGTTCATGCAATATGTGGTTCTCTTCGATGTCCACCATACGTCAATAATGAACTGTTAACATGTGTTGTTTGTTCTAAGTAAGCATGTATCAATAAATAGATCTTGATTTATAATGTATCTCATTCTAGTTTTATATATATCTCTGTCAGACTGTTGCACAAAAAGCATGTGATAGATTAACACGACAGGTGCGACCAGTGGAGCAGAAACTGTCTATCTTTCCGGGAGCACCTGCGTTCACCCTCGGTTTTTAGTGGGGTTCATGTTACTCGATCTTTAGTTTTATTTGTATGTTTTGGACATTGTTTTTTGTCCTTTTAACCTTTTTCCTTTGGCCATTGTGTAGTCTGTTCGTCTTCGAATTAGGGATTCTGATGATTCCTTTGGTATCTTAAAACTCTTCTTACAATATATCATGTTTCATTTCTGTTTGAAATGAAAGTAAATACGACAGAAAAAGAAATAAAAACCTGAACGTGGATGCACAGTAACATTGACAATTGTTTTCTCCCCATTAATTTAAGTCAAGTTTTTCGCACTATATGTGAATATGTGAACATGTATGTGTCATACGACATAAAGAGCATGATTTCCGCGCGAAAAAACAAAACTGATATTAATTGCATGTGAAAATTATATGATTTCGTTACTTGTTTCTCATATTGATTGCAATCCATATTAATATTAGATGAAAAAATACATGCACGGAACTTGTGTGGAAGGTTTTTATAGAAAACTACCAAAGCTGGGTTAGATTAACACGACGGGTGCCACTAGTGGAGCAGGAACTGCTTACCCTTCCGGAGCACATGAGTTCACCCCCGGTTTTTAGTGGGGTTCATGTTACTCGATCTTTAGTTTTTTATGTATGTTTTGTAGATCGTTGTTTGTACTTTTTCTTTTCGCCATTGCGTTGTCTGTTCTTCTTCGATATACGGATTTTGATTTTGGTATCTTCAAACTCTTTTTGTCTTTAATATTAAAATACCTGTATATCTACTTGCGTAACTGACATACTTGAAAGAATCGTGAAATATTCGGATAAGGTTCACAGGGCATTTTGTGATCTATATGTTCATCGATACATAGAAATGTTAATGATGATTTTAAATTAGGGTGTAAAACGAAGACAGAATGCGCAAATTAGAAAAAAGATATTGGAACAAAGGGATGAACGCAATACAAACTACCAACATTACAAATACAAAGGAATAAAAAACCACAAAAATATACAGGTAAGACAACACAAACCCCGTAAAAGGGGAGTGAAACCGGTTCCTCCGAAAGGATCAGAGCACATGAAAGTCATATAGCATTTTTTCTATATACATGAGTATAATATAAACCATGGATGTTCGAATATTCTAGCATATTTATTATTTGTAATGAATTTTCACAATATTTACATTGAACCAAGGACAAAACATGATGATATATGCTGCTTATTCTCTAAAGCAGAAAACTTAACAATAATGGTTGTCAATATAAGATCAACAACGAAAGTGATCTTCCTCAACTGTCCATTTTATCTGACTTCCGAATGGATTTTATTTCATGTTCACTTATTTGCTGCATTTCTAATGTAACTGTATATAACAACACCAATTCCTTCTACTTGAAATTTTCAAACTCTAAGGTACAACATAATCAGGACAGACTGTATACTTTTTAACCTACATAGATTTCCTTATTGTCAACTGTTTATCTTAAGATAATACCTTCTGTTAATTCTCATTCACAATGAAGGTTCTGGTGGTTATTTTTCTAATTATTCTAATAACAAGCTACTGTGTGTGTGTGGATGATGAAAAACGTTTACTTGTGGACTTCGATGAACACCAGGTACAACTTGATATCCAACAAATAAAGGCAGAATTTAGTAATGTTAAAAATGAGGTTGGAACGTTAAAACAAACGATGCAACAGCTGACATCTTCAGGTATTTCATATTTCCATTACCAAATCATGTACATTATATTGTTTATTTCTATGTATGATATTTATATTATAAAGAAAGCGTAGATATATAATTAGTGCACACGACGCTTTACTGGAATAACTTTCACCATCTGATAGTTAAAAGATTGGAAAGCCAAATAGAAAAAAATATATATATTAAAAATTCTTTAATCTAAGCATATTTTATTGGTATAACTGACGTGTATATACATAACAACATCATATATACAGTAGGATTCAGAATCAAGCAAAAGCTTTTTATAATATATGTTTTCCTTAGTAAGTAAGTAAGTAATGACTTTATTTCAAGAGGGTAACACAGTTAGCAACAATAAGCTAATCTTCCCTGTGGCCCTCAAAACAATAATAATCAGATACAGCAAATACAATTTCAAACAATACATACATATTCACGACGAAATATCACAATCTGAGTATAATCAAGGATAAATCCTTGGTATAATGAATATAATCATTCGTTATTTTGTTTTGACATCAAATAATCTGTATATTTCTTTTTGAATAGATCTATGTCTTGAATTAATTTTAAATTAGGAGGTAAAGAATTCCATAAAATAGTTCCGGAGTAGTGAAAAGTTCGTTTCATAAAATTAGAATTTGGTCTTGGGACGAACAAATTTCCCTTTGCAGATGATCTTAATGAATAAATATTAGAATTTGTATTCATATCAAATAAATTACACAAATAATCAGGAGCAGAATTATTTATACATTTATACATTAAAACACTTTTATGATATTCTAATCTATTTTGAATAGACAGCCAACCAAGTTTTTTAAATAATTGAAGAGATGGTATATCATATTTTGCATTAAGAATAATTCTTGCTGCACGCTTTTGTAATTTACATAGTTTTTCAAGATTCAAATTTGTGCTTTCTCCCCATACAGTACAGCAATAATCAAACAGTGGTAGAATATATCCATTATAGTACATGATTAAGCCTTCAGTAGGTAAGTATGTTCGCAAACGACACATCAATCCAAGCCTTGATGAAATCTTTGAAACAATATTATTAATTTGTTGACACCAAGACAAACAATTGTCAATAGTAATTCCAAGTAATTTTTCATATTTTACATCATTCAATAAAACATCGTCATAAAAAATATTAAAATTAGACTCAAGATATTGTATCTTTCTAGATGAACCCATTATCATTGATTTTGATTTCATAGTATTTATAACCATACCATTACTAGTGCACCATCCCTGTACCTTTTCCATATCTTCATTCAACTTAATGTTAATGTCAGATATGGAATTAGACGAGAAGTGTATAGTGGTATCATCTGCATACAAATCTGACATACTATGGTCTACATAAAGGGGTAAACCATTCGACCCTTGTTATTTACATGTAAACCAAAAGGCCTAAACAGGATAGCATTAATTGGCTATGGTCACTATGATTGAGGGAGTTTGACGTTAGTCTTGATAACTTATATTATCTAAAATTTTGTACATTTTCCGTTGAATTTAAAGAAAGTAGCCTGTCTGATACAAGATGTCGGGACGTTGCACGAGATCTTCTCTGCCGAAATATTTTGTCATGACGTCATATCATTGGAATAAGGGGAAAACACGTCATTGTAAGCAACGTAAACAAAGCAAAAGAATGAATGGCAACAAATAACGTGACGTCATGAACAAAATGTAGTCTTCCCCCAGAGTATTGTAAAAAAAAAATCTTATTTCGACCCTTGTTATTTGCTTAAAATTTGTTTTTATTGAAATGTTGGATAAACTTATTACATACATTGTGTGTTGGTACAAGGCGTTGTATCAGGTCTTGCCTGTTGTGTGAACAAACTGCATCACAACTCGTCGATTACGCGACTTGTAGTGATACTGGTTCACACAACAGGCTCGACCTGATACAAAGTCTTTTACCACCACACTATGTACATTGTATGTAATGGGTATTTATTTTAGGACTGTACATTTTAAGAGTATTTAGTGCCTCACCATTGATGTCATCAATTTGTATTTCAGACAAAACAGGAGTATCCCTAAAATATCACAAACCTTCTTAGCGACATAACAAGTAATTGATATCCTCGTCTGACAATAAGTCGATCAGTCATTGGATAATGTTTGATTATTTTTTTCATGTTTGAAAAGTAAACATTGTTTTCTTTTTAATTATGTTCCTCGTCTATTCTTGCTCACATGTGTAAAGTTCCATGGAAAAAAAATCGATAATAATTACACACTAACCCATATTTGTTTACTACCCTTTTTCCAAATGGCGTCCTATTACGTCACATAAAGTCGGTCAAAGGTCAATAAAGCACATGATTTTGTCATAAGCCAACCAAACTTAAAAAGTAAACCCGATTAAGAAAGTACAGTATTTTAGCTTTTTCAGTGTAATTGTTTTGTCTGAAAAATTTCAAAAGATGTTTTTTTTAAATAGTTTGAAATTGAAGTATTAAAAATTGATTATTTGATGCAAATATTAAACTTGCTTACCCACATAAAAAGTATTTAATCCAGTGAATTTGGTGTTTTTGCTTTTGTCAATACAATCTATTAGACCGACTACATCCTGCCATATTTTTGTAAAACAATTAATGAGTGATTTCAATTTATTTTAATCACATTTATTATCACAGAGTGGTAACAATACAGTTTTGTTGATGCTATTTGTAATAATGACAGGTTTTTTTTACCCAGATAATATCATTTTTCTGTCTGGTTTATTTTAATTCTCTATTCAATTTATGCTATACATTTTGATTATTGCTGTTAAATTAATTCTTTTTCTATCTTCTCTGTGAATTTCATTTCATTACCCCAAGAAGTAAGGGGTATATTTGTTATTAATATTTTCAAAGTATTTTAAAATACAATTTGCTTGGCCTACATTCCAGAAACGGTCATGAACTGTGATGACGATTATGTCAACAAACCGGAAAAATACAAATGCTTGGGGAATACCATCGATGGAAACATATTTAACAAGCATAATGATCAGGAAAAAAAGACATTTGTTAAAAGGACCTTTCATACTTGCATGGAATTTATTCAATTCAAACCTCTCTGTTTTAATCTTATCTTGTAATTTTGACGTTGAAAAGAATTCCCCCTGTGTTTATGTGAATATACAGAATGACGTCATTGGTCTCGTGCTGCGCGAGAATTGTAAATCAAAACAAGTGACCGACTTTATTGCATGACCGAGCAGATTTCACGGTAGGATACATTCTTTGTACATGACAGGATATTTACAATAGTTCCTAATGATTTAAATGTGCTAGTCGTGGTCGTTTATGATCCACTTCAATGCTCAATGTAACGCAGCTACCCATTACGTTCCCGTTTACTTCTGACATTCTTCTATATGCCTATCTAAGTGTCATTTCTTAATCTGCATGAATGTTTTGGTTGTCAACTTATTGAAACACAAAATAATGCCACACTATCGGAATAATTCCAAAATCTAATCGCAAAATCGTAGAAACAGATGCAAAATCTATACCACGAACACACTTATACACAACTGCTAACTTGCACAGACACTTCGATAAAATGTGGCAGGGTTGGTATAGTTTTATGGGAAAATCACCTTTATTAATATAATGATGCTGCCATGGAATTGTTTCGCACGTGTTTGAAAAATGCCAACCCTCAGATATAACTGGATGATAATTTATATAATTGAAATTATGCCTTCTTAACGTTACACAACAAACAGTATTATAATATCAATATACAATTGATGACTTTCGATGAGGTGAATACAAGGATTGATCAACCCATGGAACATGATATTCACCGAGGCATCGGAGGTGAATATCATGTTCCATGGGTTGATCAATCCTTGTATTCACCGAAATTGAAAGTCATTAACTGTTTTATTTTATGACATTAAATCAAATTTGAACTAACATCAAACAGCGCCGACTTTGTTCCCCAGATACCCCTGTCTGCCCAACGTCTGCCATTTTTAATTTAATTGTGTACCGAAAGTAATTAGTAAGAACGCATCTGATTAGTCGATGACAAAACTTAACCCGATGATGATTGGCAACTACTTTTAAGATAACTAGGAAACATCATTTCTATTTTATGGTGTTTGGAGGAGCTTTGGAATATTATGTTCACCCCTCGTGACTTTTTGCGCGTTGAATATAACGTTTTATCAAAGAACGTTACTAGGGACGTCAGCCAATCAGAAAAGACATTATCTGAAGTCATATAATAATACACTATACATACAGTACAGAAAACATGACGTATGGGTATTCATTTGGAGTATTAGTAATAAAGTAATTAAATATAATTAACAATGCATTTATAAAAAAATCTATATAACATAGAAAACTGAAAATGCTTTGAATTGTAATAAGGCATCAATATCGGATGAAATTATAAAAAGTGGAGCGCAGATTACAAATTGTTGTGCGCACTAAATTTGATATCTACGTTTTGTTACAAAAGTCATATTTGAGTGAAATGACTACCAGGATACGAAAGAACAATTACCAATGTTAAGAAAAAGAACCCGAACAAAATCACGGACGACACTCTTCTACAAAAAAACATTTCGTTTCCCTAATTTCCAATCCAATGTCAATATAGCAATAGCAGGTAACAACCAACTGTTGGTGGTGACCTCTGAATCATGTTAATGACGGTGTCGAAGACGAAAAAGACAATTTGTGAAAAGCTACAATGTGGATTCCAAACAATAATGGCAAAAATACAGAAAATAATACAGACAACGATTGCACAATATGATAAAGCCAATTTGCTTATTTAATAAGTATTTATTAATATGTATATTACAGCTTCCAGAGGTGCAATCTATACAAGATGGGATAGACCAGATTGTCCGTCAAATGGAACCACATTAGTCTATACGGGTATGAACGACTGTGTTGTATTGAACATACAGATATTAAGAAGGACATAGGATCTAAGATTGTTTTACGTTTCCCTCTGTTACGCTGGAAACTGTACTTACTTGAATGCAATCTAATCATTTGTCTTATGTAACCTTATTTCAAAGGTCTCTTTGAAGGTCACATAAGACAGGTTTAATTGTTATACTGTAGAATATTGCATGTTTTGTATTATTATACGCACCCAAAGAAGTTAATTTGAATTAATTTCACTACGCACACAATATGAAACCTATATAATAAACAAAACATTCTTAGATACTAAGTTCAGAATAACCTTTCGAACCAATAGGTGACTCGAATGCAAAATCAAAAGAACAAACACTTTGGCAAAAGAGTTCAAAAACACGAATTCCAATCTGACCTGAGAATGATAACATTCTACTCCAGTAGGTTTGTCATATCAAAGTTCTCGGGTTGTTTTTATTCGCAACATATTTGCTATGTTGGGGAGACCTGTTTTTAAACAGACAGTCGACATTCCTATCAGTACTAAATGAGCTCATCTGATCGCCGACTTGTTCCGTTATTCGTAGGCAGACTCCATACATGGGATTCTAAATAAAAACGGAAAGAAGCTAACCCTTGAATTTTCCGTTTAGCTATATAGATGATGTCCTTTCTTGATCACATCTATCCCACTGAGCTTGAAAGAAAGGATACGACATATGTAGCTAGATATGCTTCATACATTGCCTTACACATCGAAATTGACCGTGAGGGACATTTAAGAACGAAATTATCGACAAGCGAGATTATTTCAATTTTCATTTTATATTTAGCAACATTCTTGCATCGCCTGCATATGCAGTATTTACCTCTCAGTTGATTCAATATTCAAGGGCTCGTGGTTCCTCTCATGATTTCCTTGATATGATATGGGAAACTACTGTACCAAGAGTTCCTATTGGTTAAGTTGAAGTCATCACTTTGATAGTGTTACGATCGTCACAATGACTTGTTAAATCGCTACGGAATATCAGTGTCACAAATGACCACAGATATGTTCTGATTGTCCGATGTATCACCTAATTGGTACCAAGAGTAGCACGACGGTGTCACTAGTGAGCAGGAATTGCTCATACGTCCGGAGCGCCTGAATTCAACACCGGTTTTTAGTGAGGTTCATGTTGCTCGATCTTTAGTTTTCTGTGTAGTGTTTTGGAGATCACTGACTGTCCTTTTGTTCTTTTTCATTTGGCCATAGTATTGTTGTTCTTCTTTGATTTACGGTATTTGATTACCCCTTTGGTATCTTCAAACTTTTATTTTCCCAGACATGGCACTAGAGATGAAGTCCCAATTCCTAAAGTCATCCAATGCAGGCGCATGTAAAATATCTGTATGAAACAGAACAAAAACACAATCCGTATATACAAAACGGCAGCAATGCATAAAATAAAAAAGTATAATCAAAGATCCGAAAACTACCACAAAAACACGGATATTGCGGTCGTCGTGAAATCCTCATTTTGATAGTTTTAACCAAATATGGCAATGGTATGATACTTATATCAGAAATATGTTTGCAAGCAGTTGAAACATGAAAATCTGATAATGGTCACCTAATAATATAACCTCTGAAATCAGTTCACGTCGAAACTCGCCTTCTATATTTCCAATTTGTGCGAGACACCTTTTTTCTAAATATTATAAAAAAATAAAATAATACCTTCAAAGATCAACATGTTGAAAGAATGAATTATATTTCCAGGATTTGCAGCAGGGGGATCTCATAACACTTACGGTTCTGCAGCTGAATACGTGTGTCTTCCACACAATCCTGATTTTAATTTTGGTGAAAGGTCTACCAACGGTGCTCAAACATATATGTATGGCTCAGAATATCAAGACAATGTGTTTGGGAATTTCTTGTATGACAAAGATGTGCCGTGTGCGGTTTGCATATCAAATATGGCAAATAATATTCTAATGATACCAGGAAAATCTGTTTGTATCAATGGATGGAAAAAGGAATATAACGGCCGGTTAAGCATCACAGGCGTCTTCTGATGATGGTTTCAAAGCGGCGGGTCAATACGTATGTGTTGATTATAATCCTACGGCTCTTGACGGAGGCGTTGATGATAGGAACGGGAAATTATTTTACCCCGTTCATGCAGTATGTGGTTCTCTTCGATGCCCGCCATACGTTAATAATGAACTGTTGAGATGCGTTGTTTGTTCTAAATAAGCGTGTATCAGTATACTGATCTTGATTTATTATGTATGTAGTTTGTATGTCTTTATTTCACATAGTTGCAAAAATATCATGTGATGCAGAGTAAAATTCCAGTTTACATTTCACTATTCATACGTTATTCAATGGTTTGTGCCAAGTGCAGTGCTTTTCTGGACAGAGCTCAGCTGTTGACCTAATAACTATACAAGCAAGGCTATGCTGTTCCTGGGTCATCACTACACAAATTTACTTTCGTCATCAAGTAGTGTGGCCGTTGCAAATATTCATTTCTCAAATGGCAATCGATCGTTTCTTTCTACTTAGATTTTGTCTTTCTTCGGCCACCGACAAGACTTTTAGCGAACTTTAGTATATCAGTTACACGATGTGAGTCTTAAGATAAACAGGAACTGCTTACCCTCCGAATGGGTTCTTCCTCGGTGTTTTGGTGCTCATTTTTTTTAGTTTTCAGTGTTCCGGTTTTTTTGGTTATCATTGTTCTGTCTTCTGTCCAGTGTTTGGATTGACCATTCTTGCTTGCCTAGTTGGTTTTCGCTAACGAATCACATTAATGCTTAGCGTGCTCACCTCGAGTGTGGTAGATCGTGGGTTCGAGCCTCGACCCGGTAAGACCAAAGACTAATCATGTTTTTGTTTCTCCGTTAAGCACACATCATTAAGGAGAAAGAGTAAAGACTGATTGTCTACCCGCGTACTGTTGTTTTAATGAATTAGCACTTTAAAAAGCCAAATGAGCGTGTTGGTCTATTACAAAGCGGACATCATTATCATCTCAATCGAACGTAAATTGTTAACGCCATGATATAGCTAATAAAAATATCATTTGGCGTTAAACAACAATCACCCAGTCACTCATTTTTCTCTGACGTTTATTCAATATACCAGACAGTATTTGTATTATTTTTTTCTTTTTTATACCATATAAAGAGTTTTTGTAATGTTTATCATCAGCGTATGGTGGTCATCGTAAAGAGATATCATAAGCATTGACATTATTATCAAAGCCACTATCAAAAGCTTAATTATTACGATTTATTTCATCGGTGCCATGAACCCATGAGCTGTTAGATCTGCAATGCTCTTATTAACATGAGACATCTTGTTCATTCACACCATGACAACCATGTAAATGATTCTTATTATGCTGACATTGTTTGTATGCCTTTCCTCCTTGTAGCAGTATGTTAATTGCTTGGAATCATAACTGGTATATATTGCATCGGTGTCAATCTGAAAGTATAAAGATATATACACCATAGAGGAGGCACTAAGACAATTTCTTGTTTAAAATGTTATGTTATTGAAACTAATTATAGAGCGTACCTGATGAAGGTAATTCTGAGCGTACCTGATGAGGGTTATTCTGAGCGTACCTGGTGAAGGTTATTCTAAGCGTACCTGATGAAGGTTATTCTGAGCGTACCTGGTGAAGGTTATTCTGAGCGTACCTGATGAAGGTTATTCTGAGCGTACCTGATGAAGGTTATTCTGAGCGTACATGGTGAAGGTTATTCTGAGCGTACCTGGTGAAGGTTATTCTGGTCGTACCTGGTGAAGGTTATTCTGAGCGTACCTGGTGAAGGTTATTCTGAGCGTACCTGATGAAGGTTATTCCAGAAACTCGTCGTGCATACTAAATTTGATATCTATGTTTTCATAGACATGCACTTCAGTTGTATGAAAAGCTTGATTTTGAATGGCAAATATTTACTTTAATTATTTTTTATTTGCAAAATGTTTGGCATATGTAAAATTGTAGCAATATTCTAGAATGACTTCAGATAGTTTTGATAGTCACTACCCGATCCTTGTTTCTTCGTTGATGACATATCACCGGATTTTCCATGCGTTATACGATGGGTGCCACTAGTAGAGCAGGAACCCTTCCTGAGCAACCCTCGTGATTAGTGTGGTTGATGCTGCACAATCTTTAGTTTTCTGTGTTGTGTTTTGTGTCCTCTTCATGGTTAATTTGCATTGTAATTCTTTTGTTATCACAGTCATGTATCTGACTTGTACAAAACGAAATCAACAAAATTATGTTTTAATATAATGTAATATCTGTCATTGTGATTGTATTAATAAAAAAAAATAGTACGATGATAGTATTCATTATTATACTTCGTGTAAGTTTCTGTAGTGATATTTGATACTGTAATATTTTGGCATATTACCTGGACAATTAGACACTCAGTGTAATAAGGATATTAATATGGTCTTGTCCAGGTAATATGCCAAAATATTACCCAGGTCTGAGAGATATATTACCTTCGGTCGGGTAATATGTCTCTCAGACCTGGGTAATATTTTGGCATATTACCTGGACAATACCACATTATTATATAAATGTAAAGATGACTATTCATTTTAACAATAATATCTTCTATAATATTGGTAAATCTGGAGAAAATTACGAAAGTAGCCTATATCACCATTTTAAAACATTTTATATCAGCCACCTAATGTTCATCAGGTAATATTGTCTGGCCTATTTATTAGAGAAGATAGTCATACGATTTACTTTTAAATATTTATAGAATCACGTATGCAAAAAGTAATGTCTAAGAAAAATTTGAAGCCATCTTGACAATAGTTCTGTGGGGGTCTTTTTGTACAAATATATATGAAATGAACAAGAGTAACAAGTTGATTTGTATTTCTTTTGATTTTTAAAAGGAAAAAAAGGAAAAATAAATAAATAAATGGTGTAACTTAATCCCCAATGAAAAGCATTTTCACAAAGGAGAGGATGACATAATATGATGGAGGATACGTAAATTTCATCAGCAATATTGCGGGACGGATGGAACCTATTTTTGCTCAACATGATAATATTCCTCCATATATATGATGTTTTAATCAATTGTCACCTTACTACGCTGTAGTCTTCTCCACGACAATGTGATCTTCCCGGGCTACTTGTATGTATATGTTATACTGAGATTGTAATATAAAGTAGTCTTCTCCACGACAATATGATCTTCCCGGGCTACTTGTATGTATATGTTATACTGAGACTGTAATATAAAGTAGTCTTCTCCACGACAATATGATCTTCCCGGGCTACTTGTATGTATATGTTATACTGAGATTGTAATATAAAGTAGTCTTCTCCACGACAATATGATCTTCCCGGGCTACTTGTATGTATATGTTATACTGAGACTGTAATATAAAGTAGTCTTCTCCACGACAATGTGATCTTCCCGGGCTACTTGTATGTATATGTTATACTGAGACTGTAATATAAAGTAGTCTTCTCCACGACAATGTGATCTTCCCGGGCTACTTGTATGTATATGTTATACTGAGACTGTAATATAAAGTAGTCTTCTCCACGACAATGTGATCTTCCCGGGCTACTTGTATGTATATGTTATACTGAGACTGTAATATAAAGTAGTCTTCTCCACGACAATGTGATCTTCCCGGGCTACTTGTATGTATATGTTATACTGAGACTGTAATATAAAGTAGTCTTCTCCACGACAATGTGATCTTCCCGGGCTACTTGTATGCATATGTTATACTGAGACTGTAATATAAAGTAGTCTTCTCCACGACAATGTGATCTTCCCGGGCTACTTGTATGTATATGTTATACTGAGACTGTAATATAAAGTAGTCTTCTCCACGACAATATGATCTTCCCGGGCTACTTGTATGTATATGTTATACTGAGACTGTAATATAAAGTAGTCTTCTCCACGACAATGTGATCTTCCCGGGCTACTTGTATGTATATGTTATACTGAGACTGTAATATAAAGTAGTCTTCTCCACGACAATGTGATCTTCCCGGGCTACTTGTATGTATATGTTATACTGAGACTGTAATATAAAGTAGTCTTCTCCACGACAATGTGATCTTCCCGGGCTACTTGTATGTATATGTTATACTGAGACTGTAATATAAAGTAGTCTTCTCCACGACAATGTGATCTTCCCGGGCTACTTGTATGTATATGTTATACTGAGACTGTAATATAAAGTAGTCTTCTCCACGACAATGTGATCTTCCCGGGCTACTTGTATGTATATGTTATACTGAGACTGTAATATAAAGTAGTCTTCTCCACGACAATGTGATCTTCCCGGGCTACTTGTATGTATATGTTATACTGAGACTGTAATATAAAGTAGTCTTCTCCACGACAATGTGATCTTCCCGGGCTACTTGTATGTATATGTTATACTGAGACTGTAATATAAAGTAGTCTTCTCCACGACAATGTGATCTTCCCGGGCTACTTGTATGTATATGTTATACTGAGACTGTAATATAAAGTAGTCTTCTCCACGACAATGTGATCTTCCCGGGCTACTTGTATGTATATGTTATACTGAGACTGTAATATAAAGTAGTCTTCTCCACGACAATGTGATCTTCCCGGGCTACTTGTATGTATATGTTATACTGAGACTGTAATATAAAGTAGTTTTCTCCACGACAATGTGATCTTCCCGGGCTACTTGTATGTATATGTTATACTGAGACTGTAATATAAAGTAGTCTTCTCCACGACAATATGATCTTCCCGGGCTACTTGTATGTATATGTTATACTGAGACTGTAATATAAAGTAGTCTTCTCCACGACAATGTGATCTTCCCGGGCTACTTGTATGTATATGTTATACTGAGACTGTAATATAAAGTAGTCTTCTCCACGACAATGTGATCTTCCCGGGCTACTTGTATGTATATGTTATACTGAGACTGTAATATAAAGTAGTCTTCTCCACGACAATGTGATCTTCCCGGGCTACCTGTATGTATATGTTATACTGAGACTGTAATATAAAGTAGTCTTCTCCACCACAATGTGATCTTCCCGGGCTGCTTGTATGTATATGTTATACTGAGACTGTAATATAAAGTAGTCTTCTCCACGACAATGTGATCTTCCCGGGCTACTTGTATGTATATGTTATACTGAGACTGTAATATAAAGTAGTCTTCTCCACGACAATGTGATCTTCCCGGGCTACTTGTATGTATATGTTATACTGAGACTGTAATATAAAGTAGTCTTCTCCACGACAATGTGATCTTCCCGGGCTACTTGTATGTATATGTTATACTGAGACTGTAATATAAAGTAGTCTTCTCCACGACAATATGATCTTTCCGGGCTACTTGTATGTATATGTTATACTGAGACTGTAATATAAAGTAGTCTTCTCCACGACAATATGATCTTCCCGGACTACTTGTATGTATATGTTATACTGAGACTGTAATATAAAGTAGTCTTCTCCACGACAATGTGATCTTCCCGGGCTACTTGTATGTATATGTTATACTGAGACTGTAATATAAAGTAGTCTTCTCCACGACAATGTGATCTTCCCGGGCTACTTGTATGTATATGTTATAATGAGACTGTAATATAAAGTAGTCTTCTCCACGACAATGTGATCTTCCCGGGCTACTTGTATGTATATGTTATACTGAGACTGTAATATAAAGTAGTCTTCTCCACGACAATGTGATCTTCCCGGGCTACTTGTATGCATATGTTATACTGAGACTGTAATATAAAGTAGTCTTCTCCACGACAATGTGATCTTCCCGGGCTACTTGTATGTATATGCTATACTGAGACTGTAATATAAAGTAGTCTTCTCCACGACAATGTGATCTTCCCGGGCTACTTGTATGTATATGTTATACTGAGACTGTAATATAAAGTAGTCTTCTCCACGACAATGTGATCTTCCCGGGCTACTTGTATGTATATGTTATACTGAGACTGTAATATAAAGTAGTCTTCTCCACGACAATATGATCTTCCCGGGCTACTTGTATGTATATGTTATACTGAGACTGTAATATAAAGTAGTCTTCTCCACGACAATATGATCTTCCCGGGCTACTTGTATGTATATGTTATACTGAGACTGTAATATAAAGTAGTCTTCTCCACGACAATGTGATCTTCCCGGGCTACTTGTATGTATATGCTATACTGAGACTGTAATATAAAGTAGTCTTCTCCACGACAATATTATCTTCCCGGGCTACTTGTATGTATATGTTATACTGAGACTGTAATATAAAGTAGTCTTCTCCACGACAATGTGATCTTCCCGGGCTACTTGTATGTATATGTTATACTGAGACTGTAATATAAAGTAGTCTTCTCCACGACAATATGATCTTCCCGGGCTACTTGTATGTATATGTTATACTGAGACTGTAATATAAAGTAGTCTTCTCCACGACAATGTGATCTTCCCGGGCTACTTGTATGTATATGTTATACTGAGACTGTAATATAAAGTAGTCTTCTCCACGACAATGTGATCTTCCCGGGCTACTTGTATGTATATGTTATACTGAGACTGTAATATAAAGTAGTCTTCTCCACGACAATGTGATCTTCCCGGGCTACCTGTATGTATATGTTATACTGAGACTGTAATATAAAGTAGTCTTCTCCACCACAATGTGATCTTCCCGGGCTGCTTGTATGTATATGTTATACTGAGACTGTAATATAAAGTAGTCTTCTCCACGACAATGTGATCTTCCCGGGCTACTTGTATGTATATGTTATACTGAGACTGTAATATAAAGTAGTCTTCTCCACGACAATGTGATCTTCCCGGGCTACTTGTATGTATATGTTATACTGAGACTGTAATATAAAGTAGTCTTCTCCACGACAATGTGATCTTCCCGGGCTACCTGTATGTATATGTTATACTGAGACTGTAATATAAAGTAGTCTTCTCCACCACAATGTGATCTTCCCGGGCTGCTTGTATGTATATGTTATACTGAGACTGTAATATAAAGTAGTCTTCTCCACGACAATGTGATCTTCCCGGGCTACTTGTATGTATATGTTATACTGAGACTGTAATATAAAGTAGTCTTCTCCACGACAATGTGATCTTCCCGGGCTACTTGTATGTATATGTTATACTGAGACTGTAATATAAAGTAGTCTTCTCCACGACAATGTGATCTTCCCGGGCTACTTGTATGTATATGTTATACTGAGACTGTAATATAAAGTAGTCTTCTCCACGACAATGTGATCTTCCCGGGCTACTTGTATGTATATGTTATACTGAGACTGTAATATAAAGTAGTCTTCTCCACGACAATGTGATCTTCCCGGGCTACTTGTATGTATATGTTATACTGAGACTGTAATATAAAGTAGTTTTCTCCACGACAATGTGATCTTCCCGGGCTACTTGTATGTATATGTTATACTGAGACTGTAATATAAAGTAGTCTTCTCCACGACAATATGATCTTCCCGGGCTACTTGTATGTATATGTTATACTGAGACTGTAATATAAAGTAGTCTTCTCCACGACAATGTGATCTTCCCGGGCTACTTGTATGTATATGTTATACTGAGACTGTAATATAAAGTAGTCTTCTCCACGACAATGTGATCTTCCCGGGCTACTTGTATGTATATGTTATACTGAGACTGTAATATAAAGTAGTCTTCTCCACGACAATGTGATCTTCCCGGGCTACCTGTATGTATATGTTATACCTGAGACTGTAATATAAAGTAGTCTTCTCCACCACAATGTGATCTTCCCGGGCTGCTTGTATGTATATGTTATACTGAGACTGTAATATTAAGTAGTCTTCTCCACGACAATGTGATCTTCCCGGGCTACTTGTATGTATATGTTATACTGAGACTGTAATATAAAGTAGTCTTCTCCACGACAATGTGATCTTCCCGGCTACTTGTATGTATATGTTATACTGAGACTGTAATATAAAGTAGTCTTCTCCACGACAATGTGATCTTCCCGGGCTACTTGTATGTATATGTTATACTGAGACTGTAATATAAAGTAGTCTTCTCCACGACAATATGATCTTCCGGGCTACTTGTATGTATATGTTATACTGAGACTGTAATATAAAGTAGTCTTCTCCACGACAATATGATCTTCCCGGACTACTTGTATGTATATGTTATACTGAGACTGTAATATAAAGTAGTCTTCTCCACGACAATGTGATCTTCCCGGGCTACTTGTATGTATATGTTATACTGAGACAGGTAATTAAAGTAGTCTTCTCCACGACAATGTGATCTTCCCGGGCTACTTGTATGTATATGTTATACTGAGACTGTAATATAAAGTAGTCTTCTCCACGACAATGTGATCTTCCCGGGCTACTTGTATGTATATGTTATACTGAGACTGTAATATAAAGTAGTCTTCTCCACGACAATGTGATCTTCCCGGGCTACTTGTATGCATATGTTATACTGAGACTGTAATATAAAGTAGTCTTCTCCACGACAATGTGATCTTCCCGGGCTACTTGTATGTATATGTTATACTGAGACTGTAATATAAAGTAGTCTTCTCCACGACAATGTGATCTTCCCGGGCTACTTGTATGTATATGTTATACTGAGACTGTAATATAAAGTAGTCTTCTCCACGACAATGTGATCTTCCCGGGCTACTTGTATGTATATGTTATACTGAGACTGTAATATAAAGTAGTCTTCTCCACGACAATATGATCTTCCCGGGCTACTTGTATGTATATGTTATACTGAGACTGTAATATAAAGTAGTCTTCTCCACGACAATGTGATCTTCCCGGGCTACTTGTATGTATATGCTATACTGAGACTGTAATATAAAGTAGTCTTCTCCACGACAATATGATCTTCCGGGCTACTTGTATGTATATGTTATACTGAGACTGTAATATAAAGTAGTCTTCTCCACGACAATGTGATCTTCCCGGGCTACTTGTATGTATATGTTATACTGAGACTGTAATATAAAGTAGTCTTCTCCACGACAATATGATCTTCCCGGGCTACTTGTATGTATATGTTATACTGAGACTGTAATATAAAGTAGTCTTCTCCACGACAATGTGATCTTCCCGGGCTACTTGTATGTATATGTTATACTGAGACTGTAATATAAAGTAGTCTTCTCCACGACAATGTGATCTTCCCGGGCTACCTTGTATGTATATGTTATACTGAGACTGTAATATAAAGTAGTCTTCTCCACGACAATGTGATCTTCCCGGGCTACCTGTATGTATATGTTATACTGAGACTGTAATATAAAGTAGTCTTCTCCACCACAATGTGATCTTCCCGGCTGCTTGTATGTATATGTTATACTGAGACTGTAATATAAAGTAGTCTTCTCCACGACAATGTGATCTTCCCGGGCTACTTGTATGTATATGTTATACTGAGACTGTAATATAAAGTAGTCTTCTCCACGACAATGTGATCTTCCCGGGCTACTTGTATGTATATGTTATACTGAGACTGTAATATAAAGTAGTCTTCTCCACGACAATGTGATCTTCCGGGCTACCTGTATGTATATGTTATACTGAGACTGTAATATAAAGTAGTCTTCTCCACCACAATGTGATCTTCCCGGGCTGCTTGTATGTATATGTTATACTGAGACTGTAATATAAAGTAGTCTTCTCCACGACAATGTGATCTTCCCGGGCTACTTGTATGTATATGTTATACTGAGACTGTAATATAAAGTAGTCTTCTCCACGACAATGTGATCTTCCCGGGCTACTTGTATGTATATGTTATACTGAGACTGTAATATAAAGTAGTCTTCTCCACGACAATGTGATCTTCCCGGGCTACTTGTATGTATATGTTATACTGAGACTGTAATATAAAGTAGTCTTCTCCACGACAATGTGATCTTTCCGGGCTACTTGTATGTATATGTTATACTGAGACTGTAATATAAAGTAGTCTTCTCCACGACAATGTGATCTTCCCGGGCTACTTGTATGTATATGTTATACTGAGACTGTAATATAAAGTAGTCTTCTCCACGACAATGTGATCTTCCCGGGCTACTTGTATGTATATGTTATACTGAGACTGTAATATAAAGTAGTCTTCTCCACGACAATGTGATCTTCCGGGCTACTTGTATGTATATGTTATACTGAGACTGTAATATAAAGTAGTCTTCTCCACGACAATGTGATCTTCCTGGGCTACTTGTATGTATATGTTATACTGAGACTGTAATATAAAGTAGTCTTCTCCACGACAATGTGATCTTCCCGGGCTACTTGTATGTATATGTTATACTGAGACTGTAATATAAAGTAGTCTTCTCCACGACAATATGATCTTCCCGGGCTACTTGTATGTATATGTTATACTGAGACTGTAATATAAAGTAGTCTTCTCCACGACAATATGATCTTCCCGGGCTACTTGTATGTATATGTTATACTGAGACTGTAATATAAAGTAGTCTTCTCCACGACAATGTGATCTTCCCGGGCTACTTGTATGTATATGCTATACTGAGACTGTAATATAAAGTAGTCTTCTCCACGACAATATGATCTTCCCGGGCTACTTGTATGTATATGTTATACTGAGACTGTAATATAAAGTAGTCTTCTCCACGACAATATGATCTTCCCGGGCTACTTGTATTTATATGTTATACTGAGACTGTAATATAAAGTAGTCTTCTCCACGACAATGTGATCTTCCCGGGCTACTTGTATGTATATGTTATACTGAGACTGTAATATAAAGTAGTCTTCTCCACGACAATATGATCTTCCCGGGCTACTTGTATGTATATGTTATACTGAGACTGTAATATAAAGTAGTCTTCTCCACGACAATGTGATCTTCCCGGGCTACTTGTATGTATATGTTATACTGAGACTGTAATATAAAGTAGTCTTCTCCACGACAATGTGATCTTCCCGGGCTACTTGTATGTATATGTTATACTGAGACTGTATATAAAGTAGTCTTCTCCACGACAATGTGATCTTCCCGGGCTACCTGTATGTATATGTTATACTGAGACTGTAATATAAAGTAGTCTTCTCCACCACAATGTGATCTTCCCGGGCTGCTTGTATGTATATGTTATACTGAGACTGTAATATAAAGTAGTCTTCTCCACGACAATGTGATCTTCCCGGGCTACTTGTATGTATATGTTATACTGAGACTGTAATATAAAGTAGTCTTCTCCACGACAATGTGATCTTCCCGGGCTACTTGTATGTATATGTTATACTGAGACTGTAATATAAAGTAGTCTTCTCCACGACAATGTGATCTTCCCGGGCTACTTGTATGTATATGTTATACTGAGACTGTAATATAAAGTAGTCTTCTCCACGACAATGTGATCTTCCCGGGCTACTTGTATGTATATGTTATACTGAGACTGTAATATAAAGTAGTCTTCTCCACGACAATGTGATCTTCCCGGGCTACTTGTATGTATATGTTATACTGAGACTGTAATATAAAGTAGTCTTCTCCACGACAATGTGATCTTCCCGGGCTACTTGTATGCATATGTTATACTGAGACTGTAATATAAAGTAGTCTTCTCCACGACAATGTGATCTTCCCGGGCTACTTGTATGTATATGTTATACTGAGACTGTAATATAAAGTAGTCTTCTCCACGACAATGTGATCTTCCCGGGCTACTTGTATGTATATGTTATACTGAGACTGTAATATAAAGTAGTCTTCTCCACGACAATGTGATCTTCCCGGGCTACTTGTATGTATATGTTATACTGAGACTGTAATATAAAGTAGTCTTCTCCACGACAATATGATCTTCCCGGGCTACTTGTATGTATATGTTATACTGAGACTGTAATATAAAGTAGTCTTCTCCACGACAATATGATCTTCCCGGGCTACTTGTATGTATATGTTATACTGAGACTGTAATATAAAGTAGTCTTCTCCACGACAATGTGATCTTCCCGGGCTACTTGTATGAATATGCTATACTGAGACTGTAATATAAAGTAGTCTTCTCCACGACAATATGATCTTCCCGGGCTACTTGTATGTATATGTTATACTGAGACTGTAATATAAAGTAGTCTTCTCCACGACAATATGATCTTCCCGGGCTACTTGTATGTATATGTTATACTGAGACTGTAATATAAAGTAGTCTTCTCCACGACAATGTGATCTTCCCGGGCTACTTGTATGTATATGTTATACTGAGACTGTAATATAAAGTAGTCTTCTCCACGACAATATGATCTTCCCGGGCTACTTGTATGTATATGTTATACTGAGACTGTAATATAAAGTAGTCTTCTCCACGACAATGTGATCTTCCCGGGCTACTTGTATGTATATGTTATACTGAGACTGTAATATAAAGTAGTCTTCTCCACGACAATGTGATCTTCCCGGGCTACTTGTATGTATATGTTATACTGAGACTGTAATATAAAGTAGTCTTCTCCACGACAATGTGATCTTCCCGGGCTACCTGTATGTATATGTTATACTGAGACTGTAATATAAAGTAGTCTTCTCCACCACAATGTGATCTTCCCGGGCTGCTTGTATGTATATGTTATACTGAGACTGTAATATAAAGTAGTCTTCTCCACGACAATGTGATCTTCCCGGGCTACTTGTATGTATATGTTATACTGAGACTGTAATATAAAGTAGTCTTCTCCACGACAATATGATCTTCCCGGGCTACTTGTATGTATATGTTATACTGAGACTGTAATATAAAGTAGTCTTCTCCACGACAATGTGATCTTCCCGGGCTACTTGTATGAATATGCTATACTGAGACTGTAATATAAAGTAGTCTTCTCCACGACAATATGATCTTCCCGGGCTACTTGTATGTATATGTTATACTGAGACTGTAATATAAAGTAGTCTTCTCCACGACAATATGATCTTCCCGGGCTACTTGTATGTATATGTTATACTGAGACTGTAATATAAAGTAGTCTTCTCCACGACAATGTGATCTTCCCGGGCTACTTGTATGTATATGTTATACTGAGACTGTAATATAAAGTAGTCTTCTCCACGACAATATGATCTTCCCGGGCTACTTGTATGTATATGTTATACTGAGACTGTAATATAAAGTAGTCTTCTCCACGACAATGTGATCTTCCCGGGCTACTTGTATGTATATGTTATACTGAGACTGTAATATAAAGTAGTCTTCTCCACGACAATGTGATCTTCCCGGGCTACTTGTATGTATATGTTATACTGAGACTGTAATATAAAGTAGTCTTCTCCACGACAATGTGATCTTCCCGGGCTACCTGTATGTATATGTTATACTGAGACTGTAATATAAAGTAGTCTTCTCCACCACAATGTGATCTTCCCGGGCTGCTTGTATGTATATGTTATACTGAGACTGTAATATAAAGTAGTCTTCTCCACGACAATGTGATCTTCCCGGGCTACTTGTATGCATATGTTATACTGAGACTGTAATATAAAGTAGTCTTCTCCACGACAATGTGATCTTCCCGGGCTACTTGTATGTATATGTTATACTGAGACTGTAATATAAAGTAGTCTTCTCCACGACAATGTGATCTTCCCGGGCTACTTGTATGTATATGTTATACTGAGACTGTAATATAAAGTAGTCTTCTCCACGACAATGTGATCTTCCCGGGCTACTTGTATGTATATGTTATACTGAGACTGTAATATAAAGTAGTCTTCTCCACGACAATGTGATCTTCCCGGGCTACTTGTATGTATATGTTATACTGAGACTGTAATATAAAGTAGTCTTCTCCACGACAATGTGATCTTCCCGGGCTACTTGTATGCATATGTTATACTGAGACTGTAATATAAAGTAGTCTTCTCCACGACAATGTGATCTTCCCGGGCTACTTGTATGTATATGTTATACTGAGACTGTAATATAAAGTAGTCTTCTCCACGACAATATGATCTTCCCGGGCTACTTGTATGTATATGTTATACTGAGACTGTAATATAAAGTAGTTTTCTCCACGACAATGTGATCTTCCCGGGCTACTTGTATGTATATGTTATACTGAGACTGTAATATAAAGTAGTCTTCTCCACGACAATATGATCTTCCCGGGCTACTTGTATGTATATGTTATACTGAGACTGTAATATAAAGTAGTCTTCTCCACGACAATGTGATCTTCCCGGGCTACTTGTATGTATATGTTATACTGAGACTGTAATATAAAGTAGTCTTCTCCACGACAATGTGATCTTCCCAGGCTACTTGTATGTATATGTTATACTGAGACTGTAATATAAAGTAGTCTTCTCCACGACAATGTGATCTTCCCGGGCTACTTGTATGTATATGTTATACTGAGACTGTAATATAAAGTAGTCTTCTCCACGACAATGTGATCTTCCCGGGCTACTTGTATGTATATGTTATACTGAGACTGTAATATAAAGTAGTCTTCTCCACGACAATGTGATCTTCCCGGGCTACTTGTATGTATATGTTATACTGAGACTGTAATATAAAGTAGTCTTCTCCACGACAATGTGATCTTCCCGGGCTACTTGTATGTATATGTTATACTGAGACTGTAATATAAAGTAGTCTTCTCCACGACAATGTGATCTTCCCGGGCTACTTGTATGTATATGTTATACTGAGACTGTAATATAAAGTAGTCTTCTCCACGACAATGTGATCTTCCCGGGCTACTTGTATGTATATGTTATACTGAGACTGTAATATAAAGTAGTCTTCTCCACGACAATGTGATCTTCCCGGGCTACTTGTATGTATATGTTATACTGAGACTGTAATATAAAGTAGTCTTCTCCACGACAATATGATCTTCCCGGGCTACTTGTATGTATATGTTATACTGAGACTGTAATATAAAGTAGTCTTCTCCACGACAATATGATCTTCCCGGGCTACTTGTATGTATATGCTATACTGAGACTGTAATATAAAGTAGTCTTCTCCACGACAATGTGATCTTCCCGGGCTACTTGTATGTATATGTTATACTGAGACTGTAATATAAAGTAGTCTTCTCCACGACAATGTGATCTTCCCGGGCTACTTGTATGTATATGTTATACTGAGACTGTAATATAAAGTAGTCTTCTCCACGACAATGTGATCTTCCCGGGCTACTTGTATGTATATGTTATACTGAGACTGTAATATAAAGTAGTCTTCTCCACGACAATGTGATCTTCCCGGGCTACTTGTATGTATATGTTATACTGAGACTGTAATATAAAGTAGTCTTCTCCACGACAATGTGATCTTCCCGGGCTATTTGTATGTATATGTTATACTGAGACTGTAATATAAAGTAGTCTTCTCCACGACAATGTGATCTTCCCGGGCTACTTGTATGTATATGTTATACTGAGACTATAATATAAGATAAGAACTATGTAGTAATAGTGATTATGGTAATATGGTACCATTAGTTGTATATTCTGAATATTAAGGTATTTATTTTTAATCATCTCGGACTGCCGACAGTTTCAATATCTTGCACACTGTTGATAAAACACATGTAACTTTGTGAAGACCCTTGTATTGTTTATTTCGGTTCTGGTATTGTTCTCAATCATGTTGACAACATTAGTTACATATCAGTTTGTAGTTGGTGTGTTATATTCGCTTGTCTTCCATACGTGATCGCTGCAGTTAAAACGATCAGCAGAAATACTTCAACAAATTGAATCTTTGAATCTTCTGTGGTCTTTCAACCATAATAAAAACGTAGATATCAAATTTAGTGCGCACGATGCGTTTCTGTACCCTCAAAATCGAAAGATTGGAAAGCCAAATAATTTAAAGTTTTGGCAGCAATAACACCAAAGTGCCTAAACAGGATAGCCAACTGAGGTCACCTATGGTTGAAGGAGGAGAACATTAGGTTTTTTTTAAGAATTACATGATTTAGGAACTGGAATTTTATCGTCAATGTAAATACCGAGATTACACACATTTGATATAAAGATCAGTCAAGAAACAGATTGCAGGTAATTTTAATGCATTAATTAAAGTGAAATTTACAAAAACGACTGTTGCATTTACTGCAGCCGTGTTATCTACCTTAGATGAAGATGTTGCGAGTTTGTGACCCCTATCTGTCGGTTTTTGAATTTATTTGTTTTTAATCTGTTCCTCTGAATTACAAGGTTATTTCGACAGAGGTCAACATGCAACCCTTTTCGATAAATATGTTAAGTGTCTCCTTTATTAATTAAATTAAAATTTATAAACTTAAATAATTAATGTTTAGCAGCTCCTCGTTGCTTTCATTTCATAAATCAATGTACTTACCATACATTTGTTCCCTAAGATTTCTATCTGGTTGATATTAGATTTTACCTTTTTAAGAAATCAGTTTGCACTTCTCGCATTGAGGAAGATTATTGTTTTTTTTCTAATTTAAGCAAGACAGAATGGTGGAACAGATGCGTAGTGAGGATAATTGACAAAAGACTATACGTAAAACCAAACACCCGCCACAACAATAAGGGGAAAATCAAGGCTTGCAGGGTGAAAAATCAACGACAAAGCTATGTAGTATGAATCGTTTAGTAAAAACAATATTTTATTAAAAGGCTAGTCTATTACTATCCTCTCTGATACAAGACAAGAAGCAACAATATAATTAGTTCCAATAAATTTAAACATACAACTTATTTAACAAACACAGCAACTCCAAAATGCTAGGTTAAAGGGGAGTAACTCGAGGAGAAATAATTGCATTTCCTCAAATGAAATTTGAACAGTAAGCTAGATGATATGTTTGTCTATAAAAGGTTGATTGATTAAGAAGAAGACAATAACATGACGTGGATTGTCTATGAAAAAGATGACAATATATCGCTACGATCAACATTAGCTGTCGTCTTAGGATTAGAAGCAGAAAAAGAGGATCACAAAGTCAGATGTTGAGCAGTTTTAAATAAAACAACTAAAATATGTCTTGATTATTTTGTGTGATGATACCATAGCTAAAACAACCGGGAAAAACAAGCATTACATTACACGAATCTAAAGAAAAAGTGGTCCCATTGAGACATTGGAGGCAAAGAAACATAAGTTGGGCACTGTATTTTCTGAGGATACTCGAGAGTTATTTTCAGGTGATGAAGATACTGGGAAATTCCTACAGTTGTCTTCCTTTGGTTTAATGAATTGTAGATGTCTGATTAAGAGAAATGGCAGTAAAGCCTCTTCTTACAAGGGCACACAATTCTCACAACTTTACAAAATAATGGAGAAAATTGCTTACAGAACATATGAAGAAGACAAATTTTCATGCCTTGCACCAATTTTTGTATTGAATATTCAAAAGATATATCTGATATACCTCTTACTGAGGGTGGAGATTTTGGAGGTCTACAATCATTCTGTGACACTGTCTATTCCCGTTGCACTTTCAATCAAACTTGGATACTAAAATATTCTTAAGACGGTCTGGAAATTTTTAATTCTCGTTCTTTTTCAATAATGTTATATATCCTACCAATTAACTTGTTTATACTTTACATTAGCATTCCCAATCATAACTTGAAAAAACCTTTAAAAGAAATCATTTATAATTTTCAAAAAAGTAAGCAACATTACGGGTGTATAGTTTTGAGTCACGAATTGATATAATTTGTCATGGATGGAACAAATGGCAAAATATACTAAATAGAAAATGAAGACATCTTGGAATTTCTGATCGATAATAAATGTGTCGAATACTAAGGGTATATACATCCACTAATCACTAGCATCCTCATGGGACCAAATTGTGCCCCACTCCTTGTCGATTTTTTTGTGTACTTCTATAAGGCAAAGCTTAAACAAACACTTAACAAAGACGAAAGAATTGCAGAAGCTAAAGTCATTAATCTCACATTCAGGAACAGTGGATGTTGATGATATTCTGTTTATTAATCATCCAAACGTTACATATATGATTCTATTAACATGTGGGAAGCACTTTTATGACGCTTAATTTCACTTAGATGGGAGACTTAGGACATTGACGCTGATTTCCTTTAAAAAAATCCTAGTGTTCCGTTTCGCCTCACATATAATTTTCCACATATGACTGGTCCATATCAGATATATAGAGACCTGAGTGTGGACATGTTTTTATAAGTTCTAATGCAATCATATATATCTTAATATTGATAAACCATTTAGTTGAAAGATTATAAATGCTGAAAAAGTATAGAAGTATCATTATTGTATTTCTAAAAGCTATGAAATTAAACGTTATTTAAACCGACATACTTAACAAATTGTGTGTGATAGTGTTTCATTTTTACACTCCTTCAACTTTCAATTTTTAGATGCTATTTTCTAAGCATACATTTATATACTGTCCATCCAATTAGTCCGTCCACTTCAAACTATATCAAAATGTATAGTCTATAGTCTTTTTTTATTTACTTGATGAAAGCCCTGTGTTTATTTTTTTGTAACCTCGTAATGTAATGTCAGACACAATGATGACGGTATTTGTAAGATTACTTCACACATTTTCTTTTCTTATTGATAACCTTGCATCTGGTAAATAAAATTATATACACCAAATTACATCTAAACAATACAGATGCCCTGATGTAGCTTCATTTGCAAAAGAAAAGAATATCGCAAAACTGCAGGCTAATGGCGGTTTCACACTCATTACATAGTACGAATTGTGTTCATTGTTGAAGACCCTATTGTGACTGTGAAATGTAGAACAGCAATAAAAGCACTGTTCTTTCACTTTAATTTCTATCCAAGTGTAATGTTGAACTGTCTCGTTCATTTACATCCATATTCTTTCTTGTCACAAGCTGTTGCTCCATTTCAATTTGTATAAAAGTGTAATGCTGGATAGTTTCTCATGTTCAATTACATCCATATCCTTTCTTTCTAATAAAATGTCATGGTGACTTTATTAATGGCTGTTGCAAATCGATCGCCATTATTTATATAAAACAAAACCAGTATAAATGCATTTTATCATTAAATTGATATAGTTATGAAAATCGTTTAATTTATGACCATGGGTTAATTTTCTTTGTTTCACCTAGCAACACAAGATTGTTCTTCTAACAATTGAAATTACAGGAGAAACATCAAAGCCGATCACAAATTACCCTCGTTCATTATTTGTCAATAAGATTCAGGTAATTTCTACAGGTAATATCTCTCGTGATAGATTAAAGAAATAAATTATGTATTCTTCCATTAAGAAAGTAAACTCTATTATTACGCAGGTAGTTCCAGGTGGATGATCAGGTAAATCAATATATGTGTACCTGTGATTACAGGTGGGTTACAAATCGTGTCAAGATATTGACGACTTGTTGTTCACTCGAGCACAAATTAAACAAAGTTATTCTTGTTAATTTAAAAAGTAAATAAAGACTCCGAAGGGAAACGTGTGTACTATGCAGTTTTCTTCAAAGACAACATTATAAAATAATGATATCATTAAATTAATGAGAATTTGACTATGCTATTTCTTTGCTAAAAATATCAATACTGAGAAACATGAAGGCTGAATTTATTGTATTTTAATAATAAATAGTCGTATGCATCCTTACAAAACCTCAACATTCCATTAAGTATCGGTTTTAATTCCAACAAAAGGCAAATTTATACGCTGAAATCTGAAGTGATTGTTATCAAATTTATGTTTTAATTTCTTCAAAATTACCTCTAAGCATTGTAATAAAACAGACCAAATTAAAACGTTATAGTGTATTACATTTGAAATATTTTCTCTGTCCTTGAATATACATGATACTGTCATTAGAAATCAAAGGAAAAACAAAATACCACGCCATCAGAAAAATTCCAAAAAATATTGTAGAAAGAGGCAAAATGAACACCCTTAACACATAAATACATGACCACTGACTCCTGACTTGGTGCAGGAACTTCACTGACTCTCCTGACTTGGTGCAGGAACTTCACTGACTCTCCTGACTTGGTGAAGGAACTTCACTGACTCTCCTGACTTGGTGAAGGAACTTCACTGACTCCTGACTTGGTGCAGGAGCTTCACTGACTCCTGACTTGGTGTCGGAACTTCACTGACTCTTGACTTGGTGCATGAACTCCACTGACTCCTGGCTTGGTTCAGGAACTTCACTGACTCCTGACTTGGTGCAGGAACTTCACTGACTCTCCTGATTTGGTGCAGGAACTTCACTGACTCTCCTGACTTGGTGCAGGAACTTCACTGACTCCTGACTTGGTGCAGGAACTTCACTGACTCCTGACTTGGTGCAGGAACTTCACTGACTCCTGGCTTGGTGCAGGAACTTCACTGATTCCTGACTTGGTGCAGGAACTTCACTGACTCCTGACTTGGTGAAGGAACTTCACTGACTCTCCTGACTTGGTGCAGGAACTTCACTGACTCTCCTGACGTGGTGCAGGAACTTCACTGACTCTCCTGACTTGGTGCAGGAACTTCATTGATTCTCCTGGCTTGGTGCAGGAACTTTACTGACTCTCCTGGCTTGGTGCAGGAACTTCACTGACTCTCCTGACTTGGTGCAGGAACTTCACCGACTCCTGACTTGGTGCAGGAACTGCATTGACTCCTGGCTTGGTGGAGGAACTTCACTGACTCTTCTGGCTTGGTGCAGGAACGTCACTGACTCTCCTGTCTTGGTGCAGAAACTTCACCGACTCTCCTGACTTGGTGCAGGAACTTCAGATTCTCCTGGCTTGGTGCAGGAACTTCACTGACTCTCCTGGCTTGGTGCAGGAACTTCAGACTCTCCTGGCTTGGTGCAGGAACTTCACTGACTCTCCTGACTTGGTGCAGGAACTTCACTGACTCTCCTAGCTTGGTGCAGGAACTTCACTGACTCTCCTGGCTTGGTGAAGGAACTTCACTGACCCTCCTTGCTTGGTGCAGGAACTTCACTGACTCCTGGCTTGGTGCAGGAGCTTCACTGACTCCTGACTTGGTGCAGAAACTTCACTGACTCCTGGCTCGGTATAGGAACTTCACTGACTCCTGACTTGGTGCAGGAACTTCACCGACTCCTGGTTTGGTGCAGGAACTTGACTGACTCCTGACTTGGTGCAGGAACTTCACTGACTCTCCTGGCTTGTGGCTATCATACAAAATAATAAACACAAAAAATAACTTACAGAAACGAAAGTGCACGTCGTCGAACAAGAAGAACAAAGAAACAGAAGTGCTTACAAGTGATACAGAAGAACAGACTCTAGCAACAACCAATTTACTTGTATAACACATTATATAAACATAGAGAAAACCGAAGGGGTTGTCAAGAATGGAAAATCCAGACAACAATTGGCACAAGACACAGAAGAAATAAAACAACACAACACAAAAGATTGTCCATTACAAAACCTGGGATGAACCCAGGGGCTCGAGAAGGGTAAGCAGATCTTGTTTCTTATAAGACACCCGCCGTACTACTAACATAGTCAAGTCCAGTAAAAGGTTTGTCTGTGATAGTGAAAGGAAAAAAATGTACACAACATAAGAGACTCAAGCAATATTGTTTTACTTGAGATGGTAAAATTTATAATTAGTAATATATTAGTAAGACATGCTCTCTCTCTGAAATGGTAATTCGTTATGGTTTTGTCGTAATTTGAATATACGTGGTGCAAATATATTAATAAAAACGTAGATATCAAATTTAGTGCGCGCGACACGTTTCTGGAATAACCTTCATCAGGTACTCTCAAAGTCAAATAATATTTAAAAAAATCTATGGGAGCAAGAAAACGAAAGGACCTATACAGAATAGACATAATCTGCCAAGGTCACCCATACATGTGGGATAAGTATCTTAGTTTAACTGTCCCTTACATGTAAAGGATCGAAACCTTAAACAAGTATATGCCAAGAAAAATGTGTATTATAATGCCTGGATGTTGTAGTAAGATTCTAAAGTGTGACTTTGTTCCTCATTTAGATACGTTGTCACCCTAAATATGTACGATTGAAGAAAATGTATTATACTTTAAGAAAGCTTGATTCCTTGTTTTCTGTCTGTCATTGAAATATATAACTCGTAATGCACCAAAATAGACCATTAGTGTGGTAATTGATTAAATAAATATTAATGTTACTATAGAAACAGTTTTATGTTTCCATATAATAAAGTAATATAAGTCATCGGAATATAAAATGCATGTCAAACAGATGGTGAGGTCTAATATTTTCCTATTTTAATTTCGTTTTAATAATTAATATCTCTGTGAAATCAAGTTATATATTATTACAGTACAATTGGGTCCCAAGTCGAACTATATGACTAAGATCAAATCGCCCACGAACATTTTTATTATTCATCAATTTTTTCTTTAATAGCCTTTAGCAGGTCAGTTCCACAATTGTTGAGTTTGTCGCCCCCCTTTTTGTCTGTTTTCCTGTCTTTTGTATTTACCTTAGCAAATTATTGATTTAACTAACAGAGAGGACAGTGTCATATGTCAGCCATTGATTTCCTTTCGTTAATATTGATGACAATACAATGTATAATAATGGCGTTTACATCTGCAAAATTAATGTCACTAATATTGAAGCAGTTGTTTAATACTCTTGGTTTTAAAGCAGTCCCAGATTTTTAATGCATCAATTTGTTCCAATTATGTTTTGATTTTAGCACAGATGTTAAACATTACACCAAGGAAATACAATTATATTAATAATGTGGTTTTCCGAAAATAAATAAATAAATAAATGAAAAATTATAGGTCATATATAATTAGAAGAATTCTAACAGACCACAGAAAATCGTTGTGATAAAATTAAATTAACACTTACTTACGTTAAATGTACAGGTAAAACTCCTCACCTGGAGATCACAAATTAGACGATTCTCACAGCACGTGTCGTTGAAGCAGAACAGACCAAGTTTGGCACCGTAGAACCACTGAGAAATATACATATAATCAGTGAATTCTACAAGTGCCAAGAACAGTCATGCCCTTACAAAATAACATCAATAATACTAGTGATCGAACGTCGTGGTTGTCAGTAGTTAAACAAATCGGTGATGCTTGCAATATGGCGCCCGCTGTTAATGTGTGTTCATGTGACTTGTAATTAAAGCTATAAATTGGGCGACTAGTTTAATGTAGAGTACTGAAGCTGAAAATATAGAACAATAAAAATTCACCAAATCAGGAAAACAATATTCACCTAATATGGGTAAAACGATATATAAATATGCGTGTTATTAATATTTTCTATATGAGCTTGCTATATATTATATTTTATTGAGTATTTAAATTATCAATGGGTCGCTGTTTTTTCGCTGAAAATGCAAAATGATATATTTACATAAGTAATGATGCAGAACAGGTTTTAATGAGCGTTAAATAAATTAAAGATCAACATAATAATGCTAAGATTCATCAAGGGAGATAATCCATGGAAAAAATTAACGAAAGTTAGGTGTAATTCTCTCTCTTTAAATTTACTTTATCTTATTTTTTTCCTGCAAAATACAAATTGCGAACCTATTATCAGAACTATCAAATGATGCTGAAAGACAATGGAGGCCGTCGTGGTCGTAATCGTATCGTAGTTGGATTTATTACTACCTGTGCTATTAGTACCTATTCCAACTAAAGTTGTGAGTTCGAACCCCGTTCATGACGATATGTACTAGATGCAACATTTTGTGATAAAGTTCGTCAGTGACTTGCGACAGGTTGGTGGTTTTCTCCTGGTACTCCAGTTTCCTTCACCAATAAAACTGACCTCCACGATATAACTGAAATATTGATAAAAGTGGCATTAAACACAATAAGCCATAACGATAACGAGAAATACAATGCTACTTATTCAAATTTACTTATGCAACCCCTTTTCCGCCATTGTTCAACGATTTCAAGAGCAAAGAAGAAGCCGAAAATCTTGATATATTACTCTTTCATAAACACATCAACTACTTATGAAAAAAAGGTGAATGGTACAAACATGTACTGATGGTTTGTTCCTGATTCCACGAAATATATTCTATAACAGTTGTCAGCTATGAGGAACACTATTTAAAGAAACGACACCACGATATAGCTGAAATATTGTTGAAATAGAGGTTAACACCATTTAATAAATCAATTAATCTAAGTTTTCTAGTGGGGGGAATTGCTTATCTGTGTCCTGTTTTGGTGAGATGCCTGTATAAAAAAAACCAACTCATCGCGTTGGTCTAGTACGAAATATATATCGTTGGATTTACAACTACCTGTGCAATCAGTACATATCACCACTAAAGTTGTGAGTTCGAATCCGGATCATGGCGTAGATGTACTCAATACAACTATAGGTGATACTGTTTGTCAGTGACTTACGTAAGGTCGGTGGTCTTCTCCGGGTACTCCGGTTTCTTTCACCAATAAAACTGACCGCCACGATATTACTGAAATTTTGCTGAAAGTGGTGTTAAACACCATAACCTTAACCACTAACCAATCCCAGCGCCACCTTATTACAATGATGCATTGTTTGCAATCGTGGTCTCATCATGGATATGACTTAAATATTGTTTTTTAGTGTTAAAGAACAATCAATGACATGCGCTGAAAACAAGTTTAAAGTTTACAAACAATAAATCGTTTATGTAAAACGGTTATACTATGATGGGCTTATGTGGGCGGATGTTGATTTTTGCGAGAGTTAAAATTGGAGATAATGGGACACTCATTCTAAATTGTTGCGCGTGAGGAGCAGCTGTTTTGCAAGTTGTGTTCTACCTACAACGTAAACTGCAGTCTCCAAACAAGAGCCATTCATTTACAACCCTTTTTAATTTGACACATCCAACCAACCAGATCTAGTATATGTAACTTCAGTATTCCCCGGTGGAAGGACAGATGTATGGTTATATCTTCAGGTTTCCAAGTGGAATATTCATTTTATAATTATACATGCATATGTACTTCTGTTTTATATTTACTCAATACAGAGCAGCTTTTGTATTTCTCATACTTTTTCTAGTTTTGTGATTATGTACTTTTGTGTACAAGGGCCAGATATTTAATTCATAAAAATAATATTGAATTCTTTGATATTGTGGACGTATTGTTAATTTTGTTTTCCTTTTGTATGTGTGTTGAGAAGGTCGTAGTATTTTACTCGTGACGACACGGCAATCTCTTTCTTGCATGAAATTGTTCATGCAATGGTATCTAAGATATTTCATGAATGGAATTGGTCATGTCAAGAGATTATTTTTAGCTTTTGCCTACGTTTATCAGGATCTGTCTACATTGGTGGATCTGTCTACATTGGTTAGGGTCATTGGTATTAATCGTAACGTTCTTCTATATCGTGACTACCAAAACTGTCAGGGGGGAACCTGGACAGATATAACGAACTGACCGGTTGAAATCCCTGCCAAGCATATGGTAGAATATCTATACACACAATATTAGTGAAGTGTCTTAAATAAACATAAATAATGTGCATGAGGCTTAAAAACTGGAACAAAAATGAGGTTCACCGAGTCTTTACCCCAGTTTTGCACCGAATACTCATAAACTTTATATTTTAAGACATTGTATAATATTATATACTCATATTAATATCTTGAATCTGATTTGATAAAACACTGTTACGTGATATTTATCCATTCGTTGGGTAAACCGCTAATCGTAAGGTCGCTCGCGAGGAAATCCCAGGGAAATTCCCACGTGAGCCTCACGTGTTTCCAATTATAGTTACTTCCCTTGATTCAACAGACAACAAACATGGCGTCCAGCGACAGGTTCGTCGCTGTAGGCGAAGAAGAAATTTTATATATTTTATCGAATATTTTCGCAAAGCCGCAGGTATTCTATTACTTGATGTCTGATGCAAAAATATTCGATATAATAAGTTCCGAGTGTATCGCCGATACCGTTGCGAGTTTGTTCCACATCCGTAGCGAGATGTATTCGATACAACTTCAAGTTTGCCAGTGACTTACTTCTTAGGTACTCCCAATTTCCTCCACCATGTATAAAACTGACTGTAGCGATATAACTGAAATATTGTTGAAAGTGGGGTTCAAACCGAAATTTGCTACCTAGGAATGACAACTCATTTTCCAAAATAAAACAGGCTTCGTCTTAACATGATGAAAATATTGAAAACTTAACCATCTTTAGAAAAATTATTATCAAATGACAATAACGAGTATGTTCAAATACATGACATGTTCGTCATGCCGGAATTCTCACATTCATTAGAGTCTATTAAAATGAGACAATAAAACAACAGAATAAGATTTGATGTTCAAGTTAAAAACAATATACTATGTATAAAAGAAACAAACACAGATTTATGTGCTAGTCGATAAATTATACCATCACGACTAAATAGGAATAATTCAGTTGTGATTGGCATGGAGTATTGGGATTTATCGTCACTTTCAGCTATTGTTCAGCAATATGGTGTCTTATTGTTGGCGTTGGAGACACATACGAACGATGGACCCGCCGGTATTGGATGAGTGTCTGGATATCAAGAGTGACTATATCCACATTTATATTGTGTGATGTTATAGCCATCCATTTACCGCCACTAATCTTCCGTGGGTAGATGATAAATTTGGCCTCAAATAGAGCCGGTTATATCAGTTGTAAAAGACCATTAAAATAACTTAATTCATAAGAACCTAAGCATCACGCGTAATTACCTTTGAACCTGGAAATACGAGTCAATATTTGAAACCCATGGAAACCTCAGTTTCATATGTAATTATAAACTCAAATTCGCCTTTGCACTTGGAAATAAGAGTTCAGATCTTGACTTCTATGTTTAGATATACCTCAGATAAATCAGAATTATCATAAAGTTGGTAACATAATTCAGTGTCTGGTTACATTCGCTTGTCATGCAGTGATGAGCTTACACAATATATGTTTCTGAATGAAGAGTACAGAGCTTACGAATATGATATGGAAATTATATCTGAAGTAACAATATATAAACATATAAATATCTTAAATAAAAATATATTAAAAAAAACATTTTAATAGACATTACACCTGCGATGGAAAGATGTCACTTCCCCTGATAACATAATAACGTAGATATCTAATTTAGTGCGCACCACGAGTGTTTGTAATAACTTCATCAGGTGCTCATAATAAAGATTGGAAAGCCACATAATTTAAAAGTTATTGTTTCTATAGTTGTCTTATTACATTTTCTGTTATTAATCTATATTGCTTTCTAATATGACGGCCTATATATCTACCTTTAGCACCTGCGCACTCAAATTATCGATTGGAAACACAAAAAAACTTAATTTAAAAAGTTTCTGTAATGAATACAAGCCTACAAGGCCGTTTCCCTGAGGTCATACACAACAACTACTCATTATATTACTTTGTTTACATGTATCACAGGCACTCGACGTTCAATGAATAAATTGTAGGGTCAATGTGAAAAAAAAATAGTGTCACTGTTATAATAAAGAGAAGTCTTCCAATGCATTTTTCGGCACAAATGTAAACAAATCGGTTTATTTTTTCGTATACGGTTTTCGCTTGACCTTTGCGGTATTTATGGATGGAGACCTACCTAATAGTTGCTCCGCCGCATCATTTATTAGAGAGCAGACGATCATACTTCGCTAAACCATACTTTTGTGACGTCCCCAGAAATATTCGACTTCCATTGTGGAGCGACCATGATATTGCAGGATCGCACAGAATAATTAATAAAAGAAAACTAGATATAAAAAGAATTACGACCGATTACTGGACAATTGAACTAAAAGGTATACATTTTATTTAGTTGGTAAGCTTCTGACATTTTTGTGTGACCAGTAAGCGGTCGTAATTTTTTATATATCTAGTTTTCTTTTATTAATTATTTTGTGCCGTCCTGCAATATCATGGTCGCTCCACAATGGAAGTCGAATATTTCTGGGGACGTCACAAAAGTATGGTTTAGTGAAGTATGGTCGTCTGCTCTCTAATAAATGATGCGGCGGAGAAACTATTAGGTAGGTCTCCATCCATAAATACCGCAAAGGTCAAGTGAAAACCGTATACGAAAAAATAAACCGACTTGTTTACATTTGTGCCGAAAAATGCATTGGAAGCCTTCTCTTTATTATAACAGTGACACTATTTTTTTTCCACATTGACCCTACAATTTATTCATTGAACGTCGAGTGCCTGTGCATGTATACACAAATATGCGATGAAAACGCACTCATCTGGGGTTTTCCCCGACGGATGTTCCGGCCACCTCCCACGTGAAATGTTGACGACGTAAACAACCAATATTCGTATTCATATGTGAAGGGGGCGAAACGGAACAGCCGTTGTGTGGCGGATTCTAAGGTCGCCTAGTGTCATAAAAATTACCGTATTTGTCATATTAGATAAGAAATAATTCATGGCAGCCGTAGATTTGTGTACATTTAACCATTTGTGTGATGATAGTAAATACGAGCTTTAAACGAGATTGTAACTCAAATAACAGAAGATATCACCCATCTGTAGGTCTAAGCATCTTTATTTGGAGGATTGTAATTTTAAACATTTGATATAATTATTTGTTATTCTCAAAATTAGCAGCTGGTTTGTCAATGATTTGCGACAGGCGGTGATTTTCTCCGGGTACTCCGGTTCCCTCCACCACGATATAACTGAAATATTGCTTAGAGTGGCGTTATACACCATAAACCTTCACCCCTCAATATGAGTATTAATTGATCCTATTTGGGCATCAGCCACGTGTACTTGTCTCGATCAACGTATCTTTACTATCCATACGTTGGTCGAGACAAGCGTTTGTGATTAAGAGTGATATATATTATGTTAATCCACACTCAGTAGTACCCAGACTTAACACGAAGAGAAAACGCTGACACGAAATTAATTGATCCGTTATAATAGATAAAAACACGGAAGTATTAATATGTATGTAATACTTCCGGTTTCTTAGTAAACTTCTAAACGGATTAATCTTTAATACTATTTGAAAATTTGAAATAATAAAATGATATATAATTTGACAACTTCCTCTGACGATATTAGATATAGGTACAGCTAAGTATATATCCATCCTATAGTGACCACCTTAACCAATTTGAACAATTATGTCATGTGGAGGATTAAGTTGGGAATAAACATAGATTGAAAGCCAATACGTCTGAAAATTTAACTCAACAGTGTTAGAATTACATTTGTGAGCTGACAATTTTTTTTCTTCCCTCGACGAAATTTGATACACTGCAGCACCAATCGCTTAACCTTTCATTAGCGTCCTAGACCACTCCGCCGAAGCCTAAGACCCATTAAGTCTATATAAAGACGTGTCTATATATCGACGTGTTTAAAATTGGTGTTTTGCTTTAGAATTGCAGATTAGTTTTTTGTTTTGTTTGTCTTCGTTCTGTCTCTTATACCAATGTTGCCTGTGTTTCTTGATTTTCCATTCTTGATTACTCCTTCGATTTTACATACAGGAGAGTACATTGTGTATGAATTGTGTTTAAGTTGAGAAGTAAATGCTCAGTTCAAAGGAATTGTGAACAACCGAAAACTTCTATTCTGTACGATTTCTTGATAAAACGAAATTGTTATAGACGCCAATTTTGTCTGTTTGTTTTGTTTGTTTTTGGTTTCTTTGCTTGTTTTTTTTTTCGCAAATGGCATATCATACGAGTAGTATATTATAAAGACTATAATATTTTTGTGTTTTGCTACTAAATCTTTATATATATATATGAATTCTGTTTTCTTTTATATTAAAGAAATGGTGATGGTTCGGAAAACATAATTTTGTGAAGAAACGGTAGTGTAATGCATAGGAATAAATCGCACAACATTGTGCTTTTTCCGTCAAAAATCAGTAAAACCATTGTCTCTAGTTGTACAGGCAATTTGGGTCCAAACATATTCCGGTCAAAACGATCTTTAGTTTTGTGCTTAATGTTTTGTAGATCGTTGTCTGTCCTTTTATTCTTTTTCTAATGGACTTTATGTTGTCTGTCCTTTTTACGGGTTCTGATTACGCCTTTGATATCTTCAAACTCTTCTTATGCAGCATTAGTACTCCATGCATAGGTCGTTCTGGAATAGGTATTAATAATATTATATCTCAAAATTACAATTAGGATACTTTATAATGAAATTGTGTGGGACATGAGGAGTGGAGGACTGTGTGTGAGAAGGATTGTCTGGGAAGTGTTCTGTTTGTTTATGAGATTGTCTGGGATCTGATCAGTTTGTTTGGAAAAAAATGCCTGGGACATGTTTGTTTTTATTTTTTATAAATAGGAGACCGTGTGGATGGGTTGGGACATGTTTGTTTTTATTTTTTATAAATAGGAGACCGTGTGGATGGGTTTTGTTTGTGAAAGAGTGTGCACGACATGTTAAATTTATTGTTGAGATACTAGTATTGTCCAGACAATACCAATTTGCGAACCCTGCTGATTACACAACAGAATGCCTGTTATATTCATCCTTCTTGTAATACTCTGAAGTAAGAAAGATAGAAGATATAAATACATTATATTACTACTTCCTTGTGACCCGCGTGATGACGTACCACTCACAATTAATACCATTTGTAGTTGGACCGTCATGGTCGTGATCGTATGGTAATTGGATTTATAACTACCTGTGCAATCAATGCATATCACCACTAACGTTGTGAGTTCGAATACCGCCCAGGTGAGGAGTACTCGATACAACATTATGTGATAAAGTCTGTCAGTGACTTGCGACAGGTGGTCGGTGGTTTTTCTCCGGGTACTCCGGTTTCCTCCACCAATAAAACTGACCTCCACGATATAAGTGAAATATTGTTGAAAGTGGCGTTAAACACCATAAACCTAAACACATATATGTAATGCCGATGTGAGAAATGCAAATATACGTGTACTGTGTTGAGAATGTAAATATACGTTCACCAACTTTGGTGACGTAGAGGGCACAGTACCTATATCAGATTGTAAATATACATGTACTAACTTTGGTGACGCACAGCGCACTGTTAATACCATTTGTATGTAGTACCGGTATGAGAAATGTAAATGTAACATATAATGTGTAACTGTACAAATATTCTATGACCCCATCATACGGTGTTTACATTTCTTGCATGTCCATTTGTTAATGACCGTAATCTCGTGATAACAGAAAAAACATTTACACTAAGGATTGAAAACATTCACTTTATTTTATTATCGCTAAAACGATCTTGTATATACATTTGTAAATACAATTCTACATGCAGATATCTGATCAAAAAGGGTATTTCCCATCCATGTTTCTATGGAGACGTTATTAACAAAGCTAAAAGGTTCAAATCTGTCATATCTAACTTATCAAATCATTGAAAAATCTTATTCGTAATGGTATAATAAAGCAACAAACTCTTTGAGGCGGTTTTTTTGTTTGAATATTGACAATCTGCTGTAATAGAGGGTGGATTATGGTATTTAATGCCCCTTTCAACAAAATTTTAGCTATATCGTGGCGGTCAGTTTTGTTGGTGGAGGAAACCGGAGTACCGGGAGAAAACCACCGACCAGCCGCAAGTCACTAACAAATTTTATCACATAATGCTGTATCGAGTACGCCTCGCAATGAACGGGGTTCGAACTCACGACTTTAGTGGTGATAGGCACTGATTACACAGGTAGTTTTAAATCCAACTACCTTACGATCACGACCACGACGGTGCCGCTAAAATATTGACAATCTGCTGTAATAGAATGAGTGGGTCTCACTAGCAATTAAATCAGTACATCTATGTACACTTTTATATATTATCCAACAAAATGATGAACTATTTATTTTGCTTCTCGCCCCCCTTTCCACCTTTACGAAGACCATATTTTTTTTAGATGTTTATGACTAATTGATACTACATCTGTTAGTAGTATCGGTTGTGATTTTTTTACTCGTGAGAGAAAAGGTCTTAAATCAACATATTCTACATTCTTAACTAGTAATAGTAATACGAGTATCCACTTGCCCTGATCTTGTATTGTCCATGTTTATGATTTGTTTATTGTTGTTTTTTTAGTGGAAGCGAATCTGGACAGATTAAAAAAATGTATTGCAGTTGGAGATCCAGTTATGAAGAGAGGTGGTTAGGATCCCGTTATGAAGAGAAGTGGTTAGGATCCCGTTATCAAGAGAGGTGGTTAGGATCCCGTTATCAAGAGAGGTGGTTAGGATCCCGTTATGAAGAGAGGTGGTTAGGATCCCGTTATCAAGAGAGGTGGTTAGGATCCCGTTATCAAGAGAGGTGGTTAGGATCCCTTTATCAAGAGATGTGGTTAGGATCCCGTTATCAAGAGAGGTGGTTAGGATCCCGTTAATCGGTTTAACTATTCCACATTTTTGTACCTGTCTCAAGCCACTCCCCGGATTACCATCGGCATATGTTGTGGTCTCTTTGTGTTCAATGATTTGAGGTCAGGGGTGAGTAACCACTTTGTTGTAATTGAGGAATTGTAAATTCAGTGACTGTTTATCTTTCTTATTAAAAAGTTGGTGAGTGAGTGTTTGTTGTTTAACGCCAACTAAGCAATTTTTTTCAGCTATATCAAGGCGAGAATAAATTACGTTCGATTAGATGATGATGTCTGCTTTGTACTAAGCCAACACGCTTTGTTGGATTTGCTACAGTGCTACCTCACTAAGACAACATGCCGAGTGTATACATGACGCTCCATTCGGACATACTGATTTTCCTGATTCCGATCAGTCTTTGTTGTTTGCTCTTTCTATATTGCTTAGCACATAGAAACAGCAAATACCGATTTCATAGTCTTTAGTTCGACCCGACCGGGACTCGAACCCATGCATATGATCTATCGCACTCGAGGTTAGTCAGCTAATCATTAGGTCACCAATGTGGTCGATCTCTTTTCATAAATAACTTTTAAATAAATTAAATATTTTTAAATGGCTCGATATTAACTATTGCTGACTCATGGGTGAATATTTAGAATTGTTTTTTGAAATTTGAATTGTAAGTAAATGTTGATTAAATGTTTAGCATATACATGTACTTTTTCCAGAAATTTGCCAATATTACCGAATATACAAATTGGGCTTTATTTTCACAAAAATATATCCATTAGAAATAATCTTTTGAAACAGTTGGCAAAATTAGACCAAGCTTAGCTGGATATTAGTCCTTTGGTGATCCTCTTTCAAACTTGTTTGTGACGTGCCTGACTTCTATCCAATGTGGCCACAGTTAAAATAAAAATGGAAATTTCCTTAAATGCATATTCAAAACTACGCTTAAATTGGTTGGAATTTGAACTGTAGAACTATTATCTGGAAATGAATTATTTAATATAAAGTCCAGATTTGTCTGTTAAAAAATCGTCTCGATATGCAAAATGGATTAATCTAGACAAAAATTCCTTAAAGAATCTGATCTAAAATGAAGGGTCAAATCAGATTAGAGGATCATAATTGTCCCTGAATGCCCCCTTTAATAGTGTTGTCTTACAGCCTAGTCATCCATTCCAGGATGGCAATTGATACTAAACAATAGTTTGGTTAGGGCTATGGTAATTAGCACAACTTTCAACAATGTTTCAGTTATATCGTGGCAGTCAGCTTTGATGGTGGAGGAAAACGGAGGACCCGGAGAACACCACCGACCTGTCGCAAGTCACTGACAAACTTTATCACATAATGTTGTATCGAGTACACCTCGCCATGAACGCTAAATAATGGACATTTCATTAAATGGAGAAATACATTATTAGTTGAAATTGGCTAAAATTTGAATTAAATCAACATCAGAAGGAGTTGGTTTTTATATGCATTCTGTTTTTGTCGGAGAAATGTTGTCAAAACTGCTGATAGGTCTAATTTTAACATAGAGTATTGTATGGGGCGTTCTATACTTTTCCATGATATTCATTGCTTTTCAAATAATGTGCATATTATTTCTATCTAGAGAACCCTCTCAAGAAATTTGCAGCCATTTGATAATCAGGGGAGCGATCACAAGCTCGTAGGGACATCTGGTTTGTTTTTATTTTATGGTTAACGAGGAAGCAAATAGTATTCATTTTTTTGTAGAATGTTGTGTTATAAATTGAAAGAACACGTATTAAAAAAAAATATATAGACACACTACAAACAACGACAATTAAAGTTCTTACTGTATAGATGATTTTATTATATATTTTACAGCAATTTCAGCTGAAGAGGGAGACAACTCTTACTTTATTTTAATACCAATATCAACATGATCTCAACACGAGAGAAAAAAATGTTTTCTGAAAAGGAAACTGAGAGTCATTATTATCATTTTGGCATCATTAATTATGACAGGTGTGCTATGATGAGTGTCTCTTAAATCTCAAAAATGTGTACTGTATATTGAGGCCGTCGTGGTCGTCATCGTATGGTAGTTGGATATACACTAAAATTGTGAGTTCGAATCGCTTTAATGGCGAGGTGTACCCATTAAAACATTATATGATAAAGTTTGTCAGTGACCTGTGCCGGGTAATCCGGTTTCCTTCACCAACAAAACTTACCGCTACGATATAACTGAAATATTAAAAAAAAATAGGGTTAAACACCACAACTCTAACCCTGTACTTAATATGAAGTTGTCAAGAACATTTCACTCAAAGATTTAAACGATTATTAGTTGTTATTATCACAACAGTAATACTGTGTTCTACAGAGTCATTTTGGTATTAAGCTAACAAAATTAGATGAAAAGAAAAATTGAATAATCAAGTTATAAAAAAACCCGTCCATAATAAGCTTTTTTCCAGTCAAATTTTATAGTGTCTATCACAACCATATTCATAGGATAATTACAGCGGGTACGTATATTATATTTTTTCTTTACAGTTTTTCAGTTTATGAAGCTGGTCATACCATTCCGCAAAGACCTCTGTCCTGAAGAATTTACGTACCTTTTGTTTTATGTAACCTACTATCTGGTCCCTTTGTTCTGAAGAATTTACGTACTTTTTGTTTTATGTAACGTACTATCCGGTCCCTCTGTTTGAAGAATTTACGTACCTTTTGTTTTATGTAACCTACTGTCCGGTTCCTCTGTTCTGAAGAATTTACGTACTTTTTGTTTTATGTAACCTACTATCCGGTCCCTCTGTTTGAAGAATTTACGTACATTTTGTTTGATGTAACCTACTGTCCGGTCCTTCTGTTCTGAAGAATTTACGTACTTTTTGTTTTATGTAACCTACTATCCGGTCCCTCTGTCCTGAAGAATTTACGTACCTTTTGTTTTATGTAACCTACTATCCGGTCCCTTTGTTCTGAAGAATTTACGTACTTTTTGTTTTATGTAACCTACTATCCGGTCCCTCTGTTCTGAAGAATTTACGTACTTTTTGTTTTATGTAACCCACTATCCGGTCCCTTTGTTCTGAAGAATTTACGTACTTTTGTTTCATGTAACCTACTATTCGGTCCTTCTGTTTGAAGAATTTACGTACCTTTTGTTTGATGTAACCTACTATTCGGTCACTCTCTTCTGAAGAATTTACGTATTTTTTGTTTGATGTAACCTACTGTCCGGTCCCTCTGTCCTGAAGAATTTACGTACCTTTTGTTTGATGTAACCTACTGTCCGGTCCCTCTGTTCTGAAGAATTTACGTACTTTTTGTTTTATGTAACCTACTATCCGGTCCCTTTGTTCTGAAGAATTTACGTACTTTTGTTTCATGTAACCTACTATCCGGTCCCTCTGTTCTGAAGAATTTACGTACCTTTTGTTTGATGTAACCTACTATTCGGTCACTCTGTTCTGAAGAATTTACGTATTTTTTGTTTTATGTAACCTACTATCCGGTCCCTCTGTTCTGAAGAATTTACGTACTTTTTGTTTAATGTAACCTACTATCCGGTCCCTCTGTCCTGAAGAATTTACGTTCTTTTTGTCTTATGTAACCTACTATCCGGACCCTCTGTTTGAAGAATTTACATACCTTTTGTTTGATGTAACCTACTATTCGGTCACTCTGTTCTGAAGAATTTACGTATTTTTTGTTTTATGTAACCGACTATCCGGTCCCTCTGTTTGAAGAATTTACGTACATTTTGTTTGATGTAACCTACTGTCCGGTCCTTCTGTTCTGAAGAATTTACGTACTTTTTGTTTTATGTAACCTACTATCCGGTCCCTCTGTCCTGAAGAATTTACGTACCTTTTGTTTTATGTAACCTACTATCCGGTCCCTTTGTTCTGAAGAATTTACGTACTTTTTGTTTTATGTAACCTACTATCCGGTCCCTCTGTTCTGAAGAATTTACGTACTTTTTGTTTTATGTAACCCACTATCCGGTCCCTTTGTTCTGAAGAATTTACGTACTTTTGTTTCATGTAACCTACTATTCGGTCCTTCTGTTTGAAGAATTTACGTACCTTTTGTTTGATGTAACCTACTATTCGGTCACTCTCTTCTGAAGAATTTACGTATTTTTTGTTTGATGTAACCTACTGTCCGGTCCCTCTGTCCTGAAGAATTTACGTACCTTTTGTTTGATGTAACCTACTGTCCGGTCCCTCTGTTCTGAAGAATTTACGTACTTTTTGTTTTATGTAACCTACTATCCGGTCCCTTTGTTCTGAAGAATTTACGTACTTTTGTTTCATGTAACCTACTATCCGGTCCCTCTGTTCTGAAGAATTTACGTACCTTTTGTTTGATGTAACCTACTATTCGGTCACTCTGTTCTGAAGAATTTACGTATTTTTTGTTTTATGTAACCTACTATCCGGTCCCTCTGTTCTGAAGAATTTACGTACTTTTTGTTTAATGTAACCTACTATCCGGTCCCTCTGTCCTGAAGAATTTACGTTCTTTTTGTCTTATGTAACCTACTATCCGGACCCTCTGTTTGAAGAATTTACATACCTTTTGTTTGATGTAACCTACTATTCGGTCACTCTGTTCTGAAGAATTTACGTATTTTTTGTTTTATGTAACCTACTATCCAGTCCCTCTGTTCTGAAGAATTTACGTACTTTTTGTTTTATGTAACCGACTATCCGGTCCCAATCTCCCATACAGAGTTGTCGGTCCTTGCAGGCTCTCTATCTCTGTAAACGTTTCAAAAGTAGTCCCAAAACACGTGATCATGTAACGAACGATCATGTGACAATTTTTGATGTAGATATTCAAAAGCTTGCCTTTGACAGTCCCTCAACACGATGTTCTTGTAATAATCTTTAACAATTGTATCTAATGTTGACATTTCATCGGCTGAATAAGTAAACCAAATTACTCAGAATAGGAAAACGTTTCACAAAAATATAGTCCCTATAAATATAACTTTTTTAAAATGGTATTTCACCTCAAATAAAATCATATTTCACGTCAAAACTAAAGATATATGCAAAAAAGAGGAATAGCGTCTTAGAAGCAAAATCTAGAGTATATTAATATTTTACAAGAATCTTGTAAAATCGAGACGTTTACAGAGATAGAGAGCCTGCAAGGACCGACGACTCTGTATGGGAGATTGTATCCGGTCCCTCTGTTTTGAAGAATTTACGTACTTTTTTGTTTTATGTAACCTACTATCCGGTCCCTTTGTTCTGTAGAATTTACGTATTTTATCAGCTTCTGGTCATAGATTTTTGATTAGTCAGATCCTGTGAAGTACTGATACTCTCCACTGATGAGAAGACCGTAGCTATATTCCACAAATCACCAACTTATTGAAATATACTAGTACCATCGTATTTTATTAGACTTAAAGGCTTTACAGTTAGACAAATATCAAAGGTTTTTTTAAAAGATTTGTCGGGTTATAGGACTGTCGGACTGATGGCCGTCAGACTATTGCACTATCGGACTGACGGATCGTCGGACTATAGGTCAGATCCCGATGAGAAGATATCAGCCTTGGGTTACCGACGATGTATTATGTCTGATTGCGCCAACATTTTAATCAATTGTTTAATACTGTTACATAAAAACATTTACGAATATGGTAGTAGGAGAGTACTCAAATAAGTAAGGTAAATGTGTTTCGGTGAAGGCCTAGGCCTCGCAGATTTACATTGGGGCGGATTCACAAATCAATGGGGCAACAAAAAACGTATCAATGGGGCGGATGAAAAGTCTCTCTCGTTCATATTTTGGAAGCAAACCCACGAATCGATTGATCTCATTTTGATGTAAGCAGTACATTGTATTTTGTTTATAACATCAATGGAAGGAACTACAATCCATCCGCCCCATTGTAAACTTTATTCCGTCCCTTTAATACGTTTTTCCCCACCCCAATGTATGTTAACCATAGGACTACACTCTTTTTTTGACATACAAGATTATAATTTCACATGCCGTTCTATAAAATGTATCTAAAATATACACTAATCCAAATTATTGTTTAAAAAAATTAAAAATATCTCCATTCAACAAACAAAATTGATCTTTTTTCTGAGGTTCTGGTTGATTTTGGAGCTCGAAATGTTGGAATATCCCACAAGACATGTATTAGAGAGTAACAGATGTCATGGAGTAGCATTTTATAAATACATGTATATTTAAAACATTTTTATGTAAACTCAAACAAATGGACTAGATGTATCTTATATAAAATCTTTTGACACACCTATCCTAAAGATTAAATTGTGACCACAAACTTTACCTTGTTAAATAATTGGACAGTTTGAAATATAAAAAAAGGAGATGACCCGATTAAAGGACAGTACTAAACACCACGTCCAGTCGAAGTAAGATTTTGTACATTTAAACCTCGAAGCAAATGAATCTGGTTGAAGGAGAGTAAATTGGATGGTATCTATCAGTACTGTATACCACAAACTAGACGATAAATTGTTTTTGTTGTATAGCTATCGACCTTAGAGAGTTGTGGTAAAAGAATAGCACATTTTAACTTGAGTTTATTTATAAGTTAGTTAAATGTCTGGAGCATTTATATGCAGAACATCCAACGAAATGGCAGAAACGCCAAAGTCAACCATTTGTCACATATACCAACATTCACATGTGATCATCACCAGTGGACATTTGAATAATTTAAAGATATTTTCAAGTAAAGAGATAGTTCAAGTACAAACAAGAAGAACGTGTATGATTCGTACAACATGAACTTCATAGAAAAAACCCCACTAAAGTTGTGAGTTCGAACACCGCTCGTGCGAGGTATACTCGATACAACGTTATGTGATAATATTTGTCAGTGACTTGCGAAAGATCGGTGATTTTCTCCGGGTACTCCGGTTTCCTCTACCATTAAAACTGACCGCCGCGATATAACTCAAACATGGTTTAAACACTATCAACCTACATCCAACCATCACAGAAAAAAGACCAGAAAGGGTTATCATTTTCTGTCCCAATAATGACAGCCGTCTGGTAGTTCTATATCTAATTAAGTCCGAGGCCATTAACACTAGGATCGTGTATGCAATCAGTTGAGACACAAAAATTCTGTATCGATCACTCGATTGCTGATGAAAACCACTGAATTTCTGGGGTGATTACTACTGCTGTATTTGGTAATAGTAGTTTCGATTGATTGATTGTTGGTTGCTTAACGTCCAGGGGCATATATTTAATTTATATTCAGGACGCTAACAAGTTTAAAGATATCTTTTGATTTTGATTTGATATTATGGTGTTTAACCCCACTAAAATAGTGTTTATGGTGCAGAGAGCTCGGCATTCCCCCAACACGATATCTGCTCTGTTCCACGGCCAGGCTCTCGACATTACAGTGGGTGATCGTTGTGTAACGTCAAATGATCAATTGTATATGTATATCTTGACGAGAATAGGATACATTCGATGAGATGATAATGATTTCCAGTTTGCACTAGACCAAAACACATAATTGGATTTTCATAGGGCTAGCAGTACGTGTGTCGACATGTCACTTCACTCGGACACATCCTGATTCCGAGTCAATCAGTTTTTGTTCTAACTCCTTAATACTTCTTGTTTAGAGGGAAGCAACAAAGACCACACTTTATAGTCTTTGGATTAACCTGATCGGGACTCTGATGTGGTCTTTGGATTGACCTGATCGGGACTCTGATGTCTTCTTTTCCTGACAAACCCCATGGAGATGCACCCTTGTATTTAGTGGGGGTTCATTGGAAGCGACGCTTACACCTTTAATCCCCTTTTGATTAATCTAATTGTAGACAGTGTGAACAAATTATTTGTAAGCGACAGTCTACAAAATAGAACGATGATATCGTTTCCATTTCAAGGGCGATATATGGTCCTACTCTGAATAGTGGTTGGGAAAAAGATGCACACGTATTCAGTGTATTCCAGTATGCATATACACGTGTATATGAAATCTGTAGTTTTCGTCTAGTTTTTATAACAGATAGAGTTTCCCCGATATAAAAATTTCCGTGTTTGTAATAGACTAATGATTCAAAGGGAAACAATGGACGAAAAATACCAGACAACGTATATACAACGGCGTTATAATCGACTAATGGTTATTATGTAAATGCCATAAATCTATATCCTCAATAATAATATTCTGTAGAACGATGTTTCTTATACATGTAGATGTATTGTATTATTGAATTTCTTTCATATGCCGCATTGATGTTTATGTTGTATTTGCCCAGCACTAGGAACGTCCTAGATATTGCAGTATTATAAAAACTCCTATTTATGACGTAGTTGTGGGTTCTTTTATGCCCTTAATTGTGGCCATCTTGGATTTCTAATCTGAACACATTAATATTAAACATATGTGATAGATTAAGTCATATGTGAACTAGATTTTATAGTGGCTGCCATTATGGATTCTATTTAAGCATGGAAACAAAATGTCAAAATTGTATGATTGATCTTGTAAGAGTGGTCGATTGATAGTTTGACCTCCATCGTTTACAACTATTTCCTGGTGACCTTTAGGTTTAATGTTGTAGCAAGCAGGAGTTGATGACTCGGTGATTGTTGTTTATCTCCAAATAAGCAATTTTTCAGCTATAGCATGGCGAGACAGGTTATATTTCGATGAGATGATGATGACGTCATTTTGAGCTAGACCAACAGGCTCAAGTAGTATTTTTAAAGTGCTAGCTCACAGACACAACCGTCCAAGTGTACATATTTCGTTCCACTTTGAAGCATAATCCTGATTTCAAGCCAACCAGTCCGTTCCTTGCTCCTAAATGTTGTATGCCTAGCGGGGAAGCATAAAATACCAATTTTATAGTCTTTCGTTTGACCCGACCTTAAAACTAACCCAATATATATTGCGTCAGAGACGATAGCTCGCTGGTAAATACTTGGTAAACATACACACATAAGGTACAAGTCTAGCACACCTCACGGTGAACTAGGTTAAAGAGAAGCTTAAAATTTGTGACAGATTTTGGTCATTAATAATAGTAGATGACATCAATATTTCATACCTTTTTTTAACTTATTGTATACTATTGGTAACAATGTTTAATTAAACATGTCGTTTTTGTTTTCGAATATTCAATCTTAGCGTTAAAAACTTTCAAAAATACCCTGAATAAACCAGTATGATAACGACTGTCAAATATTACTCAGGACACAAGTGTGGCTCATTCCGTCCTTGATGGTTTTGATTTCTGTCGTCAAGTAGTACCCCAAAAAAAATGCCTTGTCGAACAATAACGTTACTTGTATGTAACGTATTCTATTGTTTTTACAATTAGAAATAAAAGAACCGCCTAGCGCATAAATGCGCGACGTATCCCCCCGCACTTGCATAATATTTAGTTTTATATATTTGTAGAAAGCAGCCTTGCAGTCTTAATGTATAACATACTTTATTGAAGGATGGAATATATTGCAGCATGATCTGAATAATATACAGGAAATACTCCACTTTGAACACTGTGTAAACATCTGATGTAAATATAGATTTCCCCCCAAAACCCTTGCTTCAAATATTTCCATGTAAGAACCCATCCAAGATTATGATAATTAAAAGCCACATGCAAAAAATTATTCAAATCTATCCATTTTTACTGAAGTTATCACATAAACAAGACACAATTCTCAAAATTGGTGATTTTTCAACAAAAAACTAAGATTTCCCCCAAAAACCCTTGCTTCAAATATTTCCCTACAAGAACCCATCCACGATAATGATAATTAAAAGCCACATGCAAAAAATTATTCAAATCTATCCATTTTTACTGAAGTTATCGCGTAAACAAGACACAATTCTCAAAATCTGTGATTTTTCAACCAAAAACTAAGATTTTCCCCCAAAACCCTTGCTTCAAATATTTCCATGTAAAAATCCATCCAAAATAATGATAATTATCGCTATTTTGTTTATTTTCACTTTGATGTTTAAAACCAGTAAGCGCTGAGATGATTCCAATTATCGCTAATCGCTAAGTATTGTCAAGGACGCATGGACGCACGTAGTAATATCGCTGTTTTCTAATATGACGTAATAATGACGTCACATTACCAAATCCTTGATAAACATACTATCATAGCGATAAAATAATTAAAGATGTTTTTTAAAACTCGAGGACGTTTCTCAGTCATCTCTCATCTCAGGGTTTTCGCCCTTCGATGAGAAATGACTGAGAAACGTCATCTCGTTTTATAAAACATCGTTAATCACTTATTACAAGCCACATGCAAAAAATTATTCAAATATATCCATGTTTACTAAAGTTATTGCGTAAACAAGACACATTCTCAATATTAGTGATTTTTCAACCAAAAATTAAGATTTTCCCCCAAAACCCTTGCTTCAAATATTTCCATGTAAAAGCCCATCCAAGATAATGATAACTAGGATGAACTGTTTTAGATACCTAAAACTTATGTCTCCCCTTAATGTGGCCATCTGTACAACAACCTATCTCGAAAGACAAAAATGTTATGGCCCGGGCAAGAAAATGCTATTTAAAAAACAATTATTTGACCTTGAGGTCAAAGATCAAGGTCCCACGAAGGTCGTTACGGTATGCGACACACCACCTTATGGTCATGCACCCACATACCAAATATCATTGACCTATCTTGAAAGACAAAAATGTTATGGCCCAGACAAGAAAATACTATTTAAACTAGAGGCTCAGGTGAGCCTGTATCGCTCACCTGACATAAATAAGTCCTTTTAAGAATGTCTGCATGCCGAATACATCTAAGTTACTATTCAAATCCCATACTGTCATAGGGTTCTATGTTAAAGCTATGTCTGCTCATGGCAGCCATCTTGGATGGAGGTCGTGGTCACCGGACACAATTTTGAAAGTATACTACCCAAGGACCATCCATGCCATGTTTGCTTTAAATTGGCTGACTGGTTTCAGAAGAGAAGATTTTTAAACAATTTTCCCATAGGGCCCTATGTTAAAACTATGTCTGCTGACGGCGTAAATAAAACCGAGGTCCCGTGTTGAGAGATTGCCACCCTCTCCGCACGTTAAAGAACCCAGTGTAACAGCTCATTATGAGCATGCTCATGATGAGTGGTCCATAAGAGACCTGTTGCACTGGCAAAATTATCCGTCCCTACCCATCACCTTTCCTTGTTTCGAGTCCCGTGGCGTTTAAATTGTTAAATGTTCTCGTCCTGAATATAGCTGAAAGATTGCTCGCTGGACGTTAAACACCAATCAATCAATCAATCAATCAATCAATCAATCAATCAATCAATCAATCAATCAATCAATCAATCAATCAATCAATCAATCAATCAATCAATCAATCAATCAATCAATCAATCAATCAATCAATCAATCAATCAATCAATCAATCAATCAATCAATCAATCAATCAATCAATCAATCAATCAATCAATCAATCAATCAATCAATCAATCAATCAATCAATCAATCAATCAATCAATCAATCAATCAATCAATCAATCAATCAATCAATCTGACGGCGGCCATTTTGAACCGAGATCGGGATCACTGAACACAATTTTGGAAGTTGACCACCTAAGGACCATCGATGACATGTTTGCTATATTGGCTTACTGGTTTCAGAGGAGAAGATTTTAAAACATTTTTTCCCATATGGTCCTATATTAAAACTACAGTATGTTCGCTGAAGGCGGCCATCTGGGATGGAGGTCAGGGTCACTGAACACAATTTTGAAAATTGACCACTTAAGGACCATCCATGCCATGTTTGCTTTAAATTGGCTTACTGGTTTCAGAAGAGAAGATTTTTAAACATATTTCCCATAGGGTCATATGTTAAAACTATGTCCGTTGATGGTGGCCATCTTGGATGTAGGTCGGGGTCACAGGACATAATTTTGAAAGTTTACCATTTAAGGACCATTCATGCCATGTTTGCTTTAAATTGACTTACTGATTTCAGAGGAGAAAACTTTTAAACATTTTTTCCATAGGGTCCTATGTTAAAATTAAGTCGAGTCATGGCGGCCATCTTGAATTTCCGATCAGCAAGCGATTCACAAGTTTAGTACAGGACCACCCAATGATCATTCCTGCAAAGTCACAATTCAATTGGCTTAGTGGTTTCTAACAAGAAGATGTTTTAAATTTCGACCAATCAGAACACATTATGGGCCCTGGCAGCCATGTTGGATATCCGATCAGCGCCAAAAACAAAAATCTTGTATATGACCATCCAATGAACATTTCTGCCAAGTTTGGTTCAAATCTGTTTTGTGGTTTCAGAAAAAAAGATGAAAATGTGAAATTCCCATAGGGTCCAATGTTAAACTAAGTCGAGTCATGGTGGCCATCTTGAATTTCCGATCGGCAAACGATGCACAAGTTTAGTACAGGACCACCCAATGATCATTTCTGCAAAGTCACAATTCAATTGGCTTGGTGGTTTCTGACAAGAAGATTTTTAAAATGTCAGCCAATGAGAACACATTATGGACCCTGGGAGCCATGTTGGATTTCAAATCAGCACCACAAACACAAATCTGGTAGAGGACCATCCAATGAACATTTCTGCCAAGTTTGGTTCAAATCTGTTCAGCGTTTCAGAGAAGAAGATTTAAATGTGAAAAGCTAACGGACGGACGGACGGACGCTTACCCATGACAAAAGCTCACATGGCCTATGGCCAGGTGAGCTAAAAACAATTATTTGACCTTGAGGTCAAAGGTCAAGGTCCCACGAAGGTCATTACGGTATGCGACACACCGCCTTATGGTCATGCACCCACATACCAAATAAATACTATTTAAAAAACAATTATTTGACCTTGAGGTCAACGGCCAAGATCCCACGAAGGTCATTACGGTACGCGACACACCGCCCAATGGTCATGTACCCCCATACCAAATATCATTGACCTATCTCAAAAGACAAAAATGTTATGGCCCAGACAAGCTTCGCTGAGAAGAAGCAGAAGAAGAAGAAGCGGAAGCGGAAGAAAAAATCAAACTAAAACAATAGGTCTCCCTCCGTTCGAAGGGGAGACATAATTACAAGCCACATGCAAAAATTTATTCAAATCTATCCATGTTTAGTAAAGTTATCGCGTAAACAAGACACAATTCTCAATATTGACGATTGTTCAACCAAAAACTAAGATTTCCCCCCAAAAACCTTGCTTCAAGTATTTCCATGTTAGAACCTATCCAAGATAATGATAATTACAAGCCACATGCAAAAAATTATTCAAATCTATCCATGTTTACTCAAATTATCGCGTAAACAAGAAAGTGTGACGGACGGACAGACAGACAGACGGACAAACGGCCGCTATTACTATATCCCTCACCGCCATCGCGGGGAGATAAAAACAACCAGTTAGGGCCAAACCTGATACGACCGCGGTATGTTGACAAGGTAAAGTTGAACAAGTATATATTAAGACACAGTATTTTGCTTGACACAGTAATTTGTATTTTGGACAATTTTCTTGTTTTACTATATATTAAGTGTACTATATATATGCCTTCAAACTACTCGAAATTTCGGAATTTGGAACCCTTTTCGAAATAAAATAGCATTTTTATGGTTCATTAATAACCAATAAAGATGATTATTCTGCAAAAACAAATGCATTAAAATTGGATGATAAAAAGAACGTTCAAATTTTGAAATTCGGCTTTTTTCATCCCCTTTGGTCGAGTTTATCTCTGAAACCGTAGGAGATAAAGGAAATCTGTAGACATACTACATACATGAAGCTCTCAATTCAATCAATTTAAAGAAAAAACATCAAAATTGGACGAAAAATAAAATTCCATATGCCTTCCAAATTTGCAAAATTTCGAACTCCTTTTAGAAATAAAAAAGGGCCCATCAATAGGCCATGAAGATGATAATTTTGCAAAAGACTGCATTAGAATTGGATGAAATATAAATAAAAAAAAGTTCAAATTTCATAACTTAAGTTATCACACAGAAACCATACTATCTGCAGACGGGCGACAACGACAATAGTGCCATAACATAATACGACAGCAATTTGTTTACCGTCGTATAAATGATCAACAAGAAAAATGTAAACATTATCATACAAGGAACATTCATGAATGATTACTACAGCAAAATGTCGGTTCAATCAGCCAAGTGGCTTTCGAGGGATACGTTTTAATTTTCAACCAATTAAGAACCATTTAATATTTAAGGGTTGATGTTTTTTCTGTGAAAATCGGTAATCTTTCTTCAAATTTTACCACATTGATTTCAGAAATGAAAAAGGGCTACGAGCGCAGTGTAATACGGCAGAAGCATGTCGACACGGAAAGTTGAACAAATGTATATTAAAACCAAGTACTGACACAATAAATTGCTGGACACAGTGATCTGCTGTACCCACTGTATTTTCTGCATTTGTCGTTAGTCCCTTTAAGATCCCATTAATTATGGAAACCATAAGAACAAGTTAGTTCAGTCTGATTGAAAACCATAGTCAGAGAATGTTATAAGAAATGCATCTGAAAATAATTAACCAATAAATTCCAAGAAAACGCACCAATCATAAAAATTTAATGAAAAATTTAAATTGTGTTACTGTATCTTCCATATATGCCTAATTTTGGAATTTGGTCTTAATTAACCTCTGTCCCATGGCTAATTTTCAACATTGATTCAAAGGTAACTCATATAAAAATGCGTATTTGGCAACAAAATGTATTAAAATTGGATCAAAAAATAATATTCAAATTTTGAAATTTGGAACTTGATCGCTTTTATCTTGCAAACCGTATCATATATAGAAAATTCGTCGTGAAGACTTCAGCACAATCAATTCAAAGAAAAAAACACATCACAGTTGGGTGAAAAATTAAAATTATATTTACCTTAAAAATATGCTAAATTTCGAAATTTTTGTCACCTTTAGACCCGTTTTCGAAAAAAAAATATACACCATTTTTATGGTCCACAAATAACCCATCCAGATGCTCATTCTGCAAAAAAAACTGAATTAAAATTGGATGAACAATGAAAAAGTTAAAACCCTTTTGAAATCCCCCCAATTGTGGTTAGGTCAAAAACAGTAGTACCATGTAGTTACATAATAACGCTATGCATCTTTCTGATAGCGATTTTCCCCGTAAGGATTTCATTATAAGAAACCTTCATCAAAATCAGGTGAATAATAAACTCTCCGTGTACAAAAAAAAGCAACACCCATTTTTACACCTTATGGCCTCTTGTTTAGAAACGTGTATGGCTACAATACCTCAAAATCAATGGCGACCTTCAAACTGTGTCAAGAATTTTTGTGTTAAAAATTCATAGCGATCGGTCGACTAGAACTAAAGTAATCGCGAGGAAGCCATTGTGTCTACAGACGGAAGGCTGCAACATAACGTCATACGACCGCTAAATTTTTGGTGGTCGTATAAAATTTAAAAAGAAGTCCACTCCCTGTCTAAAAGTTAAATGGTCTTTCCTTTTTATCACATGACGGTCATATTAGAAGCGGGATCGGAACTAAATGAGTCCTTTACAATGCATCCATATACTATTTCTGTAGTTTCTGTTCGATTGCCCCTTTGCATTGGTTTCTTTTTATCTGTGCTTAAATAAAACCCATCAATTTAGGCTTTCCTCTATGGTGAATTCTCACACATTACAAAATGATAAAAAGAGGGCCAATTCTTCCTTTTTATTTCGACACATTTTACTCAATATGGTTTTGCAGAAATAATAGTCTTACCATTCAACAAACTAAGACACTACGGTTAGGGCGGGTATATTTTGCTGTGCTATGACCACGCAATTCATACGATTTTCTTAAACCCTATAAATTGACAGTGAGGGCCGGTTTATAAGAAAGAAATTTTACGACAAAATAAGATTATTTCAATTTTACCATTGTGGTCCCCATCATTATTTCCTTGATAGGCGACTGCTGTTAACAAGGAAGCTGCTGAATGAAGGGTTCCTAGTGATTAAGTTGAAGTTACCAAATGTTTTACCGTCGCCAGCATTACTTGGTTTTCAAAATCAGGCTGGATACTTCGACAAGAATGTGGTTAAGCAAATTTTAAGGGATAGGCTTATACAAAAATGGCACAGCAAAATAATAGTTCGTTCCGTGGCCAATTTTACTCAGGATTTAAAAATTATTTTTGTCTTGAAAACTATTTATAAAGTCTCAGTGAATATAATAGAAAGTGGATAACTAAATTCCGAACATCAAATTTACGTTTACCATTCGAAACAGGACGCTGGTATAATATCCCAAGGGAAGACAGAAAATGTAATTTTTGTGGGAATGGGATCGAGGATGAATTTCATATTCTGTTCTTATGTGAAAATGAAATTGTTGTAATATTAAGAAACAAATATATACCGAATTATTATAGAATCCATCCGATCCATCTTATATTCAACTTATAGGTCTATTATCAATGTGTAACTCCCAAATTATACAAAAAGGTAACAATGTTTATCAGAAAAAATGCAGCCTTTTTATGAATTTGTATATCATATGTACAGGCATAAAGAATATTTGTCATAACTTTTATGGAGCATGTTTGTATTAACTATTATGTTTTGTCATTTATTTATTCGGTCATGTTAATTAACACATTATTTCGTTTAATATTTGACCTCATTTTACACGTTTATGTGACCGAGTGCTTTCTCAATAAACTGTTCGAACTGTTAAACTGTTAACTATTACTGAATATCTGCGTCACAAATGACGACGGATATGTTTCGTTTATGTAATCTCAATTCCACTCTTTCCTCATTCATGACTTATCACCTGGTTTGCAACAATAATAACACGACGGGTGTCACTAGTGGAGCAGGAACTGCTAACCCTTTTGGAGCATCTGAGGTCAACTCCGTTTTAGTGGAGTTCGTGTAACTCAATTTTTGGTTTTCCTGTGTAATGTTATGTTAACCATTGTTTGTCTGTCTGTCCATTGTATTTATTGTCTATCCTTCCAGTTACAGATTTTTATAACCCTTTTGGCATCTTCAAATTTTTCTTTCAAAATAAACAATATTTCAATGTACAATTGATATTTTATAACTACTAGTATATAATCTTATTATAATTCATATTTATCAAATACAAACAAAAGTATTCTTTTTATGAAAAATATTAACATTTGCATCCAGGACAAATATATCAACAACAATTTGCAGGAAACTTATGTATTACTCTCTGTCAGATTGAAGAAGACTTCTAAGATTATGTATTACTCTCTGTCAGATTGAAGAAGACTTCTAAGATTATGTATTACTCTCTGTCAGATTGAAGAAGACTTCTAAGATTATGTATTACTCTCTGTCAGATTGAAGAAGACTTCTAAGATTATGTATTACTCTCTGTCAGATAGAAGAAGACTTCTAAGATTATGTATTACTTACTCTCTGTCAGATTGAAGAAGACTTCTAAGATTATGTATTACTTACTCTCTGTCAGAGTGAAGAAGACTTCTAAGATTATGTATTACTCTCTGTCAGAGTGAAGAAGACTTCTAAGATTATGTATTACTCTCTGTCAGAGTGAAGAAGACTTCTAAGATTATGTATTACTCTCTGTCAGAGTGAAGAAGACTTCTAAGATTATGTATTACTCTCTGTCAGAGTGAAGAAGACTTCTAAGATTATGTATTACTCTCTGTCAGATTGAAGAAGACTTCTAAGATTATGTATTACTCTCTGTCAGATTGAAGAAGACTTCTAAGATTATGTATTACTCTCTGTCAGATTGAAGAAGACTTCTAAGATTATGTATTACTCTCTGTCAGATTGAAGAAGACTTCTAAGATTATGTATTACTCTCTGTCAGATTGAAGAAGACTTCTAAGATTATGTATTACTCTCTGTCAGATTGAAGAAGACTTCTAAGATTATGTATTACTCTCTGTCAGATTGAAGAAGACTTCTAAGATTATGTATTACTTACTCTCTGTCAGATTGAAGAAGACTTCTAAGATTATGTATTACTTACTCTCTGTCAGAGTGAAGAAGACTTCTAAGATTATGTATTACTCTCTGTCAGAGTGAAGAAGACTTCTAAGATTATGTATTACTCTCTGTCAGAGTGAAGAAGACTTCTAAGATTATGTATTACTCTCTGTCAGAGTGAAGAAGACTTCTAAGATTATGTATTACTCTCTGTCAGAGTGAAGAAGACTTCTAAGATTATGTATTACTCTCTGTCAGAGTGAAGAAGACTTCTAAGATTATGTATTACTCTCTGTCAGATTGAAGAAGACTTCTAAGATTATGTATTACTCTCTGTCAGATTGAAGAAGACTTCTAAGATTATGTATTACTCTCTGTCAGATTGAAGAAGACTTCTAAGATTATGTATTACTCTCTGTCAGATTGAAGAAGACTTCTAAGATTATGTATTACTCTCTGTCAGATTGAAGAAGACTTCTAAGATTATGTATTACTCTCTGTCAGATTGAAGAAGACTTCTAAGATTATGTATTACTCTCTGTCAGATTGAAGAAGACTTCTAAGATTATGTATTACTCTCTGTCAGATTGAAGAAGACTTCTAAGATTATGTATTACTCTCTGTCAGATTGAAGAAGACTTCTAAGATTATGTATTACTCTCTGTCAGATTGAAGAAGACTTCTAAGATTATGTATTACTCTCTGTCAGATTGAAGAAGACTTCTAAGATTATGTATTACTCTCTGTCAGATTGAAGAAGACTTCTAAGATTATGTATTACTCTCTGTCAGATTGAAGAAGACTTCTAAGATTATGTATTACTCTCTGTCAGATTGAAGAAGACTTCTAAGATTATGTATTACTCTCTGTCAGATTGAAGAAGACTTCTAAGATTATGTATTACTCTCTGTCAGATTGAAGAAGACTTCTAAGATTATGTATTACTCTCTGTCAGATTGAAGAAGACTTCTAAGATTATGTATTACTCTCTGTCAGATTGAAGAAGACTTCTAAGATTATGTATTACTCTCTGTCAGATTGAAGAAGACTTCTAAGATTATGTATTACTCTCTGTCAGATTGAAGAAGACTTCTAAGATTATGTATTACTCTCTGTCAGATTGAAGAAGACTTCTAAGATTATGTATTACTCTCTGTCAGATTGAAGAAGACTTCTAAGATTATGTATTACTCTCTGTCAGATTGAAGAAGACTTCTAAGATTATGTATTACTCTCTGTCAGATTGAAGAAGACTTCTAAGATTATGTATTACTCTCTGTCAGATTGAAGAAGACTTCTAAGATTATGTATTACTCTCTGTCAGATTGAAGAAGACTTCTAAGATTATGTATTACTCTCTGTCAGATTGAAGAAGACTTCTAAGATTATGTATTACTCTCTGTCAGATTGAAGAAGACTTCTAAGATTATGTATTACTCTCTGTCAGATTGAAGAAGACTTCTAAGATTATGTATTACTCTCTGTCAGATTGAAGAAGACTTCTAAGATTATGTATTACTCTCTGTCAGATTGAAGAAGACTTCTAAGATTATGTATTACTCTCTGTCAGATTGAAGAAGACTTCTAAGATTATGTATTACTCTCTGTCAGATTGAAGAAGACTTCTAAGATTATGTATTACTCTCTGTCAGATTGAAGAAGACTTCTAAGATTATGTATTACTCTCTGTCAGATTGAAGAAGACTTCTAAGATTATGTATTACTCTCTGTCAGATTGAAGAAGACTTCTAAGATTATGTATTACTCTCTGTCAGATTGAAGAAGACTTCTAAGATTATGTATTACTCTCTGTCAGATTGAAGAAGACTTCTAAGATTATGTATTACTCTCTGTCAGATTGAAGAAGACTTCTAAGATTATGTATTACTCTCTGTCAGATTGAAGAAGACTTCTAAGATTATGTATTACTCTCTGTCAGATTGAAGAAGACTTCTAAGATTATGTATTACTCTCTGTCAGATTGAAGAAGACTTCTAAGATTATGTATTACTCTCTGTCAGATTGAAGAAGACTTCTAAGATTATGTATTACTCTCTGTCAGATTGAAGAAGACTTCTAAGATTATGTATTACTCTCTGTCAGATTGAAGAAGACTTCTAAGATTATGTATTACTCTCTGTCAACAGATTGAAGAAGACTTCTAAGATTATGTATTACTCTCTGTCAGATTGAAGAAGACTTCTAAGATTATGTATTACTCTCTGTCAGATTGAAGAAGACTTCTAAGATTATGTATTACTCTCTGTCAGATTGAAGAAGACTTCTAAGATTATGTATTACTCTCTGTCAGATTGAAGAAGACTTCTAAGATTATGTATTACTCTCTGTCAGATTGAAGAAGACTTCTAAGATTATGTATTACTCTCTGTCAGATTGAAGAAGACTTCTAAGATTATGTATTACTCTCTGTCAGATTGAAGAAGACTTCTAAGATTATGTATTACTCTCTGTCAGATTGAAGAAGACTTCTAAGATACTGCAGAAGGATAGACAACACAATGGCCAAAAGAAAAAGGATAAAAACCTATCTACAAAACATACACATAAAACTAAAGATCGAGTAAAAGAAGCCCCTCTAAAAACCGGGGGTGGGGGGTCAACTGCAGTTTTCAGAATGTTTTATCCTTGCTTGGCGAAAAGCCTATTATCAGATGTTAGATGAATATTGTAACTCATTTCCTATTGGTGAAACTCTTCGGTGTTGTGAATATTATACCATGTATTTAGTAATATATAGTCATGCACTCTGTCATTGTATGCATACCTAAAATTACATCAATAATTGGTAATCAGTATTTCAAGACCACCGTTAACTGCATGCAATAAAGTTGTATTTCTTTACTATTGTGTGCTTTTCCATCTAATTCAAAAAAAAATATGACTTATAATAAAATAATATTTTACTGTTATACAAGAAATTGAATTAAATGTGGAACTTTTATACATTGCACCTCCTTGTACATCTGATATTTTGTTTTAATGAACGGACATGTAAATCCTTTCCATTATAATAGATACACGTCTCGATTTTGATCTTCAATGCAAGTATTTATAAGCAAATTCTAATGTGTTGAATAAAACACATACCCTCCATTTCCTGTGCTGTTGTTGAAAGTTCCTCACTCAATAGATGGCGACCGGGAGAACACGGTACTTAATTTAAACCCGTGAATTCTACCAGTGCCATTTACAGAAATAAGGTTGCTTTGTGTAGGTACATACATCTTACGGTGTCATAGTAAGGTGTCATGTCTTGTAGAATTACAACATTGCAGTGTCACATATTTTGTTCTTTAAAACATTTTCTTCTGAAGATGTCTTGACCTTTATCTAAAATTAAAATCAAAAATGGCCTGAAGAAAAAACAATTAGAAATAACATGTAAAGTCATAATAAATATTATGTCACTGTTTATATCTTTACTGTAAAAATTGTGCCTTCTAGATACCTACATAGAATTTTACAATAATAATAAAACAGAGATTAAAAGAACAATATAAAATAGAACAATAATTTCTACAAATGCCTGCAGGTAAAAAGTCTTAATTTTGCCGCGAAAAAAATTTGACTCGAGATCACAAAAAAAAAATGCAATATGATGCCTAGAATAAAATTGTACACCTGTATTTACCTGTGGCCAACGTGTAGCTGAATTATTTCTGTGGTCTCTTCGCAATTACAGTAATATATATATATATATTTATATATATATAATATGTAGACACATATCGATGATCGATATCATTCCCAATTAGTGAGCCATTTATCTGATATTTCATTTAAAAACTGGTATGGACAAAACAAGTGTTAAAAATACGGTAGTTATTTTGTGGTAATAACAATAGGTCGGTTTTATCCCCTGGGTATCCCTTAGATTGACCATTGTCCGTGGTCGTGTCCGGACAGGTAGAACTAATGTTATTTTGTAGCCTTATTGGTCATTGTTGACATAATTTTACAAATACAATCGATTGATGTTTTTCAACTGAAAACCAGTTTAATACAGGATTATGTTTATTTAAATGTTCTCTTTTTAAGTTCATTTCTTTCAAACAAACCCTTTAGTCGTTTGTCAAGTTGTAAAATTCTATTGGAGTTTTAATCTGAAATTTTTTTGACCAATAGAAAACAAAATTTCGTGTTGAAGAAGCGTCTCTTTTTAATATGCTTATGTCGACGTGCCATTGTTTGCAAAGCTTAAATCATAGCTACCAAGTACACTTGTGTAATACTATAGGGTGAAGGGGAAAATTCAATTTTATTTCATCTTAGACGATTTTTGTTTGATATGTACTGAATTCAGACCTTTTTTTAAAATTAAATCGTCCCCCTCCCCCATTATATGCAGTAATACTATAGGGTGATGGAAAAAAAACTTTTGAATTCTATTTAATCTTAAGACGATTTTGCTCGATATGTACTGAATTCAGACTCTGTTTTTAAATTGTTTCTCCCCTCCCCCAACTATATATGCAAGTCTCTCAATTAAGATATATTTTGCCCATAAGTGATGTAGGTAGGATTCAATGTGAATACACACTTTAACATTTGTATAAAATCTCAAATTCAACTTCCATCTTATATTCAGTAGTGAATTAGGCCATCAACCCTAGTCATAGACAGTGATTAGCATAATTATCCAGGAAAGAGATATTTGTGTGGGCTACAGTTTCATCCTTTAAAATAACTACATATTTCAACAACTATTGAAGCAGAAGTGAAAATAGAAAGACCTCCCAATGTTTTTTTTATCATATTTTCCTGTATGCATTTTTTTGTTTTACATATGTGGATTTTTATCCACACATGGATTTAGGGTTGATAGAAGTACATGTGGAACACCAAACAACAAAACATGTGGATGTTCCAAAATCAAATAAAGGCTTAAAAATCCCTTTTCACCACAAATAATCTTGTTTATGCAATTCACAATAATCTATATGATCTCACATTTTTTTGCATATGGAAAACATTTATATATTTTTTCAAAGAAAATCAAAAATTAATATTATATGTCTATAATTAATTCAAATCAAGCACATGTTGTGAACAACTTTTACATTTCCTGGTAATTATTTCTAGTGGTTTTTGCTTTGTTAAAATGCTAAGATACATTCATTTTTATTTTTCATATTTTATTCATTTAGCAATGCATTGTGAAATCAAAGGGGTAGGGGCTTTGAAAGACAGCCCTTCATTTTTTCCAGGTGCTTTTTTACTGGACAGTTTTGTGTAAGATAGTAAATTATAATATTGAAGTAATATTATTTTGGGTAAAAACAAACTTGAAATTGAATTTTCTAAATCATATAAAAAAAACTCCCAATAGTTTCATTATTGGGAATTCAAACATGGAAATTCTTGGATTTTGACTAATTTTGTTTCACAACAAAAACTGTTGCTTTCAACATGTTCAATTTGGTGAATTTCAAAAATGTGTAATGTTCACATACAGAATAACTTTCCATTTGAATAACTAATTTGAGAAAGAAGCATTTATTCTGCAGTAATGTCGGTACATAGTGTCCTGTAGCCAACCCTTAGTTACAGATCAATTAACTTGTATGTATTATGATCTACATTATCATAATTAACACAGCATGTACAGAACAATATACAGTATTACGTCAAGAAACCAATGGTCAGACATCTTGTCCAGAAATCCGGTTTCAAACAGCAAAAAATAAAAATACTGACCAGTGTTTTTTTTCAAATTCAAATTAAAAATAAGCATTCACGAACTTCTCTGAAAATGCTTAAAAAATAGGAATTGTATAACATTGTTTGTCTTAATCTAAAGAATTAGAAAATGTTAAGTAAATTTTTAATTGAATATTCATGGGATATGAAATACAATCTTCTTTCCTAAGTATTTTTTATTTTAAAAGAAGTAAAAATAAAATAAAAATATTTTAGGAATATCTGTATATAATAACTTACAGTTTCCAACCATCAGCAATATTATCTCGACATCATAGTATAAATACACAAGAAAAATCTAATCCTCTGAATCAACAGGATCTTGGAGATTATCCCACTTCGGCGGATATTTCTGTTATGACTAACAAATGTAGAATTTTAACATATAAAATTACCTTTTCTTTCTCTCTTCTTAATTTTTCATTAATTTCTCTTTCTAGTTTCATAAATTAATTCTCGTCGATCAATTTTAGCCATACGTAACATAAAACTACGCCCCAAAAGCTTATTTATCAAATTGCGCAATACCATGTTTTGTATCACCTTGCATTAAATAAAAATAATTCTAAATTTACACTTAGATAGATACTTACAATTGATTCTTCTTCGGAACATGATGTAAAAATTTATGTAGATAAAATGGCGTCGAGCATGTCCGCACGGCTAGTTCATGTAGAAAAGTGGAGCGGTTATGTAACATCAGAATGCTAATGGCAATAGTGGTCATTCAATAATTTGTATGGACTGTGCGCATTCACTGTTTAGTTGCCCCCAGGTCGTGGCCAGACTGACCAATCATATAATTTGTTTTCTTGTAAGTATTATGTCGGGCCAAGGACAACGGCTACTATGATTGTTTATCATTCAAGCGTACAAGAGATAGATGTTGAGGAGATTAAATTTTTCCGGAACATTTTTAATTTGGATATAAATTCAATCTGATCCTTCGAACGTGTGAAATATTTTGTAATGTATACAACTGCTTACATATATTTCACTAAATACTACGGGTCAAGATTGAGGAGAAAATATTATGCAATATAACCAAAACTAATTTTATTTTATTCCAGATAGGTTTTCTTTTTTAAATGAAACTTGCATAATATCTACATCATTATCAGGTTTATATATACATGTATATATTTATGTAGAAAAATGAAGTGTGCATTTTAGTGTAATTTAATTTGTTATTAAAGTAAAATTTGAGAATTTAGGATCTTTTTAGGTATTTTTTTGAAAATTTTAATTTTATTTTTAGAACCTGATATTTTGCACAAACAACCTTATATAGTTGTTAAATGTCACCAACAATATGTTAATCGTAAGTCCATATTCCCCCACCCCCACCACACCTACATATACATGTATTACATTCTATCATTACTTAAAATACACATGAATTATATTTTTAATGTGGACTTAAGATTACGATATATTTAATAACATTTGATGGCTGACTGTATAGTATATATTTAATAACATTTGATGGCTGACTGTATAGTATATTTTAGTGACAATTTATGACTATTACTTAAATAAAAATGAAAACGGAAAGAAAGATAAACAAAAATACAGATGGGAAAAAGAGGGGAGGGGTCTTCTTCTATGACACGGTTATTTTATCAACAATTATCAATTTCACACATCTTGATTTGCATCTGATAATATTGAATACATTTCATATGTCAAATTCTTGTCAGAAAATATTTTTAGGAATAAATTTACATATATCATAAAAGTACAGCCCACCAACCTCAACACGTGGACTGAATACAACTGTCAAATTTTATTTTTTTTTAAATTTGTGACAACAATTCGAATCTCTACTCTTAAATCGAAATGTTAATTATTGGTCAGTCCTCTTTCGATTGTTTTAGCATTTACTTATATCAGTATACTCAGTTATTTATTTGTTATTGTTTAGTGAACTGTGTATTTTCTCTGTGTATATGTGTTATGCGCTGTCAGTTCGAGAATACAGATATAATTTTAGCATGTAATTATAAGGGTCACATTCTTTTCACGTATAGGCTGACCGTGTCATTTATCATGTTATTGATATGTTAGATATGAATTAGTTATAGGGAGACCAGATTTCGATGTCGAAGTATTTCATTTCAAATATTTTATTGATAAATCAATAGGATTGGATAACAGGCTATGCCTATACAAATCCTCTCCAACAACAAGATGGAACAATTTGAACACAATTTACATAAGACATAGATCAATCTACCCATCATGTATACATGCAATTCATCTTAATTACCAAGCATAAACACATGTATATTAATAGCAGAATCATACAAACAAATCAAAAAAGATTTTTCCCTTTCTTTTTTTTTTTTTTTTTGTTAATAGGTATGATATAATATGTATATTAATAGCAGGATCATACAAAAAAAAAAAAAAAAAAAAAAAATGTTTTTTTTCTCCTTTTTTTAATAGGTATGATATAATTTGGAATAGCCAAATTATGGCTTTATATTTAAGCTATTATTATTTATAATATTAATGATGATGAATTGGCATAGAATGATGGATAGACTGAACTTACATTTAATACACAATATATACAACATGTAAACTGAAATTATGAAATCAAAATCACTAATTATGTGAGGTCCACCATATCAATATGAATTAACTCTTTTTCAGTATATATATTTATGATTGAATAAAGGGAATTTGGGAGAGATGGAGGAAGAAGAGACAAATAAGTAAATAAGGGGGGAAATATCTAAACAAAATAGTGATTGTGATTGAGTAAAAGGGGGGAGGGGGAAGAGAGACCTGTATAATTGAAAGATTTACAACTATTAATTAAGCTGAAAAATTTAAAGATTGTCGAAGTATGTGCGGAGGGCGAGTCTGATTGATGCAAAGGGAAGGAACTCGAGGGAAAAAATCCGTTAAATGCTGATAATCGCAAAATGACTTTAAATTATTAATTCAGTAGTATTTATTTTTCGATTGCTAAGTTTATTGTAAATGTTATATTCTTCATTTAGAAAACAAGCTGTTATTTGCCATATAATCACACACACAATATAAAAAAAAAGAAGGGAAACGGCATGAAATTAGCTGCCAGTAACTTTATTGTCAAATCAGTGACAATATCATTTCCCTATAACAATTTACATCCTCTTCTTATTTCTAATTCTCAGGAGCATTTTACCCCCCCCCCCCCCCCCCTCTCCCCCATCGGGTATTGCCCCAGTCTGCGCGTATAAAATGTGCACCCCTAACACAAAATCCAGCATCCACGCATGGTATTGAATATACTTCTTTAATTATCTATTTCGTCGGGGTTTTTTTATTTTTATTTCTGATGTTCAGTAAAATCAAAGACGTTAAACCAAGAAATATTCTCTCAATTCTTTTTTCACTGAACTTGACAAAGAAACCTGGAGTAAAAAAAATTTACAATTCTGTCCTTCCACACTTGGTTTCCACAGAACATGTAACTACACGCCTGTTAGTTTGTAATTACAAATAATACCTTGATTAAGGTATATATTTATACAATTTAACACGAGGAATTGACACCTTTGAGTATTATAAAGTCATGTAGATTTCTACAATCGATATGACCAATTACCACCTATTTATTGTTATGGTACCGATTTATTGAGAATCAGCAATACAAACATCCCTGTAGATTAATCAATTGTTTGTATTGTTTGAATGTCTGTTTAAAATACATAAAAACTTCTTTCTGACCTTTTTCTGTTACATCTATGATATCAAAATTGATTTAAAACTTTTAATTTATTATATGGAAACTTATTTCACGGGTAGTTGATTTTTTTTCTTTTCTGTGTTGAAACAAATTTAAGCACGTTGAATATTGAATAATTGGATAAGATTTGGTAAAGAAATATAAAACTGGGATTTAACAAGTATTAACAAGTTGGGCGTAGTACTATAGAACTGCCTTAAAGCAAGCTGTCCATTTTATAGGGGTAAAATATTACAAAAGATGACAAGGGATTCTCATTTTTGTTTTATTATTATTATTATTATTATTATAATTATTATTTTATTGAGGGTTATGGTTATGGTGTTTAAAGCCACTTTCAACAATATTTCAGTTATACCATGGTGGTCAGTTTTATTGATGGAGGAAACCGGAGTACCCGGAGAAAACCACCGACATTACAATACTTCTAATCGACAGAAAATATATGTAGGGTCAAAACTAAATTAGATTAATATTCCAATGGTAGGTCGAGGTGGAGTTGAAACGTAGAAAGTTATTTCTGTTTAAACATTTTATAACACGATTACATTCTCAAGTTTGTACAGCAATTCTTCGAATTTTCAGAGAAATCACCGATCGTTGTCTTGCCCTGGAAGAAAAAAAAGACGCGGTGTGTTTGAATGGACCAGATGATAAAGGAATATCTTATTTCGACAAAGATCTGCATGACGAGAGAATCGTTCATTTTCTTTGGTGTAATATTTTTTTATTTTTTTATTTTTTATTATACTTGAAAGTGAATAAAGTGTATATTAATTTATTGTAATAAGAATTAACTTATGTATTTAAATGTATTTTGATTTGTACTTATATAGTTATTTTTAAGCCTGATCACACAGTTGATTTATTCAGAGTTATTTAGTCATCATTAAGCTTGACCACTCAGTCAACAAAGCCAGTTATGGTTGTTAAGAACTATGGGCACTGTGACGATAATTATGGAATTCCATTTCAATTCAATTAAAAGTATATATTTATTTAAATGTTTATAAAACCTTAAGCCATAAAGACAACATCAAAACAAATTATCATGTCCTGATTTAGATCGGGTGATTGATGTTCATCAACCATTCTAGCAATTTTTCAGCTATATTGTGACAACCAAAATTATGGAGAAGGAGAGCCTGGAAATAATACCGGCGAAATCCCCGCGCCCATGGATAGGTGTCATGGCGGGAACCAGGCCACCGTCATACGTTAGTCAGGCTTGCAGTTAGAATTCAACGAAATTAATCCGCTCGGGCACCCAGCCCTTCAGTTTGCCATATGTTGACTAAATTCTACAACACATACACATTGTTAGGAAATAATTCTTGTATGTTCTTGATTATAGAGGAGAAAACACAGAAAGATAATTTGAGATTCAAGATTCGAAATTCGAGATTCAATATCAGAAGACGAGAAGTTCGAGATTCGAAATTCAATATATAAAACAACCAATCAAGAGAACGCTTCTAAATTATGATTTTTTTTATGGCCAGTGAAATGTTCTTTTAGCATGATTTCATCCAGAACAAGTAAGAAGAAAATAAAAGAAAGAAAGAAACAAATAAACGTACTTACAAAAAGTAGATACTTGAATTGAAATAATAAATAATTGAAAACAACAGAAGCGAAAACTAAGCTAACATTTAGTGATAATCGAAACAGTTACAGAAGGAATTAATAATGGGACGAGAAACTTTACATATTGTCATAAATCACTCAAGTAAATACTGCTTAGGTCTAATTTGATTAAGAGTATCCTCCCTTTATTTAAATAGGAGTCGTCTCGCTTAGATTTAAAATCATGACTTTCGTCCCATTTACATGTAGTTAATTGGGATACTGAATCTCGAATCTCGAACTCCAGATATTGAATCTCGAATTTATATTAACGAGGATTACTAACAGGCAACGGTTAAAAGTAGCTCTCCTCGAATTTCTAACCTTGAATCTCTAATGATCCTCCTGTGATCCTGACTGAAATTTTCATCAACTTTCACCCGCTGTGACATGCGTGGATTTTTCTATATAAGGGTATTGTTTTCTTACAGTTTCAGTTTCATTTTTATTAATTTATCAACACCCAGAAACACGTACAACATGACGTCAAATAAACAAAATAATACATTAATTAACACGAATGTCAAACAAGATAAAAATAACAAACATGAGCCATAAAAGTTATGACAGATACCTGGGTAAAAAAAAATTACCAGAAAGCTGCAATTTTTTTTATAAAAAGTGTAATATTTTTTGTACAATTGAGGGTTACAAACTTATATAAGACCTCCAAGTTTACTACATAAGATGGATGGATTCTATAATAATTCGGTATATTATAGTTGTTTCTTAAAATTATAACACTTTCGATTTTGCATAAGAACAGAATATGAAATTCAACCCAATATCATTTCCACAATAATTCCATTTTTATCTTCCATTTGGTATATTAAATTTATACCAGCATCCTGCATCGATTGGTAAACGTAAGTATGATGTTCGGAATTTAAAGGATCCATTTTATATAACATTCACTGAACCTTCATACTTTTTCTACACAAAAATCATTTTCAAATCCCGAGTGAGTTAGGGTTAGGGTGGTTAACGCCACTTTGAACAATATTTCATTGATATCGTCGACTTGGCGGTCAGTTGTATTGGTAGAGTAAACCAGGCTACCCGGATAAAACCACCGACCTGCCGCAAGTCACTGACAAACTTACTCGCATAATGTTTTATCGAGTACACATCGCCTGAGCGGGATTCGAACTCACAACGTTAGTGGTGATAGACACTGATTACATAGGTAACTGTAGATTCAACTACTATAAGACCACGACGGCCCCCAAATCCTGAGTGAATATGGCTACGGAATAGGTATTTTTGTATCCCTTAAATAATGCTAAAGGGAAAGGAAGCCCAATCATAATGTAGGGTTATGAAACGTAATTACTTATTAAAAACTACATTTTCTGGTTGAAAGAATGACAGAAAGCTATTTAATGGGTATGCTAAAACCAGGACCGGCCTTAGGTGTAGGGGCCAATTGTTCTCTGTAAAACCTGCAGTGTGCTGTGTGTACTTAAACAGCCGAGAGTAGAGAACTCCAGCGCAAAGCACCTTAAGCACGGGGTCCAATTAGGAGCGATTGATCCAATTGGCTTATGGCCGGCCCTGTTAAAAACCAAATTTTATAAATATCCCGCCGACAAGGCAGCTGCCACTTTGACAAAGGTAGTGTCTGTTCCGGATAATTCAAGCATCAGTAATCAACAAAATACATATCGACCATTCGAGAAAACATTCATGTACCATCGCCCCAATTTATATGTCCTTTAAGTCTGTTTTTGAAAGAAATCAGATTGTTCAGCCAATCAAAAAGCCCGTTAGAACTCTCTCAATTTTCACGTCTATGGCGTTTGTCAAGGATGCAAATGGGATTTCTTTCAAAAACAGACTTAAAGGACATATAAATTGGCGTAAGGTAAGAAATTTTATCATAATTTGAATGGATGAAAATATTTAGCTAGTCAAAATGACTCGTTTACGCATGGGAAAGTCTGTACACAGATGGGAAGTGGTCATCCCAGCGTTTGTACGACTTCGGATTTTCACGCCGTTTTGTTTTGGTTCGTGTATGATACCTCAGCAGTTCGGAGGCCTACACTAACAATTGGGGTCTCTTTGGAAAGGAAAATTACTTGACTTTCGACTGGTGGAAACATTTTTTTGAAAATATTAAGGCGTTCCGAAGTTACGATCAATTTAACACGACGACTTAAAAAAATGGAAGCAAGTGAGTTCGCCCCCTTGTAGTATTATATAGTATTTTTATTTTTTATTTTTTTTTCGGACGCACCTAGCCCCTGTGTTGGAAACCAGAAACGACGTCACCGGAAGATGATAATTGACAAAAGTAAAAGTCGATTGTAGGTTATCTTCAGCATTTTATCCCCGGAAGAAAATAATATATTTTATGTGAAAAAAAACGTAAAAAACTAACATTTTAATGTTTGCATACACCTTGTTCCTGTATAAATAACGTATATAAACTATCTCAATACTAATTATCCCTATGGAAAAAACATCCTGATTCTGATTCTTTCCCGATGGATGGTTTCAGTATATATATATCCCGTTGCTTATTGAAAGCATAGGTCTACTACCAGAAAAACTATTGGGATAATAGCATAAAAATACTTTTAGAAACAAACAAGACACTGTTAATGTGCATCAGGAAAGAAAACGAAACGACCAGGATGCTTTTTTACAACCAGTATACTTTTAGTTACAGGAGCGTAGTGAGCCGGGGGATTATGCCCCCCCCTCCCCTTCCACACATACACGCACGTTTTTGACAAAAATTTAGAAAAGGCTGTTTTTAATCATGGTAACAAAAATAGAATAAGATGATAAAAGATGGTATAGAATGGTTTGCTTATTTACTTGTCAGTTTTGAAAGCTTGCGCCGTACTTTCCGGTCCACTTCTAAGGCTTGCGCCTTACTTCCCGGTCCACTTCTAAGGCTTGCCCAACTTCCCGGTCCACTTCTAAGGCTTGCCCAACTTTCCGGTCCACTTCTAAGGCTTGCCCAACTTTCCGGTCCACTTCTAAGGCTTGCCCAACTTTCCGGTCCACTTCTAAGGCTTGCGCCTTACTTTCCGGTCCACTTCTAAGGCTTGCCCAACTTCCCGGTTCACTTCTACGCCTCTGAACTAGTATCAGGCTCTTTCCAATACGCACGATAAGGATACTTTCAATATCTATCAGGGTAATTTATTTAAGCATCAGGATACTAGTTGAAGGTATGACGATTGATTTTGAAAGTATCCCGATGGTAATTGAAGGTATCATAATGCTTGTTGAATGTACCCCAGTGCTTGTTAAAATCTCCCGACGCTTTCAATAAGTTTCAGGATTTCGTCTATGTACATCATGACTCGTCCAATAACCATCAGGATAATTTCATTAATCATAATGCAGAAGCATACAGAGGGGGCGACGACACACGGTCATCCATTTCAGGGGACATCCAATCAAAGAGTGAAATTAAAATTAAGTTATTTTTATTGCAATTTATCGCTGTTAACTTTCTCTCAGTAGTTCAAGTGTTTTCTGACAAGACATCGTTTGATCGTTGTTTGTTCTTTTGTCCTTTTTCTTTTGGCCGTTATGTTGTCTGTTCTTCTCCGATTTACGGATTCTGATTATCTCTTTGGTATCTTAGATTTACGGATTCTGATTATCTCTTTGGTATCTTAGATTTACGGATTCTGATTATCTCTTTGGTATCTTAGATTTACGGATTCTGATTATCTCTTTGGTATCTTAGATTTACGGATTCTGATTATCTCTTTGGTATCTTCAAACTCTTCTTGGGACATCATACTAAGTTAATGTGGCTGCATGATTTATATTTAATTTGAACAAAAAGTTTATTTCATCTGTTTTTACATAAATGTCTTCCTTTCTCACATTCCTCGGTGCTAGACACTATACTTGAATCTTAAAGGCATTCAATCAGCGTCATCACCAAATATATGCACTCTACCGTCATAGTGATACTTCCAATAAGTATATGAATATTTGCAATGCTCTTCCAATAATCATTGGATATACCATAGAAACGTTACAGTCGCCTTTAATAAGAATATAATTATGTATTAAAAAGTCGATTTACTTTAATCACGAAACTTTCTGATATACATACAATTTATTGTTTCTACTGGCATGCATACCACGTGGTCGAAGCTAATTAATTATGCATCGATGATGCTTGACGAATAGGAGCTTAGTCTGGGAGCAGTTTAGCTCTTTCCAACGGTCATGCTACAAACTTGAATATCTCTGTGAATATACCAATCATCATGATGTAACTTGTTTACCACCTGTTACGATAGGGTTAGGGTTATGGTGTTTAATTCCACTTTCAACAATATTTCAGTTATATCGTTCCGTTACGTTAGATGCTGTACGTCTTTAGAAGCTGTTATATTTTCTAACAAATTTTTCAAGATATCATTTCCGTACTACTACTAGGTTTACTAATTTAAATGAAATATCAGCACATGTAGTATACTTGGTCGAATAACTGAATAGTACCCAGTTTGTAAAAAATATATTTTGGCTTAAAATCGTATTTCCAAAAATAATGATAGAGCCGTTGTGATACTTAGGTGAAAGGCGAAACACGTTTATTGTTTCAATATCCATCCTTTTTCCCTTTGTACCCTTTGTTTGTTTGTTTTTGTCCACTCGGAGGCGAAAAAACAAATCCATGATTAAAAGATTATGATAATTAGGAGCAATAATAGGATGCAAAGTTAGTTTTATAAATATATGAACATGCGGTAGTGAAGACAACAATGTTAAAACATTCTTATTCAATAGTAAAATAATATTTGTGACGTTTATTAAATTTGCTAAGAAAAATATGAAATTCATTGATTAACATTCTCAACCGTTTCTTGATACAAAACAGCTTAAACTCCTACATTCTCTTAAATTGCTCCTAGGGGTTTGCAGTTATTGTTCTACTAACTGAAGATCTTGACAAGTATCATTATTAACTATTATTAACTAGTGATTTGCTGTCTCCAAAAACCTCTTTAACAAATCTTCACTCTAGATGAATTTGGAATGAAGGCAATGGTTGAATTACCGGCATATGACTTTCCAATAGTTTGATTATGAGCGTACCCAAAGAAGGTTATTCCAGAAACGGGTCGTGCGCAATGCACTAAATATGTATGGTTTTATTTTGAACAACAGTATACATTTATTTCCCTTGCATAAGGGAGATATGAAGATTTGTTCACCCTCGAAATAGTCCTATTTCCCTAGGGCAACGCAACGCTGCCCGAGGGAAATAGGACTATTTCGAGGGTGGACAAATCTTCATATCTCCCTTATGCAAGGGAAATAAATGTTTTATTCCACCAGGCCAACGTTTTGGTGAATTCTGCCAAATGAAATCTTTTGGCCATCTTTGTTTACAAAATTATTATTTCGGAACATCTCTGGAGTTAATACCGTTATATGACCAAAGCGTTAAATCTTGAGAATTTCGAATAAGGGAAATACGATATTGTTGAGAGGGAAATACGATGTTGTTGGGAGGGAAATACGATACTTTGATAAATGTCACGTGGGATTGTTTTGACTAATCGAATTTCTATATAAGTAGAATAAATATTATAGAGTGGAATAATAGCAAATATCGAATAACATTTCCAGCATAATCCAATTATCGTTTGTTCCATCAAGATTACAGTCACATTTGGCGGCTTGTGACAATCTGTTAAATGTCTAATACATATCTGTTAAATGCTTCTCCCAGCTATCACTATTTATAATTAGATTATCGACATCAAGTATAACAACCTTGATAAATATTTTGTAGAATTAATAATTTTCTGAAAAGTAGCTGAAGTATTTTCATCTCAAACGACATGACTTTATAGTGATATAAACATCTGATGCTACAAAGTTGACATCTCTGCGTCAATAGCATCCACCAGAAACCTTACAACGAATTCAATTTTCTCACATATTTTAACATTTTGCCATCGTTAATCATTGGACTAGGTTAAGAATCAAAATTTGAAACATAATTAACTCTTCTAAAATCAGTTCGGAAACGAAACGAGAGCTTTTTGTGGTTAAGGCACACGAAGACAACATATTGGGAACATATCTGCTTTTTAGTTTTTTAGATTGTTTAGTAATAATAAAACATAGATATCAAATTTGGTGCACATGACGCGTTACTGGAATAACCTTCAGGTACGCCCAAAACCAAAATATTTGAAAGCCAAATAATTTAAACGTCCCCGGGAGCAAGAAAACCATAGGACCTAAAAAGGAGAGCCAAACCCGGCTAAAGTCACAAACAACAGTTTGTATATAGAAATGAGGAACGTGATTGATCAACCGGGTCAACGATTTTGTACTGCCACTGAAAAAAAGATGAAGAGTTGCGTAGAGACGAAACATTTAATCTTTAATAGCGGCTACAATGCGTCTACTCTTTATTCTAAATTTAAAAAGTAGTCTTTAGTGTGCAGGGAGCGTGACACTCTCCAAAGACGCATTACCCATTATTGTCCACGATCAGGTTTTCCATATTATAACCTGAAACCTACCCTATCGAGATGGCTCTCCCTATCCGCCACCAGGGGACTCACTGATCAGCTCTGTGGGTAGATTATTAGAGAAGTATCACATATTTCACCTATGTCACCATGATGACCAGCAACAGTGGTTTAAGCAGGGGCATCTTGAAACAAAATTAAATTCAAAATTAAAATAAGTCTTCAGTTTTTCTCTTTGATCAAATGCTAGATGTGCAAATTTTGAATCAAACTTGTCAAACAAAACTGCTTTAATGTGTGCTCAAAATTCTTAATTCTGAAGTTTATTCTGTAAGTATCTGATTTGCCAAGTTTGCTCTCCAAATTAATCATTGCTAGCTAAAGTTGCAATTGATTTACACTTATCTCCATCAGTACGATCAAAATATGGTTTTAATATATTAATGTGACTAACTCAACTTTGATTACGCCGACCTGGAACTGGTTACTATAATTCAAACCATAGATCGTACTCTCAACTTAGTATGGACTATAGTTTCTAGCTTGTAAATGATGCCAAAATAATCTAACGAAGACAAGTACTCTACCACCATGCTCAAAATGGCTGTCCCTTGCAACTTTATTATACCATAATTTCATTTTACTTTGCACATTGTTATCAATTTGTCTTAACAATTTGACAAGCATCATATACTATTTCCATAACGCTAGATACATAATATAGAAGGTTCAAGTAAGATTGATCAGCAAGTAATGTTTCTTTTATTAATTTAAAAAATGTATACACAGTATGACCAGACGCTAATTCAAAGAGACATAAATTAAAAGATTGTTAAACAATCTCGCGAGCCGAGAAGAAAACCGAAAACAAAGCACTATTATCCTAGTCTCTTTCAAACTGAAGACAAAAGATTGGGATCATATTCTTCAAAGTTTAACAGAAACGCTCTTATGGCACTCAGAGACTCTGGTACGGTCTTAATATACACTGAGCAATCTATAACTGGTTGCGAAATGAAACATGGTAGGACATTTAGACTTAGAGGGACTACTAACGAGAAAGATGGGATAACAGCTTTCACGTAAAATAGCTTAAAATATATAACGTGCATATGATCCTCATCAAATAAGGATTTCCAGCATGAGTCTCTGGTAGAGGTTCACGACCATCATCCAGGACTCCATTGTATGGTTCTTCAAATCTTCAAACATCTAGAATTGGTAGAAGTGTTGCTGATGTTGTTTTTTAGTAGGCTTACAAACAACCTGATATACATGGCATGATTTGCAGTACTCGAATACATCATGTTTAAGACTTGTCTGTAAGAAATGTACAATCTTAAGTATAGTAATTCCCACACCTAAGTGATCATCAAATGGAGTATCACTGATCAGTCCAGTGATCTCTTGCCTATATATATTTTCAGAACCATTACCTGAAGTACAACTTTCTAATGGGAAGGATTGATGGTGATGGACATGTTTCACCTCTTATTAGAATACAATCTTGAAGATAATAACATTCTGCCACTGTGACGACTTCTTCCCTGGTGGTTGAGTCCTCTAATGTAGTTGCAGAATCTGTTGCGTCGTTTTGTTTCTTCATACGCAGCTCTCTATTGAAGGAATATAACATTGCTATATCAGACCATGGCATTATTAACTGTCTGGTAGTATCAGGTAGTTAAATTGTAGCTTTATATATAGGCTGAATGTAATTTCGAGGTCAGCAATAAAAGTATGAATATAAACATTTTCGTCTACTTTCAACATTTTCTTGTTTACATGACCATAGTAACAACACAACCTGCATAAGGTCAGAATCATCTTAAGATGGGTTAACATCTACCACTGGCTCACTTCTGCGACCACTTTTATCATTGCTTGGCCACTACGTAGCGACACGAAACACCATCAGGACGAATACTCAAAACAGTCTAATAATCAAATCTATCTAAATAAATATGATTGAACACATTAACACAATCTTATCCATATTGTCTTTTTGCACAAATAAAATACATGTATGTTTAAATTAACACAATATTTCTCTACATCCTGAATCATCAGTGCGTGTTTAGAATTGGATATAAACAGTTTGAGGTTGACTTCAGTATTCTATTGGGAACACAATACAATAGGCTTCGTTACAATACTAATTTTTTAAATAGAAAACAAAAATCTTCCAAACAGCACATTGGTAAGAACGGAATACAGTACGCTTGGTCACAGTACTTCAGATACTCGAATACAATAATCTTGATTATAATACATATGCGAACAGTGCCGGATTTACCATTGTGCTTAAGCACAGGGACCCGTTGGCATCTTCTTGCCAATTGTTTTTTTTTACTATAATGACTGCCCTGTTTTTCTCTTTTTATCAAGTTTGACTATTTCATCATGTGACCTGTGTAAGACAGTGTTGGGCGGGTTGGGGCTTTGGGTAATATATAATAACTTCGAGTTTAATTTGTTGCAGACGCAGTGTACATGTCTGACCTAATATAACGTAATATTTTAACTAATCCTAAATTTCCTGAGCATATATGCCTGACTGCCTGTGTAGGCCTACCGAGTGTACCTCCTTCAGGGCCCAAGTAAGGGGCCTCATAACTTAACTAGCAGAGGGCCTCATTTGTCCTAAATCTGGCACTGTATGTGAGAATAGAATAAATAAACTTGATTACAGTACTGTACATATATATGAACTGAGTACAATAAGTTTAATGACATTACATCTGTGTGAACGGTTGGTTGGTCTGTTGGTCTATGGTGATTAACGCCACTTTCAACAATATTTCAGTCATATCCTGGCTGTCAGTTTTACTGGTAGAGGAAACCAGAGAAAACCACCGTACTGTCGCAAGTCTCTGACAAACTTTATCACATAATGTTGTATCAAGCAGACCTGGCAATGAACGGGGTTCGAACTCACACCTTTAGTGGTGATATATACTAAGTGTACAGGTAGTTGTTAATCCAACGACCATAAGATCACGACCACGACAGCCCCTTGTATGAACAGAATACGATGAGTCATTCAGTTAAAACGGAATACTATCAACTTAATGACAATACTTCCGTTGTCATGACATACAATCGTATCAGATATTAAACAATGGTTGTGTGGATATTTTGATATTCATTCAATAATAGAAAAGAAGTCTAGTTTCATCCATAATAACATATGAGATAGCTGTCAATTTAATTAAAATTAGATCTCATAAAATTGCCACCTTTTCCATTTGTCGCTGTGTGGGACATTACAGCGACACAGAAAAAGTGGATATGTATGGAAATTTTATTTTAATTAGATTGAATTAACACATATTCTTGTGATTATAAAATATTTGTTTCTTTTCTAGTGCAATTTTGTGCATATTTTTTTTTAGCGTTTTTTTTTTATATTTCTCTTACATTGATAATATAACCAGGATTTTGCATGCTCAACAATGAAAACAAGGCAAAATATGCTATCTTTGTAAGTCGAAGGTGCAATCTAACAAGTTACACAAAATCGTGATCATTAAGAAAAATCTGATATATTATTTTCTAATAAACATTTATTTCTAACAGATTTCAATCCTGAACCAATGTTATTTTGCAGTGAAAATGATATTGATTATCAATAATAAAATGAAAGAAAGTGGAGTCCATTGAAAGTGGCAAGGATTCTACAGAAAGTGGCACATGATTCTACTGAAAGTGACACAGTATTCTACTGAAAGCGGCACATGATTCTACTGAAAGTGGCACAAGATTCCTCTGAAAGTGACACGGGATTCTACTGAAAGCGGCACAAACATATACTGAAAGTGGCACAAGATTCTACTGAAAGTGGCACAGGATTCTGCTGAAAGTGGCACATAATTCTACTAAAAGTGGCATAGGATTCTACTGAAAGTGGCACAGAAATCTACTGAAAGGGGCACAGGATTGTACTGACAGTGGCACAGGATTGTACTGAAAGGGGCACGGGATTCTACTGAAAGTGATACAGATTTCTACAGAAAGCAGCACAGGATTCTAGTGAAAGTGGCATAAGATTGTACTGAAAGTGGCACAGTATTCTACTGAATGTGGCAGAGGGTTGTACTGAAAGTGGCACATGATTCGACTGAAAGTGGCATATAATTCTACTGAAAGAGACACAAGATTCTACTGAAAGTGACTCAGGATTCACTGAAAGTGGCATATAATTCTACTGAAAGAGACACAAGATTCTACTAAAAGTGACCCAGGATTCACTGAAAGTGGCACAGGATTCTACTGCAAGAGGCATTAAATTCTACTAAAAGTGGCACAGGATTCTACTGAAAGTAGCACAGGATTCTATGGAAAGTGGTACAGGATTTTACTGAAAATGGCACAGGATTCTACTGAAAGTGACACAGGTTTCTACTGAAAGTGGCACAGGATTCTACTGAAAGTGGCACAGGATTCTACTGAAAGTGGAATGGGAATCTATTAAAAGTGGCACAGAATTCTACTGAAAGGGACACATGATTCTACTGAAAGTGGCACGGATTCTGCTGAAAGTTAGCCAGAATTCTACTGAAAGTCACACAGGATTCTACTGAAAGTGGCACAGAATTCTGCTGAAAGTGGCACAGGATTCTACTGAAAATGGTACGGGATTATACAGAAAGTTGCACAGGATTCTACTGAAAGTGGCACAAGTTTCTAATGAAAGTGGCACAGGATTCTGATGAAAGTGGCACAGGATTCTACTGAAAGTGGCACATGATTCTACTGAAAGTGGTACAGGATTCTACTGAAAGTGGCACAGGATTCTACTGAAAGTGGCACATGATTCTACTGAAAGTGACACAGGTTTCTACTGAAAGTGGCACAGATTCTACTAGAAGTGGCACATGATTCTACTGAAAGTGGCACATGATGATACTGAAAGTGGTACAGGATTCTACTGAAAGTGGCACATGATTCTACTGAATGTGGCACATGATTCTGCTGAAAGTGCCACAGGATTCTACTGAAAGTGACACATGATTCTACTGAAAGTGACACAGGTTTCTACTGAAAGTTGCACAGGATTCTACTGAAAGTGGCACAGGATTCTACTGAAAGTGGAATGGGAATCTATTAAAAGTGGCACAGAAATCTACTGAAAGGGGCACATGATTCTACTGAAAGTGGCACATATTCTACTAGAAGTGGCACAGGATTCTACTGCAAGAGGCATTAAATTCTACTAAAAGTGGCACAGGATTCTACTGAAAGTAGCACAGGATTCTATTGAAAGTGGTACAGGATTTTACTGAAAATGGCACAGGATTCTATTGAAAATGACACAGGTTTCTACTGAAAGTGGCACAGGATTCTACTGAAAGTGGAATGGGAATCTATTAAAAGTGGCACAGAATTCTACTGAAAGGGACACAGGATTCTACTGAAAGTGGCACGGATTCTGCTGAAAGTTAGCCAGAATTATACTGAAAGTCACACAGGATTCTACTGAAAATGGTACAGGATTATACAGAAAGTTGCACAGGATTCTAATGAAAGTGGCACAAGATTCTAATGAAAGTGGCACAGGATTCTGCTGAAAGTGGCACAGGATTCTACTGAAAGTGGCACATGATTCTACTGAAAGTGGTACAGGATTCTACTGAAAAAGGCACAAGATTCTACTGAAAGTGCCACATGATTCTACTGAAAGTGGCACAGGATTCTGCTGAAAGTGGCACAGGATTCTACTGAAAGTGGCACATGATTCTACTGAAAGTGGTACAGGATTCTACTGAAAGTGGCACAGGATTCTACTGAAAGTGGCACATGATTCTACTGAGTGGTACAGGATTCTGCTGAAAGTGGCACAGGATTCTACTGAAAGTGGCACATGATTAAACTGAAAGTGGTACAGGATTCTAATGAAAGTGGCACATGATTCTACTGAATGTGGCACATGATTCTACTGAAAGTGGCACAGAATTCTGCTGAAAGTGCCACAGGATTTTACTGAAAGTGACACAGGATTCTACTGAAAGTGACACAGGTTTCTACTGAAAGTTGCACAGGATTCTACTGAAAGTGGCACAGGATTCTACTGAAAGTGGAATGAGAATTTATTAAAAGTGGCACAGAAATCTACTGAAAGGGGCACAGGATTCTACTGAAAGTGGCACAGTATTCTACTGAAAGTGGCACGGATTCTGCTGAAAGTGACCCAGAATTCTATTGAATCTCACACAGGATTCTACTGAAAGTGGCACAGAATTCTGCTGAAAGTGGCACTGGATTCTACTGAAAGTAGCACATGATTCTACTGAAAGTGGAACAGGATTCTACTGAAAGGGACACATGATTGTGCTGAAAGTGGCACGGAATTCTACTGAAAGTGGCACAGGATTCTACTGAAAGTGGCACAGGATTCTACTCAATGTTTTATAAAAATAAAAATTCTGGAAAACAGCCAATAGTATGCAAATAAGTAATATCGGACTGACACAAATTATAGTAACAGAACATAAATTTTGGTGTTTATTTGATTTTTGATTTATTGATACATTTCATTTGTACAAGCCAAAAAAATGCCATTTATTTTGTTAAGGAAAGTTTCAAGAAGACGACGCCAGTCGTATATGGTTCTTTCTTGAAAAAGGGAGTGGCGTTAAGTATATAATCATTGAATCATTGATAAATGTCTAAAATAAGAGTATTACAGGTGAAGATATAAACAAGCCAACAAAATAAACGTGGTTAGTGATATATAGGTAAAATAAGTACAATATAATAGATACATAACCTTATTTTTAAAAATATAAATTTTACTTACATCACAAGTTGTCGAATAATCCAAAAATGGATGATAATTTGTATTTTTGATAAAGTGCTATATTGACCATGTCATGTAGGCCTTGAACATAAAGATTTACAACTCCAATATTTAAACATCGAATGGCGCGTTATCAGAAACTGATAGAAAGATAAACTGAACAAATACACCGTCCATTTTAATTACCGGACTTTACATTTAACACCTATAACTGACTAAGGTCAAGTAAGTTTTTAAAGTCTTATAATGAGGTGAAGTTGCTAAATTCGTTTTATATTATGCTTGCTAGAAAGTGTTTTTTATTTTTATGATTTTTTGATTTTTTAAAAATAATAATACACGTTAATAGATATGAATTAAATTGGCAGATGTTTTTATTGTATTTTCACTACAACTGATTTTTACGATAATGGTAAAATTCTAAAACAAACAAAGATGTCGGTAGAATCCAAATGCATAGTGTTTTCTCGTACTATGGTAGTTACCATGACAATCTGACATGTTATGATATTTATACATTTCATCAATATTTTATTTTTGAAAGGTGACTTAGTAACTTCGTGTCGCTATGGAAATGTCACTAGATACACGGTATAAAGATTAGAATAACCATCTATAATGCGTTAGAACGAATATGTTTCCAAAAACAAAGCTGTTATACCAGTTTTATATGTGCTTGCAATCATTGTTAGTTGGACACTAAAATCTGTCCTGATCCAGAGAGACCCAGTAGAAAAAAAAGATTCCATTGCATTCCAACTACCGGTAGTTCTAATAATAAAACCCTAAATGCTCGCTTACGGGAGACACAAGTTTGTCACAGGAGCTACATTATTGCAGCTACATTCCAACGAGAGCACACACATTCAAGCAACAATTCTCAAAATACACATTAAAACAAGGATTTTACACCAAAAAGTAATCCAATTTCACTCATTTTCGAACTAAGCCAAGCTATTCCTGAAATAAACATTTGGCATAAATTTGGTGATACTCCGTCAAGGAATAAAGTTGCTAGAGGCACACAATCACAATTTAGTTTTTCATTAAAATAAAACAAGGCTTTTACCCCAAAAGAGTATTATGATATCGCTCATTTTCGATTTTTCCTGAAATAATTATTGAAATTAAAATTGGTGAGAATCCATGAATGAATGGATTCGCAAAGAGCACACACAAGCCTCAATTCTCATAATTCACCTGCAGGTTTTCATTAAAAACAAAGATTTACACCAAATCTTAGTCCAGTACACCATGTTTTCGAACTCAATCGAGAGATTCTTTAAATATGGATTTTGCATAAATTTGGTAAGAATCCGTAGTAGTAGAAAGTTACAAGAGGTATATGTGTACATAACGTTGATTGTCCCGACAGTTTGGTAGACTAGTTCCCTGTAACTACTACCATACATATAATAACAAGTAATTTTGTGTTCAGAATTCAAAACTTGTAAAATCAGAATAACTTAGTTTATACTAAATTCGAATATCATATGTAAAAATAAGTATGTTTGACACTGATTACAAGCCATATGCATTAATGTAGTGTGAGTTCGAATTCCGCTCATGCGAGTGTCATCGATACTACATTATGTGATCAAGTTTGTCAGTGCCGTGCGTCAGGTCGGTGGTTTTCTCCAGGTACTCCGGTTTCCTCCACCAATAAAACTGACCGCCACGATGAAACTGAAATATTGTTTAAAATGGCGTTAAATACCACAACTTTAAAAAGCCATATATAACCATATTTTAAATTTATTTCATTGTACATGTACATGTATTTGCAGAGATGAAGGCTTTTATTCTACTGCTGTGTATGTTTACATGCAGTCAGGCAGTAACCAGACCGAATACAGTAATTGAGAATGGAAGTGGGTTTACTATCAACGTTGGGTCTGTCGTGGTAAATATGTTTAACACTGAGAAGTTTAACCAAGCTGAATACAACTTATTCAGTTACCAAGCGTGCATATTTCTAATGACTTGTCGTATCCGAACTTGTACAATAATACCCCCAGAAACGCTATTGTAAATGCGGCCTCTGATATCACATACAGGCCGGTAATAGTGGCCGATGATACAGGCCGCAGTACTGAATATATGAACTTTAACCTTTTACTGTTTTAGGCTTAAAAACGTGTTAAACATATTTTGGGACTTTCGGGTAACGAACCACTGTTGGGCTTTTCAAGTCTACTTTGACTTTCAAAACTTCCATCTAACCACTCAGCTACGGCGACAAACACTGCTATACCCTATAATTAGTATATATGACTCTTGATAGTAAGCTGTGCTAAAAAAAAATATCAACAATTTGTTTAAAAAAGCAATATACAAGACGCGATTCAAGTATTTTAGATTTGACATAATTTATGTTCAGAAGTGACGAGTATGTGAACTTTTGTAAAATGTATTCTCGCAATACAAAAACAATTAACGAACCGACCGCAAGTAATAACAAATCAGACAGTCCACAGGTGAATATCTGGGACACTTGAACGACCTTGAACAATCTAAATATAAACGATTATTTTCACTTGAAAGACCTTGAGATATCTAAATATAAACGAGAATCGAATAAAGGTAATAACAAAATTACCGAACTCCGAACAATCTTATAAAGGGAAAGTCAAAACTCATAATTATATAAACAGACAAAATCAGTCAACAACCGGAAAACTGTGAAAACCGTAATGACCCTGACTTGGTACAGGCATTTCTAAAGAAATGGTGGGTTGAATCAGATTTTAAGGCGCCAAACCTCCCGCTCTCATTACGGTTCAAAGGTTCCGGCTGTCACTGTAACAGTATTTAAATACAGGAACAAAATAGGTAAAATAGTTGTCAAAGCAGTACCATATTCGGTGACGTAAATGTCAAAAATACTTTTACGTCACACATTGACAAAAAAATTCTTGACATTATGGACTTCTTTATCTTTATACATTTTCACTATATGAAAATGCATCGCTTATAATTGTTTCTGCAGAAAGGACGTTGACCGATAAAAAATTGTCGTTTTATTTTTGTTAATTGGTGCCTTATTTGGCTTTCTAAACATTAAAAGTGTAAAAATATATGCCATACCATTTATTTTTTCAACAACACTATTATTGCACAAGTTAGATCTATACATTATTATTGAAACCAAAGAATTTGCCCGTATTGGATATAACGGGTTTCTTTTTCCGCATTCGTACTCAGGTGACGGCCTTGGTGCTACACACCTCGGCCTTCACCTGAGTACTCATGCGGAAAAAGAAACCCGTTACGCACCTCGGCCTTCACCTGAGTACTCATGCGGAAAAAGAAACCTGTTATATCCAATACGGGCCGCTTCTTTTGTTTCAATAGTACTGTATCTTATACTTGTCATCCAGCTTTTCAACTCTAGCTATTTACTAATCAACAAACTCAATGATCTGTCGTCACCGAGATTGGCCAGTGGTTTCGCCGAATGTGATCTACCCAAAAACTGAACAATCATGATGTGCGTTGATTTCCGATTATGACAGAACACCGATCTCGTTGATTTGAACCTAGAGGTGGCATTTGCTACCTCAGTCAATTTATGTCAGAGGTAAGGAACATGTATAATAAAGGTCATCGTGTGTATTGTTGTCTCATTGATCTAGGCTTCAGTAAAAACAGACATGATAAAAAAAAACCTCATTAAAAATAGCTTACTCTCACCTGATGTAATCAATAAACAACCTAAACTGTCTTTACAATATAAATTCATAAACTGGGCCAATATAAAAAAACTAAGCCGAATGCGATATCGATATTGGCCTAGTTTTTCCGATGTTGGCTTAGTTTTTTTATATTGGCCGAGTTTATGATTTTATAATACCCATTATAAGATAAAATTTTATGGTTAATTAATGAATATATCAATTTTATAAATACCCATTTTATGGTTAATTAATAAATATATCATTAAGTGATGATTTCCGTATTGGCCTAGTTATTAGTCCTCGGGCAGCTGTATTGTAATAATAGGTAGATAGATAGATTCTTTATTTTTTTTTTATCTACCACTACGTTTCGTGATATATCCATACATCTAGGCAGTGCCGGATTTCCCTATAGGCTCGATAGGCTGAAGCCGAGGGCCTCAAAGTTTAGGGGGCCTCCGTCCAAGGTGTATACTATTTTTAACACTGTTATTGAACTTTCACATTTATGCTGCCATAACGTACTGTACTTTCAAAACAACCCTTCAGTAATTTTCCTTACACAGTTGCACTCCATTTCAGAATAGTGCAGAATTTTAAATACCCCTCATTATCTTCGCCTTTATTGAAATTGATTAAACACACTTCCTGCCTCCACTCGTGAAGGTGGGGGATTAGGAGGGGCATCACAAGAGGAATAGCATAGGGCCTCACTTTATCTAAATCCGGCACTGCATCCTGGTATATTATTTTATAGAAGACAAACGACTTTTGATACAATACTATAGCACATATAATACTCTATTTCGACTAATATATATGCGCATTACTTCAATAGGTTTTCAACCATAGCTATGAGAATCCCATGTTATATGTTGGAAACGGACAAACCAAATTTCAAGAATTTCGTGGAAATTTCCGCATTGAAAATGACATCAACAGAAGAATAGGACTACGAAACTATACCATACAAATTCGTAATTGGACAGATGAGATTGTCTTCACTGAGGACCAATACCAGGTAAAATATGCTTCGCACGGATAGTAATGCACGTGTGTATGCATAAATCCGAATACATACACATATCAGAATAGAGGTACGTGTGCTTAAAGGAACAATCTGACCGAAAACACAAAAATGGCTTAAGCACAATGGTGAAGAAAGCAATTAATGTAAATACTGGACTACCACTAATTACCACAGAGACAAAGAAAAGGATAACGTTCCTGCTCAATAGATATTGAAACGCAAAAATCCTCCTGAGTTGGTACATTGCATATTTCGATCTTTTTTTTTATCAGGAATTCAAAACTGGAAAATATATGCATACTGATCTAAAAAATATACTTCTAAATCAATAAAAACAATAATGCAATGTTTTCTAAGAATAAATATAATTAATAAAAGTATGAACTTATGGGATGAGGGCATTTCTTTTTCAAATAGTCCATTAAATACGACAATTTTGTAACATGTTTAAAATAAAAATATTTGACTTCAGCAGATTGGCCATTTCGAATGATCAATGTAAAAAAAAAAAAACGTAAACGGAGTTGTATGATTCAAGTCATCATGGCATAGAGGAAAGAGAGAAAGTAATAATAAAAAAGTTATATATGTTCAACAAACATATATGCTAGAATGAAAATTGATTATGAACATATATATATATTTTCAATGTTTTTATATTTCTTCCACTTTAATAATGTCGATGGTGTCTCTTTTTATAATTTATAGAGATCCCAAAGAATATGATCAATTTATTAATATTAGATAGATTTGTGCCCTACAATTTTATTTGGTAATCATTAAAGTAAACAAAGGACTGATGTAGTTGTAGAGTGGAAAGGGAGGTAATCGTCCTTAATCCAAATATTTGTTTAAGAAATAATTCATGGAAGCCATATGTATATATTGTTTTTACCACGGGTAGGCCTTTATGTCACGAAGTTTTACCCCGAGCGTAAGCGAGGGGTAAAAAGCTGACATAAAGGCCTACCCGTGGTAAAAACAACCATGAATTATTTCTATTCTAATATGTAAAAATTGATAAAATATCGTTATAATTTGTCGATGACGTCATAAATTACAATGGGTGTAGGTATATATTATTTCTCTAATTTTTTTTTATTATTTCCACATTTCACAACCGATTGTGAAAAAATTGTTCTCCTCACAAGTGAATTTAACTGTTCTCGGCACCTGATTGGTCAATTTTTATTCTGTCGGGACTACTTTCTCTCCAACTGTGATCGATCATTTTATAAAATATTGAAAGATATTGCAGGCCTAAATACCATTTACATGTAAAAAGTAACTTAATTCCATTTTCGTGATGCGTGTGGTTAAACGTTTTACTGCTGTGATGTGCGCCCTGTTTGGAGGGACTTACCGGGAACAGAACAGTTGTCATTCGAACGTTTCGGACTTAGCCTACTCGATACATGGATACACGTAAAGCTTCCTTGGTTACCGTGTAAACATAATCGCGATCGTGTCGTCTGCAAAATAAAAGATGTCCCTAAACGAAGTTTTGGAAAGGGGACAAAGAGTCAGACTTCTCTCGGGTGAAAAGGGGATCACAATAGGGAAAAATGAAAACTTTGAGTTCCCATTATGGGAGATCAAACTCGAGAATGGAAAAATTCTCACTGAACTTCTGAAGCAAGATACAGGTTTGACGTCCTAAGTTCTAACTGAGCCTGAGGTATCAAACGATCCAGGAAATTCTGACTCACCTCCTACAGTACCCGAGGAGCTTATGCATTTATTTCAGTCTGAAATATACGAATCAGATGATTCATCGGTTTCAGCTGTTCCGCCATTGTTGTTATTATAATTGGAGATCCGCCCGCGCAAATATTTCGTTGGACATCTCATTTTTCAGGAAATATAGACAAATTTAAAAATATTTTTGTTTCGTTAAATACTGTCGTTATAAAATATCAAAAGTCATTAATTTATTTGGTTTCCTTTAAATATTTGAAACATCTATATCATTTTGCAACCATGGTAACAGGATGCGTAGCAATCTCTCAAATGAAAGGGGCGGTATAAAGGTTGGGAGAATTTGCATATCGATTTAAATTTTGTTGTTTAAAAAAATTAGAGAAACAGATTCTTACATTGTTGTGAGTGAATTATCGGAGTTCTCCAATCTCGGTAGTTAAATTATGGAATTTTAAATCCGAGCCTAACAATATAAGTGAATTATCGGAGTTCTCCAATCTCGGTAGTTAAATTACGGAATTTTAAATCCTCGCCAAGGCTCGGACTTAAAATTCCATAATTTAACTACCTCGATTGGAGAACTCCGATAATTCACTCACAACAAAGTAAGAATCTATATTTTTACCACGGGTTTGTACTCGAAGCGTTTGAAGGACGTCATATTAGAATTATAAATAAGAAAATAATCGTAAATATTCATTTAAGATCAAGCGACTTTATATATAATTTCTTGGCGATTGTACATGCTAAGAAGTCACAAATTGGAGAAAGGTATTCCACATATGTATATATATATATACACCATACATGTACATACGATAAAAACAGGAAATAGTAAGAATGTAATACACTCTTACAAACAACATGCGTCATTTATCCACATGACATATACCATTAAAATGGCCAATAGTGGATTGTTTTAGTAGACACATTCGCAATATCAACTTTTGTGTTTTATTTTATTGTTGTGTGTATATGATGCGATTGGTGACCATGTCCTGGTTCTTTTAGGTCTTTTGTTTTTCAATGGAAGGAGGAAGGCATAAATAGCATTATGATAAAATGGTCATTAGCTGGTAATGGGTGATTTTACAATGTTGTAATCACAGTAGATACGATGACGTCGCTTTAACGTTGATACAATTATTGACGTTGCTTTCCCAAGTTATTTTAACGTTGAAATGATAGTGCATGACTGCTGGGATACACTTAATTTTTCAATGAAAATTAAATCTGATATATGCAATTCAATCACACACGAAATTTGAAATAAACAACAAAAACACCACAACAATCAGTATTTAAAAAAAAACAACGTCAAAATGTATGACGTCACGTTCTTGTATATTATAGGTCAAGTTGTTTATATATACATATGCAGAGTTATCTATTAACATAGACACAACTAATATGGGTTGTCCATATGATTATCTCTGGCTTCGAATGGTAGCAAATCCAACCGAGCAGGTATATGGCGGAGGAGAACAATTTACACATCTTAATTTACGTGAATATTCATATCCGCCTGGCAAAGACCCGGAACTATTTTCTGTCAGTAGATCAAAGGATAGAGTGTACCCTATTTGGACCCGGGAACAAGGTAAGGCGTCTAGTAAAATATTTCCCATCATATGCATTAATTACAGATGTTACATTACACTTTGGATAAAACCTTTGTGATACACCCATGGTTAACATGTTCGCCTATATTGTGGTAGGTAGTGGATCAAACCACAAACTATGATATTGGTATTTGCTGCTTCTACGCTGGGAACACAGTATTAAGGAGTGAGACTAAGCATTGGATGGCTCGGATTCAGGATAACGTGTCCGAGTGGAGCGACATTTCTACCAGCGGACTGTTGTGCCAATGGCTTAGTCTCACCTGGTCAACATTTGAAAATTTCATTGTCTCACTTGGCCTACAAGCTAATTTCTTACCTGAGTCATACCTGATGGATTTTATTGCTATAGATTGTTGTTTTAGCACTTAAGCTGGGGCCCCTTAGAGGTTGTTATTTTATTTAGAAAAAACGTGACAACTCATAAGAAAAAAAATGTTGGCTATGTGAGACAGTTTGATTATCATAAAACAATAGGAAATCGTTTTTTCTGTTCTATATTGTATTTTGGTTACTTACGAAATAATTAATTATTTATATGTTTGTTTGTTTTTGTTTTTGTTTTTGTATCTGTACTATTTTAACATTTAATCAATAAGTAATTATGTTTTTTATAAAATAATAAATTAGTGATATACTATGTGAATGCTATTTCAATGAGCTAGCACTATACAAATCCAACTCGTCGTGTTGGTCTATTGCAAAGCGAACATTACCATCATCTCATCGAAATGTAACTTGTCATGATATAGCTGATTAGGTGCTCAATTGACATCACACAACAATTACTCACTCACTTGTGATAGACCCTCATTTAGTGTTGATTTAATTTTAATATCCAAGCCGATAAATCATTGTTTTCTTGTGTTCATAGAGTACAAGCAAGATATTAATTAAGGGACAAAGATCAAAACATGTTTGAATAAACAAACTTAGAATACACGTTTTTCATGTTTAAAAAATCAAAATATTGCCAGCTACTTAAACAAAACACCAACAATCCAATGGGAATCTCAGCTAATTTTAATTTATTGTCTGCTGCTTAGGTGTCGGTCGTGATAAAGGCGACAAAGTCACATTCTTTGCTGATAAAATGTCAGGCGCTGGTGGAGACTTCCACACTACTTATTTTCCACAACCGACGTTCATCAGTTCCCGGAAGTACCTTTTTCATTATTATGGAAGTAATTATGCGACGCTTGACTTCAGCCACGACAGTTTCCACGAGGTTTTGATCAAAGGTACCGTTGCTGGAATTTGGATGGCTCCAGGAAATGGTACGATGGATCTTGTATCTAGCCTTGTCATAGACCAAGTAGGCAGGATGCCGGAGTTACCAGGTTGGATACGTGATGGTGCTATACTGGGTGTTCAAGGAGGAACAGATATAGTAAGTAGCTATCATGAATGTCTCGTAAGCATCAGAATGGACACATGATAATTGCTCATCATAATCTATGTGCAAGCAGATTATATATCATATTATCAGACTGATTACGTCATGGATCTTTACATGATAATCTCTATAGACTAAGATAAATCATGCCATGTAAATTAGTATCAAACTACACTTCAGGAGAGAAACAGACATATAATATGTTTTTCAACAGACAATCCGCATTTCTACAGGTACCAACTGTCCCCCTCTTCTAGCCTGCTTCTTCCTTTATTGCGTATGAAACAAACGTCATGCAGAGTCTTCTCAGAAACACGACAAGAAGGTATCCTTGTCCTTTAATGTCACTATATAGATGATGTACTTTCTCTAAATTATTACAGATGTGGTGACAATGTTGATCACATCTATCCAATTGAGCTTGAAATAAAGGACAATACAGATACAGCTAGGTGTGTTTAATAACAAATTTTAACAACAAAAGAGATGATTTCAATTTTTCCATTGTCTACTTTCTAATTATATGTAGAATAGTCTTGCATTTGGAATATGTGTCTCTTAGTTGATACGGTATTCCGTTCTTCATATCAGGATTTCCTTTATAGAGAGTTGCTGCTGCTAACGAGGAAGCTACTGAAGCAACGATTCCTAGTGCTTAGGTTGCAATAATCATTTCATAAGTATTATAATCGCCATTATGACTTGGTTATATCTGCGTCAACCACCGAAAGGTTCCGTGTGTCGTAGTCATAATTTTGTCCTCCTTTCATCGTTCATAACATATCATCCATCGGATTGTCTACAAATGTAGCACTACGGGTTCCAATAGTGGAGCAGGAAATGCCTGCTTTTCCGGAGCACATGAGTTCATTCCTGTTGTAAGTGTAGTTTGCATTGCCCAATCCTTAGTTTTCTGCGTAGTGTTTGTGGATTATTGTCTCCCTCTTCTTTTTCTTTTTGACATTGCGTTTTCCGTCCTTCTTCGGTTTACTGTTTCTGATTATCCATTTGACATCTTCTTTGCTTAAGAGTTTTATTATGGTTATATAGTGCTTTAATATTTAATAAAATGGACAAAAACAATTTGTGTTAATTTTATTACATTGCATTTTTCCTGCATAAAACATATTCACGGATTTCACAATAAGGACTATATTTATAAAGTATATTATATTTCAAGTAAAATCTTCACATGAACTTATATTAGGTATACATCAACGGAAATCATATAAGGTATATTCTACAGCAATTCAGATCACGTTCTACCTGAACACAAACTGGGAATTATATCCTAAAGGAGGTCCTATTTGAACATCAATTAGGGATACATTACAGGAACTAAAATATAAATGTTATGCTATTTATGTTGACTAGATGCTACAACGACTGAAGGCTGCACAAGACCAGGGAGTGGATGTAAATGGATTGTGGATACAGGACTGGGCTGGAATAAAGAAAACTTCATTTGGTCAAAGATTGTTCTGGAACTGGAAGTGGAACCCACAAAGGTACCCAGGTATTGACATTTACTTTGGTTATATTTTCGTTTTGATATTTGTTAATGTTGTATCATAGGAAATGAAACAATTGCCAATAGTTTTACTGAACCATATCAAATATAGGTTATGTACTGTTGGTAAAAAGCTAGAAATGTTTTGCTTTCTGGAGAGTAAAACATTTATCTAGTGTATAGTTTAGATATTATTTTGATGTAGAATTTGCAAGCTGAAGTAAAAATACAAAACCGCAACCAAGAGAGAAGTAGCAACACCAGTGAAACTAAACACTACAAAGCAATAAAATGATGAAAACACAATACGATTTTCCGAAAACCTGAGAATTGCGGCTTGGTGCTGCAAAACTTTATTAATATCTTCATATGATATAGCTAATAAATTTCATATACAAACAAGAAACTGTTAATGGTAATGGCATAACAAATAATTGATTTAGTTCACTGTGTACTATGGAATAACATATGAACACGTGAATTACCATAACACATGTACTAACGATTGATATCAAACAACACCACGTGTAAAATAACATATGAACACGTGAATTACCATATCACTAGAACTTAACATGTACTAACGATTGATATCAAACAACACTCACGTGTAAAATAACATCTAAGTGTATGTTAGGGGGTATTTATTTTGCCTCTTTCAACGATTTTTATATTTGAGGTTGGGCTCCGACAGGTTTTTGTTTTTCATTATATTTTGACATCTATCATAGTAATACATAATTTCTGTTGTAGATTTGGACAAAAAGATAAAAGACTTGAAAGCAGAAGGGATTAGAGTTTTAGCTTACATCAACCCTAATCTAAATATAGAAGGAGATTTATACAAAAGTGCAGCAAGCCAAGGGTTCGTGGTGAAAAACAAAACCAACCTCCCATACATCCTAGATTTTGGCGAATTTTACTGTGGTATTGTAGATTTATCTAACCCTGCAGCATTCAACTGGTATAAAGGTAAGACACAACACTGTGATTTGTAGTAAGCAACAGCACAATGATTTCTACTAAGATTTGCGGTAAGAAAGAGCATTAGTATTTGCAGTAAGATTTGTAATAAGTGAGTGAGTGAGTGATTATTGTTTAACGCCAAATCAGCAATTTGTCAGCTATATCATGGGGAGAACAAGTTAATTTTCAATGAGATGATGATGAGGTCCGCTTTGAACAAGAACAAAACGCTAAGTTTGATGTTTATAGTGCTAGCTGACTAAAACAGCAGTCCGCTGATACACATATAGCACCACTCAGACACATTATCCTGATTTTGAGCCAACCAGTCTTTGCTCTTTCTCCTTAATGCTGAGTGCTTAACAGAGAAGCAACACGAGGCGAGCACGTTAACCATCACACCACCGATCTGGTAGATAGATATGAGTAACAACAGAGCGATTTGTTGTAAATAACAACGCCAGGATTTGTGGTAATATATTTATTATTAAGAAGCAACGCTTGAATTTATAGCAAGAATTGTAGTAAGCAACGACACCACGATTTCTTATAAGAAACAATACGACAATTTGCAGTAATATTGGAAGGAAAAAACAGTATCTAAAACCACCAGGATTTATAGTAAATTTGTAGTAAATAACAACACTAGGATTTGCATTACGAAGCAACACCATGATTTGCAGAAAAAAAGAAAATAGAACATCACTAATGCTAAGGATGGAAGTAATATTAGAACAATGAAAATATGAGCTGTTCTTAAGCCTTGACGTTACATGAACGTGTATTTAATCAACTTAATCATCCTCCATATTGATACATAACATCAATAGAAGTTCACATTTCACATAAACAGTATCAAACATGACGTCATAGAAGACTATCATGAATTGACCAATGGTGCCTGTGGTGCCAGTAACAAAAAATAAAATGGTATATAATTAAGAAATAATTACCGGTAGCCATATATTTATATTGTTTTTACCACGGGTTGGCACTTTATGCCGAATATTTTACCACGAGCGGTAGCGAGGGGTAAAATGAAGGCATAAAGTGACAACCCGTGGTAAAAACAATATAAATATATGGCTACCGGTAATCATTTCGATTCTAATAGGACAATTACGGAACATTTTCAAATCGAAACGGCCTAGGTCATCCAGTGTTTTTGGTTGTTCCGTTAATTGACCCGACTGAAATGTTACAATAATATTCCGTTTTTTCCAAAGATGTTTGAAATGACAACCGAAAAGGTGTTTCAATGCCGATGGTAAATCTGTTTTGAGATTACTAAATGTTGTCATTCATGAACATCAATTCAAAAGAAAGGGACTATACTGCAAATTCCACTTTGACAAGGAGGCGTACACGAAGCCAAAAAACGTCAGTATCTTTACGTTCTAAACTGGAAGTCTTCATATGACGTCATGTTGTTTATATACCAAAGTCATGAACAACATTTCGCGGAATTTTAATTTGTGCGATTTTTAGACCCAGGAATATGCAAGAATGCAATATGTTATTCTGGATCTTCGCAAGGGATACGGGTTTATAATACCTGTCTGTTTTCTATATCGCCTGAGCCGATTTCCAATACACGAATGTTTATTTATTTTGTGTATTGCATACTTATCATTATGCATCTTTTACAAGGGAGTGTCATGGAACAGCCGTCTATCTATGACGTAATCGGTCACAGATAAATATTATTTTTACCACGGGTTTAGACTCAAAAGCGTTTGAATGACGTCAGATTAAAATTAACAATAAATCATAGATATCTAATTTATTGTTTCATCATAATAGTAATATTCATCGCGTACACTCAAAGTCAAAAGATAGGTTGACAAGTACATATACATATCTTTAATTCTGATAATAACCTTTGTTGATACGATGGTTTACAGATAGCAAAGCGAAGGACAATAAATAATAACAAAAGATAAATATACAATATTTACAACAGGAGAGAGAGATAGTTACATTTAATAACCGAGAGGATATACATTTGAAACACTGACTCTTGAGTTGATCATACCTTCGTGCAATAATAATCCATCAGCAGAGGTGTCGACTCAGTGATAGTAAAACACATGTTGGTATATCTCGATGAGTGCGAACGATGCGTTTCAGGAATAACCTTCATAAGGTACGCTCAAATCAAATGATTGAAAACCCATTCTGTTTGGGAATAAGAAAATCAAAGATAATAGAGAAGTCACATGATAACCAAAGTCGACTAATGTTTACTACATGCCAGAGAGATATATGGTACCATTGTTTAATGAAATGGTATGAGAAGATGAATAATAATTTGAAATTTCAATCTTGTGATTCATCAACGTTTCACATTCAGTAATGGCTTTCTATTGTTGTTTTCTTCTTGCTCTTTGACGTTAATTCGCATTCATTTGTCACTATCACTGATAATTATACATAGCTCATCTAATTCTTATAAATACATTTATGCATTTTTATTATCTTCTAATAGCATTTTTGATCGAACTTGTGGGCACTTTATTTGATACCTACGTTTTTATTTCTATCATTGCGTCGTTACCACTGCTGGTGGACTACTGGTCCCCGAGGGTCTCGTCCGTTTGTAGTCAGTGCTTAGACACTGACACGGTTGGTTAGTTTTATATATATTTTTTTTATCGAAATATACAATATTTTAAATCATGCAATTATTATTAGGCACAGGTGACCCTAGACAAATTTTGCCAATCCTGTTTAGACCCTATGGTTTTTCTTTCTCCCAAAGACTTAAATTATTTGGCTTTCACATATTTTTGCTTTGATCAAAGTTATTCCAGACACGAGTCGAGAGCACTAAAGATGATATCTACGTTTTTATTGCAATTGTTTTTCAATAGTATTCTCATTCTTAGAAGAAGAGTTTGAAGATACTAAATGAGTAATCAGAATTCATAAATCGTAGAAGGATAGACAACACAATGGCCAAACGAAAAAGGACAAATGGACAACCAACGATCTACAAAACATACACATAAAACTAAAGATCGAGTAACACGAACCTCACTAAAAACCTGTAACAGCTCTGAATCTGTTTGACTATATGCTGAACTAATGATACAACAATGCTTAATATCGTTACAAATGTCAATTCTTTATGACAAAATATTGTTTGTATATAAGGAACAATTTCTAAAGATATATGACGTTCAGAACGTTTGAAAACCAGATTATTTCAGTTGTTTCATTGGATATGGTAGAAAGATATACCACTAAACATGACTATTTTATAAATCGTTTACTTTCAGGTCAGATTATGACAAACATGATTGATTTAGGTCTTGGTGGATGGATGGCAGATTTTGGCGAATATTTACCAGTCGATGCCGTTGTCAATGATACGTCCATATCTATAGAGGCCATGCATAATAAATGGCCTTTGTTGTGGGCAAAATTAAACAGGCAAGCAGTGGAAGATTCGGGCAAGCTTGGCGAGGTCGTCTTTTGGATGAGGTCAGGGGCTGCAGGCAAGTTTATTTGAGATTTGCTTGTGCTCAAATTTTGATAATATTTCAAAACATTCATTCTAAACGGAAAAAGTCTATAAATATATAAATTGAGGATAAATGAATATAAGACGATTTAACGTTTCATGGTAAGTCATAAGATATATACTGTAGGCCTAATAAAAGAAAATATTCAGCTCCTTGCCTATGTTTATCGTAATTCCTAAATATTCTAGGAAATAGACATTGAAATTGCATTATGTGAAATATATCACAATGCTTTAATTAAAAATAAAAACTTGAAGATACCAAAGGGGTACTACTAATCAGTAGTCGCAAATCGAAGGACAGATAATACAATTGCCAAACGAAATAAGAAAAAAAGGCAAACAATGGTCAACAAAACACTGCAACAGAAAGATTGAGCAACACGAACGGGTCAGGGGTGAACGCTGGTCCGGAAGTGTAAGCAATTCCTGTTCCACTAGTGTTACCCTTGTTTGAAAAAAGTGACGAAAGAGGAAAAGGACAGAATTGTAAACACACCAATATTGGCGGTTAACTAAATCATGATGGCGACCATAATGTAAGGATATCATGATTAACCCTGGGTATATAAAATAAACCACAGATCTGTCGTAAAGTAGCTGACAATTCATGTGTAAGCAATATTCTAGCTGTCAGTGTTTGCTATGTCAAATTTTCGAACTGTTAGTAACCAGTTTATTAAAGGTTGTGCTATGCAATACAATCATTGTGGGTCTTTGTGTAGTTAATTCAGTAATATGTCATAATGGACTGACGAACGGACGTCAAAAACATAATATATTATTACATATGGTCTTAAGGTACGAAATTATAGATAAATATCCGCTATAAAATATGGGTATAAAACAAAAATGACCAGCAAGCTTTGGTTTAAATATATTTCATTTCTAAAACATATGTAATACAAATACAAAGGATTCAGAACCAAACATAACCATGCCTATCGTATTTAGACCCTTTAAATTATTTGGCTTTCCAATCTTTCGATTTTGAGCATACATGATGAAGGTTATACCAGAAACGCGTCGTGCTCACTAAATTTGATATCTACGTTTTTATTATATCGACCTGTCTCCTTCTAAACTTTTAAACAAGCAAACTTTATGGCAGTTTTATTGATAAACTCAAAATATACCAATATCAATTTATTAAAAGTGCATATTTTTTTTAAGCATTACAGACCCCCATATATGGGATAAAAAGTGAATGTATTTACTATTAGAAACCCACACTAAAACATCTTAATGTTTGAATTTTAAAGATATACACATTTCAAGTTAGTCTTTTGTGTGTGTCTATTTGACAATTGTTTGTATATTTTTATTATGTAGATATATCTAACTATACGACATTGATGTGGGCTGGAGATCAGAATGTAGACTTTAGTTATGGTGATGGACTACCATCCACCATCATTGCTGCTACTTCTATGGGTATGTCTGGAACAGGATTAACGCATTTCGATATTGGCGGATATACTACGTTCGGAACATTGGGACTTCGAAGATCATCGGAGTTGTTGCTGAGATCAGCAGAAATGGCTGTGTTTACACCGGTTATGAGAACACATGAAGGTATGTATCAGCAGACGTTTATGTATATCTCAATTTAACTTTTAAAGCAGTGTGTACACGTATATAGTTTTTTCTTCGATAACATAGAAGTAGAAAATAATGTGATGGGAACACTCGGTTTATAATGTGTTTCAGTGTTTAACATTGTTAGTATTATGTATGTATGTATAACGTCACTTTGTACAATATTTTATTTGTATCCTGGCGTAAATTAAACGTATTTGATACATCACTGAGTGATGGAGAAGACGTGAAACTTGTGTGTCCTATCCTATTGTTTATTATTGAACAATGAAATATGCTTAAATAACTGATGGATTTGAGTGATTAAGTAACAGGTGTCTAACGCCGAATGAGCAATGTTTCAGCTATATCATGGCGAGAACAAGTATCTTTTGACTTCCGGGTGTACCTGATGAAGGTTAGTCCAGAAACGCGTCGTGTACACCAATTTCGATATCTACGTTTTTAATACATTCGATGAGATGCTGATAATGATGATTTGTACTAATCGCAGGTATACTACATGTTGCTCGGACACGTTAACCTGATTCTCTGCTAACCCGTCTTTGCTCTTACTCCTTATTGATGTGTCCTTAGAGGAGGAACAGCAAATGCCAATTTCATAGTTTTTTGTTTGATTCGGCCGAGATTCGAGGCAACGATCTACTGCACTCGAGGCGAGTACGCTAACTCTTAAACCACCGATAAGGTCTTTGTTTGTTTAGAAACACATTAGTTTATTGATTGGTCTATGGCTAATGTTGGCTATTGTATTTATCAATAGCATTTTATATGGGGAAAAGAGGCTAATGTTTTGTTTTATCATTGTTTTTGTAGAAATGTATATCATGATCGCCCCTGTATTCGAAAAAGGGGCCGTCGTGGTCGTGATCGTATGGTAGTTGGATTTGCAACTACCTATGCAATCAGGTCGATGGTTTTCACCGGGTACTCCAGTTTCCTCCACTAATAAAACTCACCTCCACGATATAACTGAAATATGGTTGAAAGTGGCGTTAAACACCATAACCCATAACCCCTGTATTCGAAAATCTCGAGCCTCTGGATGTTTCATATATCATCCTTCTACAGTATACAGACAGTATCACCAATAATATGTTATGTACTTTAACGTTACGGGAACAAAATAGATATATTTATCAAGAATATTTATTTTGTACTAGCAAGAATTAGCGAAGTTACAAAGAACTGAAGCATTTTCCCATTTGATAGTTTCGTACCCCCTCTCCTCTTTGGATTTGTGCTCAAAATTGTTTTTATGTTACTTGAATACGAAAGTATATACAAAGTGTACATGTATCTAATTTAGTGCGCATGGCGTGTTTCTGGAATAACCTTGATATGGTACGCGCTAAGTCAAAACACTTTCAAGAAATCGCAATAATTGAAATGTGTTTGGGAGATAACCAAAACGGCTTAAACAGTATAGCCATAGCCGACTAATTTAAATTCATTCTTAGCAGAGATTCCCAATATTCATAAAAGAACTGGGCCTTGGTTTAAATGTCAACTTAACTAAGAATATCTGTCCAATTAACAAAATGGAATATGACGTTCTGTTACAAAACATGATTAATTATAAAGTTAACTATCAAATATTTTGACTTTTTACTTAGGTAACCAACCAGATGCCAACATACAAGTGTACTCAAACCCATACATGTTGCAACAGTTTGGCCGACTTGTGAAGATGTATAAAATGCTGGCTAACTACACAGCAACGGTTATACACGAATGTGTGAGATATGGAATCCCAGCACAGAGACCATTAGTATTACACTATGAGGATGATCCAATAGCTGTCAATTCTAAATACCAATACATGTATGGTCCAGATTTACTGATTGCTCCCGTCCTTCAGTCTAATGTTACGAAACAACGGGTATATCTACCCAAAGGTGAATGGGTGTTTATGTGGAATAACGCTACAATTGTAGCTGGAGGGCAGTATACAACAGTACCTTCTCCTATTGGACGACCACCAGTATTCTACAAGAAATCCTCTCCGTTTGCCCTCACGTTTGATACCATTGGAATGACACCATTAGTGCCTCCCCCTCCAACGCGTCCCCCAACAACTCAGTCAACAAACTCTGCTGTAGCACAATTCGTCAACGTTGTTACTCTAATGCTAACATTTTATATGTATTTAGCACATGAGCTGTCGTAAAACATAAACATTTTGCTAGTGTAACACATAACACACACGTGTGTATTTTTTACAGTAATAGTGTGTACCAACATTTGTATTGTGTGGTATTCCATTTCGTTATTTTGACTATCAGATGCAACTCAACTTCATGTGAAACAGACGATCAATCAATACTAGATAAACGTCTTTGAAGGGTTGGAGTTTTATATATTTGTATACTAGTATATATCAGCTTGTCACATGCCATTAAAGAAGACTTCATTGCCAAACTTTGCTTTGTTTGTTTTATTGAGTAAATGCTCATTTTCGACTCCTATGATTAGAAGTGGTTTCTTTTCAGGGTTAGGGTTATGGTGTTTAACTAACGACACTTTCAACAAGCTATTCGTAAAAGAGATCGTATTCATTATAAAGCTAAATCCACAAATAAACAAGAACACTGTCAAACACGAAATGATGTCATTAGTTTGGTTAGATTAGCTAAAGAAGAATACAAGAAAAAGCTAACCTCACAACTAACAGATAAAACTATCCCCCCTGGTAAGTGGTGGCGTATAGCTAAATCGGTCTGTAAACTGAATTAAAACATGGAGGAAGAATTATTGTCATCGGAAAATGTGAAATTTTTAATCAATATTTCTAAAAAAATCTCGCATATAGAGGAAGAGCCTGATCTTCCAACAGAAAATATCAATCCAGTAAATACTTGTCCAGATTTTTTAATAACTGAAGAGGAAGTAAAAGACCAGCTTGATATTTTAAATTGTACTAAACCCAGTGGTCCAGATGGTGTTGCACCAATGATTCTTAGACATGTAGCTCAATCCATCATCAAGCCCCTAACCTTATTATTTAACAAATCATTACAATGTGGTAGAATTCCCCATATTTGGAAACGATCACATGTAACACCTGTCTATAAAAATAAAGGTTGTACATCTGAGGTTTCCAATTTTCGCCCTATATCCCTTACCTGTGTTTTATGCAAAATAATGGAAAAAATTATTGTAAAGCATATGTTTAATTATGTACGTGAACATAATATTATAACAGAACATCAATCTGGATTTCAGCCCATTGATTCAACTGTCAATCAACTATTACATATTTATCATACGATTATTAGTAATCTAGATGTGGGCAAAGATGTTCGATTTGTGTTCTTCGACATACCCAAGGCCTTTGACAGAGTCTTGCACAAAGGTCTTATATATAAACTAAAACGACTAGGAATTACAGGCAATTTACTCAGTTGGATAACTGACTATTTGGGAGATAGAAAACAAAAAGTAGTACATGAGGGTTTCTCGTCTGGTTGGGAGGAAGTAGATGCTGGGGTCCCACAGGGATCTGTATTGGATCCGTTTGTATTCCTCTTATACATAAATGATATAACATCAGGACTTGCTTGTAATATATAACTTTTTGCAGATGATTCTTCTCTGTTTATAATTATTGATGACTCAAATTATATAGAGGCCTCGGAGATTTTATCAACAGACCTTAGTCGAATATATAATTGGTCTAGAGATTGGGCTATTAAATATAATCCTAATAAAACGGAGTCTGTTTTATTTACAAGAAAAAATAATGTTGATTGCCCTAATGTATATTTTGGAAATCCAGACAACATAGTGACAGATGTGGAAATGCACTGTCACCTGGGTCTGGATTTCCAGAATAATTGTAAGTGGAAAAATCATATTACAAAAATATATGAAAAAGCATGTGATAGACTAAAAATTCTTCGTATGCTAAAACATCAAGTGAGTCGTAAAGTTTTAATTAATATATATCTTTCGTTCATTCGACCTGTTCTAGAATATGCTGATATTGTTTGGAATAATTGTACTTTACATGAATCAAATTTATTAGAAAGTGTTCAATTTGAGGCAGGTAAGAATCTTCACAGGATTAAGAATACATTCCTCTAAAACTAAATTATATGAAGAACTTGGGTAGGAGCCTCTATATAAAAGACGTGAGAAACATAAACTTATTTTAATGTATAAAATTATAAATGGGCATACTCCAAATTATTTATCTGATCTTGTACAACCATATGCAGAAAATGTTCATAATTATAATTTGTGCCAACAAATTTCAAATGAAAACTTCCGACTTCCATATTGTAATACAGTTTCTTATAATAAAAGTTTCTTACCTAGTACTATTAGTCTGTGGAATGAACTACCTGCCTCAACGAAAACTTGTCCTTCTGTAGAAACATTCTAACTTGAAGAAGATCCCCGAGTATTTCCATATAGGTAATAGGAAGGAAAATATTGATCTGTGTCAGATTAGGAATGAAGCAAGTAAACTGAATCTACATCTTTATGATCACCACTTAACAGATATAATTAATTGCCCTAATTGTGTTTGCCCCTGCGAGACCCCAGCACACTTTTTCACACACTGTCCGGAATATAATAATCAGAGACAAATCTTAAAAAATACTTTTACTAAACTGAATATAAATTTCAATTTACCAACTATATTGTCCGGATGTGAAACGCTGATCAACTATCATAAGAATAAGGAATTAGTACTTGATATACAATTATTTATTCAAAATAGTAAAAGGTTCTAACTGTCTTCAAATTACTACTTTCAAATATACTTTTAATTTTCCTTGTTGGCACTCATCATAATTATATTCACTATTATGTTATATTTGTATATTATTTTCTCTTCTTATTATTATAGTGTGACTTAATTTTTAATAAGTCAATGCTCAGATCAAAATAATTTATTATTACCAGTATGATTTTTTTCCTTATAAATGCAACTTGAACATTTCGGCTCAAACATTTAGAACCTCTTATTGAGTAGCACATAATTACCTCAAGATGAACAACATTACAGCAATTTCTTCTTATCCATTTTTTACACTAATTATCCACTTGTATAATAATTGATTGAACTTATTTTTCTTTTTCCAAATTATTATAATAATTGATTTAAATTATGTTTCTTTATCCAAATTACCTTTCAATAATAATGAAACTAACTTCCAAATTGAACAAATTGTTTTATTAATTTCTCTTAGCATTGTACTTACATTATATATTTTATTAGTTACCTCTCTTTGATTGTATCTGTTGTTGCTGTAGTCTTGTAAGAGGAGAGGATATATATAGGGTTGTCCTGCTATCCAATCCTTTTCAGTATTTTTCTGAATAAAATACGTTTAAATTGAACAATATTTCAGTTATATCGTGGAGGCCAGTTTTATTGGTGGCGGAAACGGGAGTACCCGGGGAAACCACCTACTTGTCACAAGTCACTGGAAAGCATTATGACATACTAGTAATATTGTATCGAGTACACCTCGCCATGAGCGGGAATCGAACTAGCAACTTTAGTGATGATATGTACTGATTTAATATGTTGTTGTAAGTCCAACTACCATACGATCACGACCACAACAACCCCGGACTCTTTTCAATATATCCTCTTTTTCCAATCTAAAACTTTCATCCATAGGCCCATCTCAGTAATTAACTAAACACTGTTTGTAAGCCTGTTCTCGTCGTGAATATAGCTGAGATACTGGTTACTTAGCGATAACAATAAATCATTCAGTAGATTCGTATGTTAAAAAAAAAGTCTACGTAATTAGTGTGGAGATTTTCTAGGCACTGTTACAGTGTTATTGTTTGTTTGTATCATGAATAGTAAATTATAATTTGAAAGGGCATCGCAGAAGAATGGAGAATCGATTATTGCAAATAAACGTTAGGGAATACCGAAGGGGTAATCAAAAATGGACAATCCAGAGAAACTGTTAACATAGGGCATATAAGATGAAGGAAGACAACACAAAAACACAACACAACATGTGCCCGAAACCACCACAAGCAAACAAACACAAATAATACCAACAAGACATGATACAAATAATACCAACAAGACATGATACAAATAATACCAACAAGACATGATACAAATAATACCAACAAGACATGATACAAATAATACCAACAAGACATGATACAAATAATACCAACAAGACATGATACAAATAATACCAACAAGACATGATACAAATAATACCAACAAGACATGATACAAATAATACCAACAAGACATGATACAAATAATACCAACAAGACATGATACAAATAATACCAACAAGACATGATACAAATAATACCAACAAGACATGATACAAATAAAATTGTACATAGAATATATATGTGCTTATTCATTTACAAGAAAATATGGTTATTAGCCAATTACATTCAAATTTAGTTATAGTCAGTCGCATTCTCTATTAAAAGGAGACTATCGTGTATTCCAAGACAATCCCTAGCTTAGTATGATTTGTAATTGTGGTAGGAGACGATTTAAATGCGATTATTTTGTAGCAGTGAACATATTAACTTGCATATTCGCAATTCCACATATCAGACAACAACAAACTATGAAGTTTGTAGTTATTTAAAGGAACAACCACCACTCAATCATTATCCTTGAAACATTTGGCCACATGTTGACTAGGGGATATACAAATAGGGAAGATTAGAGGTCAAGTGAATGCTAAGGCAATGTTCAAACATTTTTTGGGGTCTAATTGGAGGCTCATATGTATATGTGATATATGTCCTGTTGTGGCGACCATCTTGGATTCCCGTTCAACTTATATAGTGCGAAATATCGTAGATTACAATCCAAGGACAATTTCAGCCATATCTGCTTTCAAATGGGTCATTGGTTTTAGAGAATAATTTTAAGAAGATCTCTAAAATAACAAAGGTGTAACTGCTGCCGTAAATCGAAGGAAATATAATACCAAAAGAATAAGGACAGAAAACCAAGCAAAACCACGACAGAGAAAACTAAAATATAATGAATCTCAATCCGCCGAACAACGATTGGTAAACTCATGTGCTCCGGAAGGGAAAGTAGTTCCTGCTCCACTAGTTGTTGGAACCTTTGTTTCAAATCCGTTGATATGTCATGAAAGAGGAAGGCATGATGGAGCTGTGACTACGACAAATGGGACAAACACTTGATCATTTGTGACAGATATTACGTAATGGTTAACCAAGTCACGATGGCGACCGTAAACATTTCAAAGTAATGACTACAACCTGACCACTAGAAATCCTTAGTTCAGTTGCTTCCTCGTCAGCAAAAACCCTCTAACACGAAAATCCTTGTAGGATCCACAAACGCTCTGGAATAGCGTATCAACTGATGAGAGCTATTAAAAATAATCTCCCATATATTTATCCTGCAGTTTCGATCATCTATGGTTTCCGATCGAAAAATAAAACTGTATGGGATTTTAATATGATATTCATGGGTTCAATCACGTTTCTAACTTCTGAGAAAAATATATGTGCTCTCATATTAGTCTCAAAACGTTGTCTTGCAGTGATGGTAATTCTGGATTTCCAATATAAAAACACAATCTTTATAGAGGGTCGTGTAAGGTATATTCGTACCACAGGGGCCGTCGTTGCCGTGATCGTATGGTAGTTGGATTTACAACTACCAATGCAATCAGTGCCTATCACCACTGATGTTGTGAGTTCGAATCTCGATCAGGGAGAGGTGTACAACATTATATGATAAAATTTGTCAGCGACAGGTCGGTGGTTTTCTCCGGGTCCTCCGGTTTCCTCCACAAATAAAACTGACCGCCAATAGATAACTGAAATATTGTTGAAAGTGGCGTTAAACACCATCAAACAATCAAACATCATACACGCAGTTTATAAGGCAATATTTGAAATTTCATCCAATCAAAAAAAAAAAGGAATTCGGCTAACAACCATGTTGAGTTTCTGAGCGAAACAAAATCACAAATGATGTAACTTGATTAGCTCCAGTTATTTCTGAGAAGATAGAAATGTGAAAAGTGAACGGCGGCAGATGACGAGGACGTTACTATACATATAGTATGGTAAATAGAAATCATTTCCCTCCACTTTGTACTAATAAAAAAATCGGCAAAATTAAGCACTAATCATGACATCTAAATATATGCTATGTAACTCTTATCATGATGCAATCAGACTTTAGAGTAATTACAAAATTTATGTCACGGCCAATTCAATAAATTACATTTGTAGAGATAGTTACCTTTGGATGAATTGAAGGCCAATGTTGTTTGGACATATTTAAAACCAGACCCGCTTAGTAAGTTTACTCTAATTGACATTATGGTTTCAAGAAAGATTTGAATATTATCTTATTATTCGCATACACCTACATTGTAATATAAAGAAGCTGCATGAAATAATAAACATTACAATTTTGTCCAATAAATAGTCCATCAGTAATCGGAGCTGTCCGTTATTGTCATCTGTAGTTTCAGTGTTACCAAAGGATTATTCCAGTTATTTGTTCCCTATTAGATTTCGGTTTTGTTTGATATTCATGACACAGAACGAATTTTAAATGATAATGGGTATTGAGATTTCAACTTGCCCTAGATAATCGGATTGTATCCAAAATGAAGTTATTTGATTCACTGCAAGGCAGACAATGTATATAACTGTTGTTTAAAAATTGGTGCTCACATTACAATTAACTCTGGAAATCGTGATACAAGTTGAAGATTATATCAGAGGTTGCACATGACAATTGAAAAAAAGGTTAACGCTATTTACAGGTTTCATAAATTAGTATTTCATAGAAGAAAGTACTGCAGCTTTGAATGTTTCAACTGAGTAACTCATTGGTGGGGTAGCCAGCTGCAGTGTTCCAGTGAGATATTAATGTTTCAACTGAGTAACTCATTGGTGGGGTAGCCAGCTGCAGTGTTCCAGTGAGATATTAATGTTTCAACTGAGTAACTCATTGGTGGGGTAGCCAGCTGCAGTGTTCCAGTGAGATATTAATGTTTCAACTGAGTAACTCATTGGTGGGGTAGCCAGCTGCAGTGTTTCAGTGAGATATTAATGTTTCAACTGAGTAACTAATTGGTGGGGTAGCCAGCTGCAGTGTTCCAGTGAGATATCAATGTTTCAACTGAGTAACTCATTGGTGGGGTAGCCAGCTGCAGTGTTCCAGTGAGATATCAATGTTTCAACTGAGTAACTCATTGGTGGGGTAGCCAGCTGCAGTGTTCCAGTGAGATATCAATGTTTCAACTGAGTAACTCATTGGTGGGGTAGCCAGCTGCAGTGTTCCAGTGAGATATCAATGTTTCAACTGAGTAACTCATTGGTGGGGTAGCCAGCTGCAGTGTTCCAGTGAGATATCAATGTTTCAACTGAGTAACTCATTGGTGGGGTAGCCAGCTGCAGTGTTCCAGTGAGATATTAATGTTTCAACTGAGTAACTCATTGGTGGGGTAGCCAGCTGCAGTGTTCCAGAGAGATATTAATGTTTCAACTGAGTAACTCATTGGTGGGGTAGCCAGCTGCAGTGTTCCAGTGAGATATTAATGTTTCAACTGAGTAACTCATTGGTGGGGTAGCCAGCTGCAGTGTTCCAGTGAGATATTAATGTTTCAACTGAGTAACTCATTGGTGGGGTAGCCAGCTGCAGTGTTCCAGTGAGATATCAATGTTTCAACTGACTAACTCATTGGTGGGGTAGCCAGCTGCAGTGTTCCAGTGAGATATTAATGTTTCAATTGAGTAACTCATTGGTGGGGTAGCCAGCTGCAGTGTTCCAGTGAGATATCAATGTTTCAACTGAGTAACTCATTGGTGGGGTAGCCAGCTGCAGTGTTCCAGCGAGATATTAATGTTTCAACTGAGTAACTCATTGGTGGGGTAGCCAGCTGCAGTGTTCCAGTGAGATATTAATGTTTCAACTGAGTAACTCATTGGTGGGGTAGCCAGCTGCAGTGTTCCAGTGAGATATCAATGTTTCAACTGACTAACTCATTGGTGGGGTAGCCAGCTGCAGTGTTCCAGTGAGATATTAATGTTTCAACTGAGTAACTCATTGGTGGGGTAGCCAGCTGCAGTGTTCCAGTGAGATATCAATGTTTCAACTGAGTAACTCATTGGTGGGGTAGCCAGCTGCAGTGTTCCAGTGAGATATCAATGTTTCAACTGACTAACTCATTGGTGGGGTAGCCAGCTGCAGTGTTCCAGTGAGATATTAATGTTTCAACAGAGTAACTCATTGGTGGGGTAGCCAGCTGCAGTGTTCCAGAGAGATATTAATGTTTCAACTGAGTAACTCATTGGTGGGGTAGCCAGCTGCAGTGTTCCAGTGAGATATTAATGTTTCAACTGAGTAACTCATTGGTGGGGTAGCCAGCTGCAGTGTTCCAGTGAGATATTATTACTAGAGAAAAACTATTCTTCTCTTTGTTGAGTCTTATAAGGAGAGATAATGAAAGACGAAGAGTACATGTTCCATTATCATCTCAAGGGTGGTTTTAGTATGTTTGTTTTAGTAATAGCTACATTTTCGTTTGCTATTTGATATATCATGACAAGTATATATATCTTTAATCTCATAAACCATTGCAAGTTACAATAAGGAATAGAGATGTACAAAGTCATGAAACAGTATTTACAATATTTACATAATAAATATGAAATTCTAGCCTGGAGTACACACACCTTTATTTATCTCTTTAATTAGTTTACATATGTTAGTAAGTTCTTTTCTATTTTTTGAAGTCATTAAATTTTTGAATTTTATCATATTCGGGTTCTGTATATACTTCTGTTTTATTAAAAGTTGTCTATTACATTTAAAAAATGGACATTCCATAACATAGTGAAATTTATCACCAATTTCCTGTGTTTGACATAATTTACACAGTCTTCTGTTTCTTTCTATGTTTTGCCATCTGCCACACTCAAATCGAAAGTTCATGCCTGTCTTCAAGACTGCACCAGTTCAAGGTTGTAACATTTCACCAACACTAGAAGTGTTTCGCTGTCTGTAGATGACAAGCCTTGCATCCCTGTGTTGGACCAGGCACAGGTAACCTTAGCTGATTATTGTTATCCTCTTTAGATCCTTTTGGTTTTCTTGTTCCCAAAGATTTTTAAAGTATCTAGCTTTCCAATATTTTGACTTTGAGCGTACCTGATGATGGTTACCATAGAAACGTGTCATCAACACTAAATTAGATATCTACATTTGTATTATGTAAATTAACTGAAAGTTTGTCTAACCCACCAAAGCAAAAGCAATACTAGGAACATTCAATAAAATGTACCACAAATTTCCCAATCCATCAAATTAATGCAAGGATCACTCAATAAAATATTTGATGGTTTGGCTGATACATCAAACTTTATAAAAAAAAAAGGAGGGGGGGGTTATAGTGTTTCATGCCACTTTCAACAATATTTCAGTTATATTATGGTGGGACTTCATAAAAAAAATGCACACATAATGTAGATTTCTTTTATTTGTAAAGGCAATATTTGCTAATACAATAACAATGTATACCAGATCCTTAACTTGTTATCACAATATACTGGTATAAACATCTAAGCACTTCAACTGCAATATCTTACATACACTTGTCATTTTTTAAATATTAAATTTTCCCGTAAATAACATTTCGGTACTCTAGAAATCTTAAAGGGGTATCAATTAAATGATTTGAGATTTGAGAGAAAATATGTCAGAATATATAGTATTTTTTAGTAGAAGTAATACTATGTGATTGTAAACTTATAATTACCCTGCAGCTGTGCTATTTGACAGTGTATCTCTTTTTCTATGTCCTAACATTAAACTTATGACTTAAGTAAGGCGATGATTTTGTAGTTTTTTAACCTCGCTCTTTTCTTGTAATTTTTGGCATTCTCTATTCTTTTTTTGTAAAATTTATAATGCTGCAGGAAAACAGGATATACATACCTTGTCAATAATCTTAAAATGTTTAAATTTGTAATAGAGACAAAAAACAGCAAGAAATGCTATGAAAGATTGCATTTTTACCTGTTCCTCAGCCTGGCACAAATTATTTAAAATTCAGTCAAGAGTATGCATACAAAATGTATATATATTTTTATAAAGTACAATAATATCTCACTCCTGTAGCTACAGACAACATAGTATACTAACATGAACATCTATCAAGCTATTTTGACATCTTTGATACCAGAAGATTTCTACCTCAGAAAAAGGCTATGGTCATAAAAAATTTAGAGTATAATTTCCACACTCATAACTAAAATTGTCCAATCAGTAAAAGTGTTTATTTGATGCAGAGTTTTGATTGGCTGCTTCTTTTCGAGAATGAGTATAAACTCGTGCTTGAAAGTTTTCTGATGATAAGTCCAAGTCTCACGGTCATAAAACATTCGAGAACAAGTTTTGTACCTATATTCCAAAACAGTCCAATCGCACACTGTATACAGTACTGTCAAACCTGTCATGTGGTCACCTCTATTAAGCAGTCACCTGTATTAAACGGTCACCCTTTTCTTGTCCTGTCATAGAAAATTTCATATGAATTTAACCTCTTTTAAGAGGTCACCTGTCTTTAAAGAACACTTTTTCCTTGTCCCAAAGATGACCTCTTAATACAGGTTTAACTGCATTTTGAATATAAAATTCTGGTTGGTCATTTTCAGTAAGAGTGCAAAACTAATACTAAAACAATTTCTGACTAAAAGACATGAAATACTATTTTTTTCAACCTTTAGTGAGTATAAATAGCAACGGTATCACCTTAAGAAATCCTAAAATACCCTACAGCAGTACAACATCTTCTCATATTGACTAGCAAAATATATGTCTACGGTCATTTGGCACCAATTTATCACAGCAAGCAGCATCAACTCTTAAATCTATTTGACCAAAAACAAGGCATTATAAAATAGTTTGGCACTACATCCATTTAGCTAAATAGTCACATAATTTAATCTCTGTAGATATAATGTACCTCTTGGTTTTAAATCAATAAGATTCCAATATAATTTTACTAAAATTAAAAAAAAAACTTTCATGAACTTAATTAAAATGGCTTTGAAAAATACTGGTTTTAAACAAATAAGAATCCAATACAATTTTACTAACATTAAAAAAAAACTTGTCCCTGTATTATGTCATATTTGCTTGTATTATTATTTTTCAATTTTAGAAAGACAATTTAAAACTTCAAAATGGTCAACTAAGATACATTATTTATGTATGTATTTTTAATGATAAGGAGTCTTAGACAATTTGTCATACCACCACCCATTCATCCTGTATCTGAATGCTACACATACAGTGAAGCCTGTCTAAACCAAACCCTGAATAAAACAGAATCTTGTACAAACCAAACTTTAAATCTAGTCCCAATGTAGGAAATCCTTGTAAATTTAACCTGTATAAACAGAACACCTGTCTATTCCGAACACATAAGTAGGTCCCAAGGAAGTTCACTTTAGACAGGCTTAATTGTAATATCAAATACTCTTAAAAAAATACATGCTGTTAAATTGTCTTCAAACTCCATCTACTTTTTATGCATGAAATTAACATTAGTGAAAGCAATTTTTCAAACATGCAAAACTGAGCATATTTAAGTTAAAAAAAAACAACCAAACAATTAATTTTAATATTTAAAAAAATCATTTGACAAAACCAAAATCACATAATCACTTTTAAAAAAAAAGTTTATAGGATGGATAAAATTAATGAGTATTTTGTTTGTTTTAGAGTAAATACAAAAATGACAAATAATCTTAGGATCAATAACAAAATGGTACAGAATAAAAAAGATGATCTATCTAAGAAAAAAACTTAACTACCCTTCATTAGATTGATAAATTGATGTCTGAAATTTTAGACAATAAGTTTGCCCTTAGATAATTGTGTATATGGCAAGATTTATGACAAATATTAGTATTTTAGTATCATGACAAATTTATTTCATTGTAAAGAAAGATGTAAAAATTATACCTGCATTTATCACCTATTTACTGAAAGAACATTAGTTATGCAACAAGATTTGATTTAATGATTTATTTCAGAGTTTATTTCAAGTTAACACAATATGAAAGAGGGGGGGTCATTTCAATAAAATATTATTTGAACATGTGTGTGATCTGAGAAATATTCCTATGTTCGTCCATGTACTTGCCAATGATTGGATGGTTTGTCTTTCCACCGGTTTAATGCAAAAAAGTGATATATGAATTGTAAAGTCATTAATTCACTGTAAATATATCAATAATTGAAAATTTGTTAGGAAAATGGATATAACGATTAAAATACTTGAATAAAAAAACAAATAAAAATATGGTCAAAATGTATCATTTTAATTAGTCTAAAATATCATTTTGATCATATTAATATAATTAGTCTAATTAATAATACATGAGAAAGTAGTTAAACTACTGTATAAATAATTACATCAAGTCTATGAGATCATGTTTCCTTTCATTTTGTATATTTCCCAGTTATTTGAACAGTTCAATTTAATGTTTATCAATTTCACATTATTCAATATGATGGGCATTTAGTAAAGGTCGCTGACATCCGACCACAAGCCTGACACCACCAAAAGTGGGTTGAATATCCATTACCTACCTCAAATATTTTTTTTATGTGTAAGATATCTACCCAAGCTTGGAAGAGGGGAGGTCACCGATCAGTTTGTCATATCTGTTCAGGCTTTCTTGCCCATAAATCTTATAGTCACAATGTAGCTGGAAAATTGCTGAAAGTGATTATTATTACCACCAACCCACACTCCAATATAATTAAACAAATCTTTCGAATAAATTTAAATTTTGAAGAAAAAAATAATAATTGACTCTGATTTCAACATAATAATACTAATAAAAGATAAAATATTATATTCTTACTTGTAAATACAAGATCTATTCAAATTATAACGATTTTTTACATTATTATATTATTTTTCTCATGGTTGGACTTCTGAGAATTTCAGCACCATCAAAAAAGAAATGGGAAATAACTCTGTCAATAACTAAAGGGAGTGTACTCTACACAGTATGACACTTTCTTAGATTTAACAGCTAAATCTGTATGGTGTTGATAAACTTTCATCCCAAGCCCAGGGAACCTTTCTGCCAGCAGTTGTTCTTCCAGAGGGGAAGGTAATGGGAAGTCATTTTTCTCTTTAGGACGTGACACCAATATATATCGACTGCAAATAAAATGATAAATATTAAAATAACATACTATTCCATTTCCTCAACTAATAAAAGCTACATATATTAGTTTTTATACTCAATCTACTTCAGAAATTGTATATTAAAATAACTTCTACATCAATATAAGTTAAATGTTAATTTCAAAACTAAAATATATGAACTCTTTATATATTTTTTGTGTGAAAATTTTGAATACAAAAAGCAATTCTTTCACAAACATTTTGAGACTTATTGAAAGATGTTGTAATATGTGGTGGTGTAATTGTTAGCGTGCTTGTCTCGAGTGTGGTAGTGTGCTAAACATACAATATTATGGAGCAAGAGCAAAGACAGGTTTGCTTGTAATAAGGATAATGTGTTTTGGTGGAGCAACATGTCTCCTTGTAGACTGTTGCCTACGAATGTTGACCAAGTACAAAGCAAACATCATCTCATCAAAATGTAACTTGTTGTCGCCATGATATAGCTGAAAATTTGCTCCCTTGACGTTAAACAACAATCAATCATTCACTGTTTTAACTGCAATGTCATTACAATGCATTTAGCTTCTAATAGTATGCACTATCATTATTCATTATTAATATTTTATTTGTTTTGACATTATAGAAATAAATAACTTACTGGCATTTACTGGGAATAGATTTGACTGTAGTTGGGCGTACTGCTTCTGGATTTCTGGGATCAAACATTCGAGGGTCCGGTGCAGGTTCTGGAGTATTGCTTATGCTAGGGGATCTTGATATCGACTCTGCTTTCTTCTTCATGGTGTACCTGTTCAACAATAACAGAAACAGATGACAAATCAGAAGCATCAAATAGACAATCATTCTTGTGTCAACAGATGTAGTGTTTATCAGTTAGACATCATCCTTGTGTCAACAGATGTAGTGTTTATCAGTTAGACATCATCCTTGTGTCAACAGATGTAGTGTTTATCAGTTAGACATCATCCTTGTGTCAACAGATGTAGTGTTTATCAGTTTGACATCATCCTTGTGTCAACAGATGTAGTGTTTATCAGTTAGATGTCATCCTTGTGTCAACAGATGTAGTGTTTATCAGTTAGATGTCATCCTTGTGTCAACAGATGTAGTGTTTATCAGTTTGACATCATCCTTGTGTCAACAGATGTAGTGTTTATCAGTTTGACATCATTCTTGTGTCAACAGATGTAGTGTTTATCAGTTAGACATCATCCTTGTGGCAACAGATGTAGTGTTTATCAGTTTGACATCATTCTTGTGTCAACAGATGCAGTGTTTATCAGTTTGACATCATCCTTGTGTCAACAGATGTAGTGTTTATCAGTTTGACATCATTCTTGTGTCAACAGATGTAGTGGTTATCAGTTTGACATCATCCTTGTGTCAACAGATGTAGTGTTTATCAGTTAGACATCATCCTTGTGTCAACAGATGTAGTGTTTATCAGTTAGACATCATCCTTGTGTCAACAGATGTAGTGTTTATCAGTTAGACAACATCCTTGTGTCAACAGATGTAGTGTTTATCAGTTTGACATCATCCTTGTGTCAACAGATGTAGTGTTTATCAGTTTGACATCATTCTTGTGTCAACAGATGCAGTGTTTATCAGTTTGACATCATCCTTGTGTCAACAGATGTAGTGTTTATCAGTTTGACATCATTGTTGTGTCAACAGATATAGTGTTTATCAGTTAGACATCATCCTTGTGTCAACAGATGTAGTGTTTATCAGTTAGACATCATCCTTGTGTCAACAGATGTAGTGTTTATCAGTTAGACATCATCCTTGTGTCAACAGATATAGTGTTTATCAGTTAGACATCATCCTTGTGTCAACAGATGTAGTGTTTATCAGTTTGACATCATCCTTGTGTCAACAGATGTAGTGTTTATCAGTTTGACATCATTCTTGTGTCAACAGATGCAGTGTTTATCAGTTTGACATCATCCTTGTGTCAACAGATGTAGTGTTTATCAGTTAGACATCATCCTTGTGTCAACAGATGTAGTGTTTATCAGTTTGACATCATCCTTGTGTCAACAGATGTAGTGTTTATCAGTTTGACATCATTCTTGTGTCAACAGATATAGTGTTTATCAGTTAGACATCATCCTTGTGTCAACAGATGTAGTGTTTATCAGTTAGACATCATCATTGTGTCAACAGATGTACTGTTTATCAGTTAGACATCATCCTTGTGTCAACAGATGTAGTGTTTATCAGTTAGAAAGTAAGACTACCACTCACTCATATGTATTAATAGGCCATCTCACAACTCACTTTGAGGTATGAGTGATTCCTCCACTCACTCATATGTATTAATAGGCCATCTCACAACTCACTTTGAGGTATGAGTGATTCCTCCTCTCACTCATATGTATTAATAGGCCATCTCACAACTCACTTTGAAGTATGAGCGATTCCTCCACTCACTCATGTATTACCGTAAATCGGGAAATTTTGGTGTAGGTTAATTTTGGCCTTTTTTCTCCAAAAGAGGGTTGTTTTATTTTGGTGTGTGAAATTTTTGCCATTTTCATTTCTAGTGTGTTTAATTTTGGCCACTTTTGGTTCCCATGTGTTTAATTTTGTTGTCAGTTCATTCAGAACGTAAATGGAAGTGTTCTCATTTCAACCAGCGATACTACGTTTTTACTGTTACTTAACGGATATTTTGATGTACTAAAAACCAAATCGATTATGGATAAATTGTGATATTTATTAAGAATAGGAATTTAAATATTTAAACAGCATAAAGTAAAATGCATTTAATATAAAAACAACAAATAATAATTTTGCACTGGTATTAATCATCGCTTTTACAGGTAAACAGTCTTATTGTAATGGTCAGTACATGCATTTGTTTACACAACAATTATGCATAATAAATAATACCCATAAGACACTAATTACGTGTTTATTGATTTTTCTTTTTTCTATAGGTAATTGTCATTTTAATGATATTTGACATTTTCTAAATTGAATAAATTTTATTGGTATTGCATGGTTTTTAATCAATGTACTTTATTTACCTGTAATTTCTCTCTTGTCATCCAAGCCAACGATTTCACATCGTGAACACTTTTCAGTTTTACTTGTGTGTGTATATACATGTATAACGGTAATTGACAAAGTTTTACTTAGGAAAGAAGTAAGACAAAAAGGTACAGATTAGGGAATATAAATATAAAAAGATATTAAGGCAGTGTTCAATTTTGGCGGTTTAATTTTTGGAGTGTGACATATTTTGGTGTGTTTAATTTTGGCACTTCGTATTTAGGGACCAAAATAGGCCAAAATAAAACCATGACCAAAATTTTCTGATTTACGGTAATAGGCCATCTCACAACTCACTTTGAAGTATGAGCGATTCCTCCACTCACTCATATGTATTAATAGGCCATCTCACAACTCACTTTGAGGTATGAGTGATTCCTCCACTCACTCATATGTATTAATAGGCCATCTCACAACTCACTTTGAGGTATGAGTGATTCCTCCACTCACTCATATGTATTAATAGGCCATCTCACAACTCACTTTGAAGTATGAATGATTCCTCCACTCACTCATATGTATTAATAGGCCATCTCACAACTCACTTTGAAGTATGAGCGATTCCTCCACTCACTCATAGGTATTAATAGGCCATCTCACAACTCACTTTGAAGTAGGAGTGATTCCTCCACTCACTCATATGTATTAATAGGCCATCTCACAACTCAATTTGAGGTATGAGTGATTCCTCCACTCACTCATATGTATTAATAGGCCATCTCACAACTCACTTTGAAGTATGAGTGATTCCTCCACTCACTCATAGGTATTAATAGGCCATCTCACAACTCACTTTGAGGTATGAGTTATTCCTGTACTTGAAAATGTCTACATATTAAATCTGTCTGGTCAGGCAAACACCTATCCATTCAAAACAAAAATAATGGGTAGATTTTGGTTAAGATTTAAATCCTTCCAGTTTTATTTTGCTCTTTATGCACAGAAATTATTTCTTTTCAGTGGTGTCCACTTAATACAAAATGTCCTAAAGGACAGAGATGTTTCTAATCAAAAATTGCTGTCTAAATCGACCACATCTAAACAACAACACAATAATTTACGAATGCATGTTAGCACATGAGTTAATTATCATCGTTGTTCAGTTTTTATTTGATATTTGGAATTCAAGAGTAGCTATACTATTTATTACAAAGGTTTTATAAATTTGTTTGCATTAATAAGACATTTTAAAAAGGAACTTTTTTAAATCTATTTGTTGGATGCTCAATGATGGTGATAATGTTGCTTCTGTGATGCCTCATAGTGAATAATTGTTTCTATTTCACTGGATGATATAACGGTTTCTATTTCACTGGGTGAAATAACAGTTTATCTTCCACTCGGTGAAATAACAGTTTTTCTTCCACTGGGAATTGTCAGTATTTCACAAGCATCATGTAATTAATCAATAATACTCATTCAAAACTTGAATTTACTCTGATGGACAGGGAATGCTTTGAAAATCATGTCATATCATCAACTGTAATATCTCCCCTTGATGAAAGAATATAAAGTATTTTGGATAACAGAACACAATTCTCTAACATTTACTGTTTGTAAATAAGCAGAGTTGTCTGTACAAAAACAGATGGTAGAAGAAAAACCTTGTATTTAATATTTTTAGTGGGGTTTATGTTGCTGGAACATTAGTTTTCTGTGTAGTGTTTTGTAGATCGTTGTTTGTCCTTTTTCTTTTGGTCATTGTGTTGTGTATTCTTCTTAAATTTACAGATTTTGATTACCCCTTTGGTATCTTCAAACTTTTCTTATCTGACGGCCAACTCTAAATTGTATCCTCTAATCACCAATACCTAAAGGGTTTTTCAGCTTTTAATTCTTTCTTGTCAACTTGCTGTTGTAAAGCTGCGTAGGCTGTCTGTGGTCTCTTTCTGACTGTCACAGTTGGCTGAGCTGTGTTCAATAGACTGTGAGAAGTGTTGGCTCGCTGTACTTGTCCCAGGATGAAGGAGTCGGACATCACTGTCAAACCACTTACTGGAAAGGTAGATGTAATATTAATTTTATAATTACAAAGCAATGTAATTTATTCTTGAATTAATCGATACATAACACATTAATCCTTATGCTTCAAATATCAAAATAACCAATTATTTTGTTGCTTTTTTTTTTTTTTTTTTGGCTGGATCATGTCCATTAAAGTCGAGATTTTGGTTGAAATATGACTATCAAAATCAGGATCTTGGTTGAAATATGACTATCAAAATCAGGATCTTGGTTGAAATATGACTATCAAAATCAGGATCTTGGTTGAAATATGTCTATCAAAATCAGGATCTTGGTTGAAATATGACTATCAAAATCAGGATCTTGGTTGAAATATGACTATCAAAATCAGGATCTTGGTTGAAATATGACTATCAAAGTCAGGATCTTGGTTGAAATATGACTGTCAAAATCAGGATCTTGGTTGAAATATGACTATCAAAGTCAGGATCTTGGTTGAAATATGACTGTCAAAATCAGGATCTTGTTGAAATATGATTATCAAAGTCAGGATCTTGGTTGAAATATGACTATCAAAATCAGGATCTTGGTTGAAATCTGACTGTCAAAGTCAGGATCTTGATTGAAATATGACTATCAAAATTTGTCTCATTGCGAGATTATCGAACCTCACTTGCAAAACCCTGGTTACAAGCCTGCTAAAGGATAGACTTGCAGAGAAGATATAGTTGGACTAAAATGTGTTCTTACTAAAAACCAGAATTAATCTAGAAAACTGAATACAAATAACCCATTGGGTTGTCTAATGAGGTTAAAGTTATCTTATGTATTCACTACATGAATATTCAGACGAAAATGTGGTAAAAAAAAAATATATACAAATTTAAATAAACGTTAGATAAAACTGAAGGGGCAATGAAGAATGGACAATCCAGAGACACAGCCATGTGACCATAAAATTAAATCAAAGTTGGCTAACATGCACATTCTATGAAGAATGTGTGAAAAAGTGTGATCCAATTATAGTTGACCACAAAATAATTGCTTCTTATCATGAAATATTTTCTTAATTAATTCTAAATAAAAGTCAACGAAACTAGAAATTTGGGCAATGTCAGGTGACAAAAACCCAGAATTAATGTGTTGACCAGTTTTTAAATACTCATAATGTACACTATAAAACAGACCTGACTGACATTGTATTGTTGCCACAACTGCTACAAAAATGATAACCATACAGGAGTCAAGGCTTAAGGGAAAATAATTTTTTTCATATCAAATGAAAAACAAATATAAGTTTTAACATGGGCTCCAATGCCTATACATATTGATAAATACACATGATATGCATATTGTGTGGTTACAACTGTTCTATCATGTTGAGACATTTGTGTAAACCATATCAATATGAGATGCCTGGCGAAAGTAGAACTGACAAAATTACATCTTGCATCACATACATATATGATACAATGTGTTGCATCTGATGTGTTGGATCTAATGGATAAAATCAGATATATCTATAGAATATATACTTAATATTAAATAAATATATATATATATATCTTAAGATAATTATATGACATGATGTCATATTGTTATGATTGAATTCATAATTCAGTTTGCTGTGTTTGAAATATGCAAACTTTCTTGGTAACCATGAGCAAGTGAGAACAGAATGATTTTATAATGGATGAAAAATAGTTACCCAAATAGACCAATAATTCTAATGATGTTATTTTGTGAAAATGTCATGTAATGGGTGTAAGTCTCTTGTATTCATATATACTGTTGCCTGTTTGGTTGTTCTTATATATATATATTGAAAATTTAACCCAACAGTGTTAGAATTAGATTTTTGAGCTGACCAACTTCTTATTCTCCATCGACAGGATTTGAAATCACACCACTGATACACTGCAGCACCCATTACAATGTACTTAGTTTTATGTCCAGAGTCTTAGACCACTTGGTTACATCCTCTATATAAAAACTGTTACCTGACTGGTTTTCATGTGTTCTCTTCGTAAATAACTTCCTCTTTTCGTTCAGCTTTTCTTCCCAATCCTGTCTCTTTTTCAAGGCATTTCTGGCTCGTAATTCTTTTTGCATTCTCAATAACAAATGTCTTAATTGGAAAAAAAGAGACAAATTTAATAATCTCTTGCAATTTAGGCTTAATACAGGGGGTTATGGTATTTAATGCCACTTTCAACAATATCAAAGATATCAAATAACTCATACCTCAAAGTGAGTTTTGGTCTGCCCTCTAGTCTAAGTAACCATGTCATAAAACTCATATCTCAAAAACAATTTGAGATGGTCATAATCAATGATGTCATATAATTCATGTCTGAAAGCAATTGTGAGATGGCCCCTAGTCTAAATATAGATGTCATAACACATACCTCAAAGTGAGTATGAGATGGCCCACTAGTTAACTAAACATATCCCCATACTATCACATTATTCAGACTCTTCACTGATGAGTCCTTCCACAGACCCCATAATGTTGCTTTCTAATAGAAAAGCAGTAACTGTACATGGTTTATCAGGCAATATTGGTTTTTGGTTTTTATTTTTTGTCATATCACTAGAATTTCTGCAATATGTGTAAATTTGGATCTTTCATTTTCCCAGTATCTTACAGTATTTTTTAAAGTAATCACCATAAATATTTCTAACATGCATCACCTGTTCTTTTTTCCCCAGTGTTTAGTTCAAATTACCTTTCAATTTCTCTATCTGGCCAATTTTCATCAAAAGTATTTCCATTGTTTCTGTGTAAAAGCTTGTCTTTAGGAAGAGCTTGCGGGGTGCTGAAAATAAACAATTCTGGGCATAAACAAAGGAGTTGATGTGTCTCTCTTTCTGGTCTAATAATAGAGCAAAACATAAACAAAGGAGTTGATGTGTCTCTCTTTCTGGTCAAATAATAGAGCAAAACATAAACAAAGGAGTTGATGTGTCTCTCTTTCTGGTCTAATAATAGAGCAAAACATAAACAAAGGAGTTGATGTGTCTCTCTTTCTGGTCTAATAATAGAGCAAAACATAAACAAAGGAGTTGATGTGTCTCTCTTTCTGGTCTAATAATAGAGCAAAACATAAACAAAGGAGTTGATGTGTCTCTCTTTCTGGTCTAATAATAGAGCAAAACATAAACAAAGGAGTTGATGTGTCTCTCTTTCTGGTCAAATAATAGAGCAAAACATAAACAAAGGAGTTGATGTGTCTCTCTTTCTGGTCTAATAATAGAGCAAAACATAAACAAAGGAGTTGATATGTCTCTCTTTCTGGTCTAATAATAGAGCAAAACATAAACAAAGGAGTTGATGTGTCTCTCTTTCTGGTCTAATAATAGAGCAAAACATAAACAAAGGAGTTGATGTGTCTCTCTTTCTGGTCTAATAATAGAGCAAAACATAAACAAAGGAGTTGGTGTGTCTCTCTTTCTGGTCAAATAATAGAGCAAAACATAAACAAAGGAGTTGATGTGTCTCTCTTTCTGGTCTAATAATAGAGCAAAACATAAACAAAGGAGTTGATGTGTCTCTCTTTCTGGTCTAATAATAGAGCAAAACATAAACAAAGGAGTTGATGTGTCTCTCTTTCTGGTCTAATAATAGAGCAAAACATAAACAAAGGAGTTGATATGTCTCTCTTTCTGGTCTAATAATAGAGCAAAACATAAACAAAGGAGTTGATGTGTCTCTCTTTCTGGTCTAATAATAGAGCAAAACATAAACAAAGGAGTTGATGTGTCCCTCTTTCTGGTCAAATAATAGAGCAAAACATAAACAGACAATAAAGTGTTATCAGTGTACATTCCATTAATAAGCTGACAAAGATTACAAGAATATGATTAATTGATTATAGAACCTAAATGAAAAAAATTATGTGGCCATGGGGGTGCCATTTTCTAGACCATCTGACATACACACAAATAAAAATGCGTTACATTATAGTCCTGGAATGAGTATTACACTGCTTTGAAAAACTTAATGAACAATCGTCTCTCATCTCAACTAATTTAACATACAAATACCACAAAATATGACAGTGAAAAATTCAACATCCAGGTCCTTGCTAAGTGAGACAGGCACAAACATGTGGCAGGGTTAAACTGGTGTGTTCCATGCATTGAAGTCTAGTCATATAATTTTTCTAAGTCAGATGGTACTTATTTTTATATGCCCATTCCCTTTGAATTGAAAAGTCAATACTATGCTCCATCACAAGGTAAATGGTCCATGTTTTATATTTTATCTTTATGATTTGAATGAATAAATATGACCTTGACTTTCTCTATGGAGATTTAGAATTACATGGTCACTATCTTTTTTCCTAAAGAAATACAAGTATTAAATTCCTGAAATGTTATCAGTACTTCACTTTTACACCCTCTCCCATTAGATCCCCTCTTTTAAAAGGTCATTTTAGTCATAGCCTTATATAAGTAAGTTAACAGTAGTACATCACCACGTCAACTGTATAAATGATGGCTTTGCTGTTTTCCAACCCTATTTTAAAACAAATTTAATGGTAAGTTAGTTGACAAATATATTTTCTTCCAATCAGAAATTTGATAAAAATATTTTAAAGAAAGAGGAAACTTAGGTGGGTCTGATGAAAAGTAACGAACTAACAATTTTTCATGAATGGTCCTAATGTCAAATGTTGTTTTAAGCCATCATGGTCGTGATCGTTTGGTAGCTGGATATACAACTACCTGTGCAATCAGTGCCCATCACCACTAAAGTTGTGAGTTCGAACTCCAATCATGGCGAGGTGTACTCGATACAGCATTATGTGATAAAGTTTGTCAGTGACTTGAGACAGATCGGTGGTTTTCTCCAGGTACTCCGGTTTCCCCCACCAATAAAACTGACAGCCACGATAAAACTGAAATATTATTAAAGTGGAGCACCATAAACCAAACTAAATGTTGGTTAATCATGCCCAGTAACACAGGGACTACTTTATAACTGAATAAACTTACCCAGGTAACTTCTGGAATTTGTCCATAGCTTTATCAAAGGCTTCTTGTAATTCCTATAACAAAGCAAAACAAACTATTATGACTAAGAGTCTTTCGAAAAAAAAAAAAAAAAAAAAATCATCACCTGTACTCCCAAATCAACGAGTAACATAATATAATTTGCAAAAGGGCATTAACTCGCATCAGGATATAGAGACGTAAAAAAAAAAAATCAACTAGAAAATTCAATAACTTATATCATTAATGTATATTTTAACGTTCATTTAAATTCTATTAGATGTTGTGGATCAATAATAGTTTGATAAACATGCAAAATGGTGAATGGTGGTCCTTATTCCATGCTATTTGTCGTCTGCTACATTGCATTGGCTTTAATAAACATTAAAAATTTTCAAGAAAAAGTGTTAAAACAGCCTTTTTGCATGCTGATCTATTCTTGCTGTGATACAATCATTTTATCTATTTGCCGTCTGCTACAAAAATAAAAATAAAAATAAATTTTCAATTTTTTTTTACATGTGTATTAAACTGCCTGTTTGCATGCTGATTTATTCTTGCTGTATATAATAACTTATATAATACATAGAAACCCTTAATCAATATACTGTTGTTTTCAAAACACTATTTTGGTTTAGAAAAAAAATAGAATATACCAGTATTATTAACTATTAATGTACGTCATAAGGTTTTTAACACCTCATGTTTATGATCCTAGAAAAAAAATTAGCCATATCAACTTTTGCTTTCTATTATATTATACAGTGAAACCTGTCTAAACTGAACCCTGAGTAAACTGAAAACCTGCCTAATCCAGACAGACTTTACAATCCCATATACTAAATATCTATGTAATTTGAACCTGTGTAAACCAAACAAATTCTTCAGTCCCAAAGGGGTTCGGTTTAGACAGGTTTTACTGTATTAGCAAAATGTGAAACTGTGAATAATATCAATACATACTATGATACATATGTCATAGTTATAAATCTATTATAGTTTATAAACACTGGATGTATTGACCTGGTGTATATTACCCAGCAAGAAGATCAGACATTAATACAACCAGAATATATATATTACTAAGTTCCTGAAATCTTACTGACAAATCTCAGTGTAAAAAATAAAGGGCTGTGTACGTGTAGTTTGATATGAATGCAGCAAGTCAAAAGAGATTTTCTAATGCACTTGAGTTTTATTGCAAAAAATCAAGTTTTACTTGAACACCATAACCGATTTTTGGAAATTTGCTACCATAACTGATAGATTGGCTTAGTTGATTAATGTCACTTTCAACAATATTTCAGTTATATCGTGGCGGTCAGTTTCATTGTTGGAGGAAACCGGAGTACCCAAAGGAAACCACTGACCTGTGGCAAGTCACTGACTTTATCACATAATGTTATATCAAGTACACCTTGCCAAGAACAGGGTTCAAACTCACAATATTAGTGGTGATAGGCACTGATTGCACGTACATGTAGTTGTAAATCCAACTATCATACGATCACGACCATGACAGCCCCCATATCTGATAGAGGAAATTTGCTACCATAACTTTTGCTGTAACACTACCTGAGGTTCATTGTCAAAATCAATAAATACAACTTACTATGTATCTACTATTACTATCTAATATGTAACAAATTAAAATCATCACAGAAGCATTAATTACACACCAGTATTTTGATTAGACTAAGCCTAATGTTACATAAATACATCAATAGCTATTCAAATTTGTGATTTGATTGGGTTATTTAAAGAGGGAAAGCAGGGGGTCCCCAATAAAAAAAAAAGTCATGAAAAATGTAAAAACCCAATAATTAATTAAAGAAGATTTTTTTTTTTTTTCAATTACAACAAATAAATATACTAAAATAAGAAATTTCAAGGCAAAATTTTGTCAAAATCATAATTTATCAGAACTAAACGTCTGATCAAAGTTCATCAGAAAAAGAAAGACTCTGCCTCCTCTCTTTAAAACCATGCAAACTTCTGCTACATATAACTATAATGATATGTACAATATTCTCATAATCAAACAATATGATCATCATTTAAAGCAAGGTTCTAGAAAAAACAAACTGTATATATGATTCATCATACCAATTCATTTAAGTGAGGTAAGCTTTTTACCTTTGTTTTTTTTATGACTTTCTAATTATTTACCTGCTTTGCAATTTCAAGAATAAAAAAATGCAAAATAGTAAGTACACTTTATACAGTGAAACCTTTCTAAACCGAACCACATTGGGACAAACTTTTGTGTTCGGAATAGACAGGTATTCGGTTTATACAGTTTATATTAACAAAGTCTTCCAACATTGGGACTTCATTTAAAGTTTTGTTTATGCAGGGTTCAGTTTTCTTCAGGGTTCAGTTTAGACAAGTTTCACTGTTTGACATTTACTATGAACTTACTAGCTTTTTCAACTTAAAAATAAACAAAGGGAAATAACTCTGTCATATTGTGCTTGACTACAACTGTTGTTAAAGATATAACAACATTGTCTGTGTTATAACACACATCTTGTAACCATTCAAAGCAACAACAAAAAAACATGCCAATTTTGTTGTATTCAGCATATTATGACACATAGCCACATGTTTAAACAACAATCACTCTGCAATTTGATATTATACAGCCACCATTATCAACAAGATGCCAGATACAGGTGGAATGACTTAAGCATTCTCCTGTAAGTCCATGGCTTTGATAGAAAAAAACATCCTCAAACCTTATACACCAGAAATATAACTAATCATATAATTTTAAGAATAGATATCTATATACATCATAAATATGAAATTCTATTCTTAAGATTGCCATGTTTTTGTTTTGTTTTTGGGGAGGGAGGGGGGAGTGTTTTATATTAATTTTCATTCGTAAAATTTGTCTTTTACATTTATATGACAAAAGTGTGACATCTGACCTCCCTACCTCTGTATATGAATACTCCTTTTTCCTTGAAAAATAAATAATTTGATATGATCAATTATTTCTGGATTCTTTACAGAAATCGGATGGCACATAAATAAGCCAAGATCTGAGGATGTTTTGCCAGTCGTATACTACTTACCTCCAAATTTTCTGGGATTTCCAAAAGAATCTCCAACTGTAGCGACACATCAGATTCAGACATTTTTAAAATATGTTATCTCAATGCTTCATGAAAATATATTTTAACGTTTGACTTTTTAATGAAAAGTTTCAATATATATAAAATCACAGGAAGTATCTTTAATTATGAACCACAGATCGTTCTCCAGCATAGAAACCCATGAATTCTCTTGGTCGTTCTCCTCTAACTTTAGACATCAATAATCTAGATTGTTTATGTCAACCAAATAACGGCAAAATTAAATTTACATTAAAGATATCCAATACTGTTATTTCAATTTTTATCAGAGATGAAAAATCAACATTCTCATTATAATTTGACAATGAAATTTTATGACGATCAATATAAACTCCAAGATGTATTGTCATATAGTACTGTTTGTCTCTAACAAACACTAGTTAACGATAAACTTTTACAACAATAAAGTTTCTCCAACATTTTAAAATCACTTAGAAAACCTATATTTTCCTATGATACTGTGCAATTAAATTTTGACTTTAGAATATTCTATTTAAACGTGTGTTGTAACTTATTTCATGGTTTTTTTTTAAATGCACACACACAAAAAAAGAGAAAGAATGAATTATTTGTTTACAAAAACAGGAAAACAAAATAATTTAAAATTTAAAATTAATCGGGGACAAAGATATAAGAGTATATTCAAACAGCAATGTGAAATTATATTTAAATTCTACACCAGTCAGGTAAAGTAAAGGTATATAACTTATGAACAAACAAACTCCCCAAAAACTGACCTTTTATCATACTTCACAGCTATAATTGAAATGAAAACTTTAATTGGACTAAATATATACAGATCTGAAGCCATTTAAACACATTTAGGTATTGACACTGAGAATTTTAAATAGTGCCTCTTAGACTTATAATGATATAAGTAAATAAATGAAGCAAAAAGAAGTACAAGATTTATTATACCTATAACCGTAATTTAAAAATTTTTGAAGAAATTTTCTTATCAAATGAAATCTATACAAATCCATTACTTTCACTTTTCAATGCTTAAAATTTATGTTCACTTCACAATTTTTTTTGGGTATCGTATCAAATGTTTTCATAAAAATAAAATTGATTCATTAATACAATTACATATATAAATGTATAGCTACGAATAAATAAAATTGTTTGAAAAAATTAAAAAGAAGAAGTGGTTAATGTACTCAGACAGTTATACAACAGAGATATAGATCTTGTAGAAACAGTATGTTAATGGATTAAAATATTTATAAAGCTGTCTTATTTAGTATTCAGTTTATCCTATTTTCCACCTGAGGAGTGGCACTAATCCAGCTTATAATACCATACTGAATCCACTGTCCATTAATTTATCTGTAATGTTACCAAGGCATTGTTATTAGTATTTCAATAACACATTTGGAGGAGTATAGGATTATCACCTTTTTGTACTTCACAAATTGACATTTTTTTTCACCTGTGATATGTAAAATATATCAATTACAGCATATATACAATGTATATTCTATTTGTTTAAATTTTTTTTTTTTTTTAGAATAAGTTAGAATAACGAAATAGACATGACAATTCTTCATCTTAATTTACTGTTGTTGTTTTTTTTTCAATTGTTTCCAATTTATTTACACAGATATTGCCTAACACATAGCAACACTCTGTATTTCAAAATGTTTTTTTTAAAGATTAATCCGAAATTATTATTTTTTAGTCACAGAAGGAAATATATGATTGATTAATTATTCCTTAACATTTATAAAAACTATGTCTATGTAGAAATGAATGAGAGATGGGCTAACCGGGGCAACAACTTTTGACTGCTACTGGGAAAGTAATATTGTACAATGTGAATACTCTTTTTCGAAACTACAAAAGTGGTCAGTAACGTGTAAGCAGTGTAACACTTTCCAAACATGTTACCCATTGTGGTCCACATACAGGCTTTCTGTATTAACCTGACAACCCTCCATTTAGAGGCCATGGGAACATGCCAAGCAGCTTTGTGGGTTTGAGCCTCAGGAATCTTCATTATCTAGACAGACTAACAAATGCAAGATATCTTTACTAACATAAAAAGTGATATGTGGTTATTGTTAGTGGGGGGAGGGGGAGTGGAGTACTTTTTTTCAGATTTCCAAATTAGAAGTACAGATTTTTTTTTTTTTTTTACAAATTTTACTGAATACACCACAGTTTATGTTCTAAGGGACATAACACTGATTTACACATCATCAATAATGAGATTAAATCACATGTAAAAAAAAATAATATAATATGCATGATTTGAATTTTTGAAGAATGAATGGCCAACATTTTAAATATTTTTCTAATTTGATAAATGTAATGACTTGAAATATAAATGTGTGTCAATGAAAAATGAAAATGCTCTGAATTGAAATTAAAGAAATTTACATTCAGTTTGGGAAAATTTGTTCATTATTTTTTCAGTTAGGTGCAACTTTTACTTTCTGGTGGCTAGTATTGGGCTATTATAATTAATATCAAATTTTGCTTAGTGGTGGTAACTGTATAATGGTATCATCTGTGATGATTATCTTCATCAGTACTTGGCCCTAATGACACAGCATATTTGTAATCACCTTTAATGTTTTTGAGCGAACAAAATTTGGTGCAGTATATTTGTAGTAACACCCGAATAAAGTACACATGTACAAGTTGTTTTTTTCTGGTTGACATATTTATTTATTTGATATTAGTATTTTATTCTTTAAATCATTTTTCTTTTAATTCTAGAGATTTTCCCCTAGTTGATTCTGGAAACATCATGAAACTACTTCGGAAAGTGGATTTTTCTTACGAGACTTTGTGTCTACACTGGGTGTAGATTAAACATTTTATATCACACTGTTTGTATCTTACAGCTTTTAAAGATTATTTCTAATGGAAATAAAATGCATCGTTAATAAATCGTAATATGGCATAAATTAATTTTATGTTTCCAAAGTAGGCCCAGAACTTGAGTACCATTATAACTTCAGATGCAAGTTCCAACCAAACCAACTACAGGTACTTGGAGGTATTATATTAAAGAAACCCACTCCACTTTTTGCAACTTTCAATACCATTTCAGCCAGTATGGTTAATATGTTTATGCATGGACTAATAACTTTCAAATGTTGTGCCAAAAATATATTTGCTTCATGATGAAAAAGATTAACAGATGGATGGATGGATGGACAGACAGATGGACAGACACAAGGACAGACAGATTAGTTGACCAACCAGACAGACAGATTAGTTGACCAACCAGACAGACAGATTAGTTGACCAACCAGACAGACAGATTAGTTGACCAACCAGACAGAAAGATTAGTTGACCAACCAGACAGACAGATTAGTTGACCAACCAGACAGACAGATTAGTTGACCAACCAGACAGACAGATTAGTTGACCAACCAGACAGACAGATTAGTTGACCAACCAGACAGACAGATTAGTTGACCAACCAGACAGAAAGATTAGTTGACCAACCAGACAGACAGATTAGTTGACCAACCAGACAGACAGATTAGTTGACCAACCAGACAGACAGATTAGTTGACCAACTAGACAGAAAGATTAGTTGACCAACCAGACAGACAGATTAGTTGACCAACCAGACAGACAGATTAGTTGACCAACCAGACAGACAGATTAGTTGACCAACCAGACAGAAAGATTAGTTGACCAACCAGACAGACAGATTAGTTGACCAACCAGACAGACAGATTAGTTGACCAACCAGACAGAAAGATTAGTTGACCAACCAGACAGACAGATTAGTTGACCAACCAGACAGACAGATTAGTTGACCAACCAGACAGACAGATTAGTTGACCAACCAGACAGACAGATTAGTTGACCAACCAGACAGACAGATTAGTTGACCAACCAGACAGACAGATTAGTTGACCAACCAGACAGACAGATTAGTTGACCAACCAGACAGAAAGATTAGTTGACCAACCAGACAGACAGATTAGTTGACTAACCAGGAGATAAATTAATTTCTATGGATCCATGCTACTCTACAATACTGTGTTACTACTCATTATACATGTATATCTTATTCAGTTTTTAGATAAAAAAAAATATTTGAAATTTATTGAATTAATTGAACATAATATGTTAATCGTCAGACAAAAGTAAAATGGATTTAAATCTGGAAAAAATAAAAATCAGAAATCTACAACATGAAAGATTAATTAAATAAAGAATTGTTAAATTACTCTCCACCAATCACCTGTTCTAACATGGCTATAGAATTCTTGTCAAAATCTGAATTAAGATAAATAATATATAGATCACATTTAGGATGAGATTGACTTGTGTACATATGGGTTAGGGGTATGGTGTTAAATGCCACTTTCGACAATATTTCAGTTATATCGTGGAGGTCAGTTTTATTGGTGGAGGAAACCGGAGTACCCGGAGAAAACCACTCACCTGCTGCAAGTCACTGAAAAACTTTATTACAAGTCACTGAAAAAATTTATTACATAATGTTGTATTGAGTACATATCCCCCTAGTGGGATTCGAACTCACATTAGTGGTGGTAGGCACTGATTGCATAGGTAGTTATAAATCCAACTACCATAGGATCACGACGGCCCTCTGAGTACATATGTTATTGACAAAAAAACCTTTGTGTATACAACATGCATCATTTAAAAAACCCATTAATTACTGAAATTGCGAATTAAAACTAATCAATTATTGCTGAAATTAGAGCTGTTCGTAAATTATGTCATATCAATATTGAAAAACGTCAGAAAACTGACCATTTCAGGTTCATCTATCTTAAAAACACTTGTATTACTGAAATTAATTACAATTTACAACTAATCAATTAGTGCTGTAAATAGATCATTGCAGTGGTTTGTAAATTATGTCATATCAATATTAAAAAAAAACGTGAGAAAATTATCTGTGTCAGGTTCATGTATATGTTTCATAATTCAAGACAAAATGAGATATATTTCAACACCTGTCACACCTAAACATTGTACTTTTGTGTATATATAAGTAAATATATATGTCTATATATTGGAAAGCAATACATCATTTTCATACAATTCTAATGATTATCATAAATAAAGTCATACAATTACCAGACCCACAGAAAACATGAATATTTTTTTTCAATATTTCAACACCTCATTCTTATGAAAGTGTAAGAGAACGGTCAGAACTTTAAAAAAAAACCAAAACATCTTGCTTGTAAATCAAGTTTTATGAAAAGAAAGTTTAAACTGTTATGATCAACAATTCCACCAATACCAACAAGATGATCAATCACCTCTTACTTCAACTCATTAAACATAAAAAAGACAATGACATATGAAGTCGGAAAATCCAGGTCCTGGCTTGGGACAGGCACACAACTGTGGCAGGATTAAATCTGAGAATGTTTGGTTTCAGATACTTCATCAATGCGTTATTGTATAGATCTCCATGATCTTAATAAATTTAGTATTTCTGATTAATTATAGAGGGAAACAGGAAAAAGTCGAGTAAATAAACAGTAACAAAACTTATCGATGATATGTAAATTTTCCCTTTGATCAGTACCTATGATAAAATTTGTTATCAAGGGACAAATGCATACAAACATAACATTGCTTTCTAACATGACATTTGTTTTATATTGATGTCACTGATGTCAATCACTTTGACAAATCCTTGATAAATATACTATCATTGATATGCTTTACTTGTAATGGACTTCTCATCAGATCTCCCCACATGACATTCATTTAATAATTCTTTTTCATCATTTGCCCTAATGATAGTACATTGTATATATTAAGGATGGGGTTATAGGTAGGTGCATTCTGATTTTGAAATAGTGAGTGTGTGTGGATACACTACTCTATTTCTTGAGTTTTTCTCTCCATAACTAGAATTTACTGGTTTTTTTTTCCTCACTTCAAATATTAGATATATATTTCAATTTGAAATAATTTTTTTACCTCTTCTTTAAATCTAGCAAATGCTGTCTGTGGTCTTCTTTCTTCAGCTGTTACTGTAATACAATTATATTAATTAAAATTGGAATAAAAATACACCAATCAGTGTGTAATTAAACATCATTTGAAAATATTTTAATATTAATAGAAAATAGTTTCCTTACTTCAACGGACACATAAATGAATTTCTTTTCTTGTAATAGATTTACCAAAAATTTAAATAGCTAGAAACCTTACTCAGATTTGTTTGAAAAAGATGTAATTAAAATTCTTTAATTATAATTATTTTTATAATGTTTTTATATACATGTACCTGGAAGAAATTTTTTTCTATGAAAGGATGAGTAAGGTCGTTGTTGGGCTATTCCCTTTTCCTCCCGTGTTAACAATGGTTCATCTGGCTTTTCCATTTGTTCCCCCTTTTTCAAAAAACGCTGTCTGAATTCTTCATCATCAGAATATTCATCGTCAGCTTCCATTGACCGTCCATGCAATCCTTCTTCCGTTATCTCAGAAATAGGAGATCCACGCACTAAAACAAAATGTTGCAAAATAAATAACAAGAATTCAAGACCATTTCTTTAATGCATAGATAATTAAATTTGGAATTATAGTTTTGTATTTAAAATTTTAAACTTAAGTCTGTAAAATTGCAAAACCAATAAAAGTAGATTATATCAAAATGTAAACATTTAAAAAATAATGCATTTTCTAAATTATAATTAAAGCTTTGTTAAAATCCCAGTAATTTATAACAAACATCTATTAATATTATATATTAAAAACACAATAACAAATTCAAAACAAACTGAAGATTTTGTATATTATTTGAAGTACAAAGAAACACACTCTGAAAATAAGATTAGTTAGTAATCCATCATTGCAAGCATGTAATGTCTTCTTTATTCAAAGCTGATGTTGAGTAAGGATTGCAACACATAATCACTTTTGCATCCATAAAATAACAATAGGAAAAAGAAAATATCATATATTGGTTATGCTTCCAATTTTTTATACCCCTTCCTGACAATCCTTAACTTTTTAATGGAATATACATAACCTGAAAATGAATACTGTTCAAGAAATAAAATATGCACTTGAAAATGAAAAATGTGTAGGAGATATATATATATATATAAAATCTATTATAACTAGATATTGAAGACTCAGATTTTATAAATACTATGGTATAACTGAATCTAAACTAACTATATATAAACCAGAGGTTCACATGATCATAAATAGGATACTGCCAGAAAATTAAAGCCCCAATGCCATAGACTGTGATATTTAAACATGATATATAAGCTCTGTAATTTCCATTTTCATTTCTAACCAGCATAAAAATACAATTTTGGCATAGTATAAAGATTAATCTATCTCTGATGATTTTAAAACATTTTTTTTGTGTGGTTGAAACTTGAACTATTTCCTGCAATGGTGGAATATCTGATTTCTGATTAATAGAAAAACACAAACATTATAACTTTTCGTTATATTAGTTCTGGAGTTTTGTAAGACGAGGGAAAAAATGCATATTATGGTATAATTTTTGGTAACAGCCATTTAGGATTTTCAATAAGAAGAGTTTGAAGATACCAATGGGGTAATGAGAATGAGTAAATCAAAGAAGGACAGACAACACAATGACCAAAAGATACCAATGGGGTAATCAGAATGAGTAAATCAAAGAAGGACAGACAACACAATGACCAAAAGATACCAAAGAGGTAATCAGAATGAGTAAATCAAAGAAGGACAGACAACACAATGACCAAAAGATACCAATGGGGTAATCAGAATGAGTAAATCAAAGAAGGACAGACAACACAATGACCAAAAGATACCAAAGAGGTAATCAGAATGAGTAAATCAAAGAAGGACAGACAACACAATGACCAAAAGATACCAAAGAGGTAATCAGAATGAGTAAATCAAAGAAGGACAGACAATACAATGACCAAAAGAAAAAGGACAAAAGGACAAACAATGATGTACAAAATACTACACAGAAAAATAGAAATCAAGCAACACATATCCCACTAAAATTAGGGTTGAACTCATGTGCTCTGGAAGGAAAAGTAGTTCCTGCTCCACCCATAATAAACAATACAAGGAAAAAGTTCCACAAAGCCAGTTTAGTTATCATTCATGTATGGTTTGTGTTCAATAAGTTGTACAGCTGAAGGAATTTACGTCCAATAGTGTCCCATTATACCTATGTTGGTGGCCATCTAGGATTTTAATCAGCACTGCAAATATGGTCTTCCGACTTTGAGTAAAAATTCTGACTTTTAAAAGTCATACTTAATCAAAATCCAAATTTTATTAATTGTGATAATTCAACCATTAACTCAACATTTATAGTCAAAATTCAACCAAAATCTTGACTTTAATCATGATAATTCAACCATTAACTCAACATTAATAGTCAAAATTCAACCAAAATCTTGACTTTAATCATGATAATTCAACCATTAACTCAACATTAATAGTCATAATTCAACCAAAATCTTTAATAGTTCATCTTTCTTTTCAAGTTTTCAAGGGCAAAGGGGGAGTAAATTCAGTGGATTCACAGAATACAAACTATTTTCTGATGTTAAAGTAGTTTGTTATATTACATTTTTGTTCAATAAAAAAGTAGGAATATTCAGGTCATGATGCCTAGTTTTAGTACAGACCAAGTAATTCTGAATAAAATGATATGACATCCCTTTAAAACAAACACATATGTTAATCCAACATTTTTATAGTAACATGAACAAAGAGAACCTGGGTGACTAGCTAACAAGCTAACAACAATGACATGCGTTTGATCCCTCCTACCAACCTCATGTTTTAAGGTTTCCAGACACCTACCCAAGGTTGAGGGTCTAAACAATCAATTTGTTATATCTTTTCAAGCTGTTCTCCCTCAATCAGTCTGGTAGTCATGAACTGGTAGCTATAAACTTGCAGAAAGGGAATTTAAACACCAATAACCTTAACCCAATATGGAAGCATTGAAACTGTTTTATCATAATTATTCTGTGAAAGTGGCATTAAACACCGTAATCCTAACCCTCTCTTTAATATCAACACACACCATAGTAATACATATTGACCCAATGGTATACCAATATGTGTTCAGGCTCCAAGTCTACATGTGTCATCTCTGGCCGTGGGGATTTCAGCTTTACAAGGACTAAAATGATCTTTGATTACCAAAGTTACAGATGAACTCAAAACTCAAATGTAGAACCTTCTGACTATCATACTTGTAAAGAATTAATTTTGCTTCTTTTTAAATAAAATTTGTAGCATTCGTCATTATAAGTCATACTTGTCAAGAATTATTTTGTTTCTATTCAAATGAACTTTGTAGCTATCATCATAATAAGATTATTCAGTTCATAAAAATAATAACTACAGTCAAACCTGTCTCATGCGACCTTTCATGGGAACATTGAAATAGGGTCACATAAGACAGATGGTCACTTAATACAGGTTTAATTGATATGAAATGCACTGTGAAGGGAAAGTTAAATCAAGGTCACATAATACAAGTTATTGCTTAATAGAGGTGGTCACTAAAGCAGGTTTGACTGTAGCTGTAAATAAAATACATAGGGGGAAAGCATTAAGAAAAACGGCAGAAAAAAAGCTATGATCTGTTGTTATTACATAGGGTTAGCAATATACATTATATGTGTTACAATAAGACGACAATGTGTTAGGGAAGAGACAAAACTGTGCATTAGGATGGAAAAAAAGGTTATAAAACTAGTTAGATCTAGTGTGTTATGGCTTGATTACATGAATCAAGTTGGTGGTCTGATTCTCTAGGTAATATGACTTTGATGGGTTGTGTGTTGGCCTTTTGTTCCTTCAGCCTTCTCAATGCTGCCGTTGGTGTCTCTGCTCCAGACCTATCTAGTCTGGACCTCGGTCTATCCAACCATCTGGGATCAAGTTCGTCTCCAACCTTTGGAAGTTCACTTCCTCTTTCTTCGGTTTGTTTTCTAGTCAACTCAATTGCTTTTGTGCAAAAATACATCAATTTACATAAGTATATTAAGTAATTTTGAGGGGTTATTTTCATTATTTAAATCTTTGAATTTTTAAAATAAAATAATATGCTATTATGTTTTTGTTGTTTTGATGCTTAATTATTACAAGAAGATAATACATAAAAACCAACTTTAAGAAGCTCTATATAAATGACTTTTCCAAAGCTGCAGTTTTATTGCGTAATAAAACTGACCGTGTAAACAGCTAAAAATAAAAAAAATAGGAAACAAGATATGATTATAATCTAACGATTATGAAGTCTCAAGTCTCCCAAACCGGACAACAGGTTCAAAAAATAAATCAAAAGCTACCTTTGAAATCAAACAATGTTGAATTTTTGCGGTATTGTGGTGGCCATTTTGAAAATGGAGACAGGTAGAAATTTTTCAATGTCGGGAATCAATTCAGTTCATCATAATCTACCTACATATGAAATTTCGTTGAAATCGAACAATGTTGAATTTGTGCGGTATTGTGGTGGTCATTTTGAAAATGGCGACCGGTAGAAATTGTTTGATGTCAGGAATCAATTCGGGACATCATAATCTACCTACGTATGAAATGTCGTTGAAATCGGACATTGTTGAATTTGTGCAGTATTGTGGTGGCCATTTTGAAAATGGCGACTGGTAGACATTTTTCAATGTCGGGACATCATTATCTACCCATATATCAAATTTTGATGATATCGGACAATGTTGAATTTTTGCGGCCATTTTGAAAATGGCGACCGCTAGACATTTTTTAATGTCTGGAAAAAAATTGGGACATCATAATCTATCCACATATGAAATGTTGTTGAAATCGGACAATGTTGAATTTGTGCGGTATTGTGGTGGCCATTTTGAAAATGGTGACCGCTAGAAATTTGTCAATGTCGGGACATCATAATCTACCCACATATGAAATTTAGATGATATCGGACAATGTTGAATTTTTGCAGTATTGTGGCGGCCACTTTGAAAATGGTGATCGGTAGAAATCTTTCAATGTCGGGAATCAATTCGGGTTAACATTATCTACCCACATATCAAAGTTTGATGATATCGGACAATGTTGAATTTTTACTGCCCATTTTTTATGCCGTGTTTTGGTAGTCATTTTGAAAATGGGAGACATCTCGAAAATTTTGAAAATGCAGAATTGCTGCTCTAATGGTGACCTATCACTATGTCAAACTTTATGTCTCTATCATTATCCTTTTAGAAGTTATCAACATTAATGTATGAAATTTCAACTTTCCCATAGGATTCTATAGTAACCCCCAACCCCTTTGAACCCCTCAAAATATGACTTTGACCCCCTTTACCACAAAACTGAAAACTTTAGGACCAACTAGAAACATATATCTATAACTCCACCAAGTTTCATGAAATTCTGTCCGGTAGTTCCTGAGATCTGCCGTGGACAAGTTCATGTGCCACGGAAAGAAAGATAGGAGGAGAATAATAATATACAATTATGGCCTTGATGAGAAGGTAATATCCATAATTATTAAATTGAGAAAGTGTTATTTTCCTGAGGTCCAAAGGACCTCAGGAAAATAACCCTTTCGAGATTTAATAATTATGGATATTAACTTCTCATGAAGGACATAACGGTATTATTATACTGAACTACTATGAGGGAAATAACTAGTTATTGGTTCGACGTGCAAAAGTGCGCCAATTTCAAACAGTTATTTTGTGCTACGTGCAGATCCCCTCACAGTTATTTAACCTACATGAAGTTTGCCGCGGGAATAAGGAGTTATTTCTTGTTCCATGGAATAAAACTTTAAAATATCTTAATTGTTTCTTGCTTGGTTTCTATAGTAAAGTATAATAATAATAATAAGAAACGGAGCAAAAACAATAAGTCTCCAAACGTTGTTTGGGAGACTTAATTATAGTAATGGCGTTATAATCAGGAAGATATATGATCTTCAATGCCACATTAATTAATTAATCAATATTCAAGTTCAAAATGGTCAAAACGTAGGAGTGGATTTCAATACAAAAAAATATATTCTATATCTTGACATAAATGTGACACTATACAATTATAGTCTTTTGTTGAGGTCAATACCAGTTTTTATGGACCTTAAAAACGATATTCACCGAAGCCTTTAGGCTGAGATGAATATAGTTCTTAAAGTCCATAAAAACTCGTATTGACCGATACAAAAGACTGTAATTGTTTTATTACATTAAAATGAAAAGTGAAAGTGAAACCAAGTCAATACGAAATTAATCACTTCATTATGACGTCATACATAATGCAATGGAAAGTGAAAGTGAAAGCGAGTCAATACGAGTTTTAATCAAACAATATCAAATTTTACGGAATTTCAGGCATGATAGCCAATAAAATTGTTTAAATAAAACCATTATGTAATAAAAGAAATAATACACCCGGTACAGTGAACCCTGTCTAAATAGAACCCTGTATCTATTCTGAACAAAAAAACTGGTCTCAAGGAGGTTTGGTTTGGACAGGTTTCAATGTACAGGCATTTTTTTTATATTTCAGAACTCTCAACAACATCATAAAAAAGGACAGGAATATACATGCTTCATATATACATAACATGCTTTGTCTCTTTGTTATTTTTTATATTTTTTTTTATAAAGATATACAATTTTACAGTGACTTAAGGTAAGCATGTTAATATATTTATATCAATATAAGCATGCATACACTGTATATATACATCTTCAATAGTGATACACAAAACAAAGAATACAGCAGTGTTAACATAAATATGGGGATAAATTATAGAAATATGGATAATATATATGGATCACCAATAACAGGTAAATCGCTAAGAACAGAAGATTACATCCCTATTCATAAACTATTTATAATCAAAACTATTGTATTTATATCTGAAACTATACTAATTAAGGCCACACAACACTTTTTTTTTGTTTCTTAGGCCATTTATGCATATGGCAACCCATGGATCAAATAAGCCAGCATTGTTCACCTAAAGAAGATTCCTTTTCACCTTTTCTTCATTATAACATAATGTACATGTAACAAGGTATCAATTAATTCTACTCAATGTAATTCTCAGTGATTATCACGCTCTTTATTTTAATTGACAAAAAAACAAATATTTGATGCATTGTTTGTAAACTTGTTCTAATCATGAATATAGCTGAAATACTGCTCACTTTATTTCAAAACAGTAATCGATCAATCAATTGAATTTATTTCACACCTAATTACAATGAAAAGTACCAAAAAATCCTAACAGCACATCATACATCAGACACTACTTGCATCATATTGTCTAACATGTTAATTTTCAATTTTACATCAGTATTTGATTTACATGTGCCAGTTAACTACAAATACATACAATGATTGAAATATAATACAATTTTGTGAGTCTTATTATCTCCCCTTTGTTTACCATGTGCTACTTATCTCCCCTTATGTGATAATGTCACAATCAGTTGCTATAATGAAGTACTGACCTGTTTTTTCAGAAGGATCTTTTGATTCAGCTGTTTTACCAGGTTTCTGAAGTAAAAAATGTTTTTTTTTTTTCTAACATCAATTTTTTAGGATCATAAGGACCAGTATGCTTATTTCAAATTATCAAAAATCTAGACTTTTTTCTTTCTTGTATTACATCTTTATTAATCATTATTCAAAAGACTATAAGAACCCTTTGCTTTATTTAATTTTTTCTACAAAATAAATAAAGATAAATTTCATTAAGATAGTTATGTCTTTAACGAATAATTTTTTTTTCTTCAAAATATATTTTCTGCTACTCGATAAATTCCCTATATATGTTTACTGAGTACAAATGTACAGCCATGTGTGAAAAAAATACATCCAAAGAAAGAAAATACTTCATTCAAATTTTACTCAAATTTATTAATATCTCCTGAATATATAAAATTCAGAAGGAAAATTACAGCTTCCATTAAAAAGTTAGATTTTGTTATAAGCCTGTTGCTGTGTGACTATTTGAGGACTTTTCATTCTACACCTGAAACTGATTTATAAAGAAGTCCATGATTGTCTAAGGTATTCATATAAGAAAATTTATACACAAAAAAGGGAAGAAAAATGAATAACAAGATAACAACAAACAATAAATGAAAAATGCCAAATCACTTTGAAAATGTGCATACTCCAGCAGACGGCCAAACCAATACGCCTGCTAGCAAATGTTTCCATGAAATGAAGACTAACACAACACTACAAAAATACTTGTTCCCTTACACACATACATCGTAATATAATTAAATAAAATAAGTCTAGGCACAATGTACATTATATGATTATACTGTGTGTGTGGGGGGGGGGGTCTTATGTATGTATTCATATAAATACTTTTTCTCTTTCATCGTAATATAAATAAATAAATATTTCTAGATATAATGCATTTTATATGACTATACTGAGGGTATCATTTGGGAGGGAGGATGGTTTCATTTTCCCAGAATATATTTTTTTATTATCTTCAATTTCAAAAATTGATTTTTCCAGCATTGTGTAAATTTCTTTTATATATTAAATGGTTCAAGGGAGATAACTCTAGATTCCACAGTCAATGATGATAACAGAATGTCTACCAAAGTTTTGAGTAACATTACAATATACAATGTTTATTAATTCCCATTAAAACAATATATGATCAACAGCACAAATTTATCCCTAATTCATACTGCCTACTTACGAGGTCCTTCGTTCCTTCAGGGGTTTCTGTTGGTTGTTCTAACTCTCTTGTTGGTGTTTGGGCCACAATAGGGGTTTTACTTCTGTCCCCTATCAAAGTCCTTTGTCTATCTGGGTTATACTTTGCCTTTATCCCTGGGGCACCTGCCCCTTTCCTGAGGGGAGGTAATTCTAATTTCATCCCCATTAAACCCCCTTGTGACTGTGGTTCGACACCAGCCTCAATTGCCCAAAGTTGTTCTTCCATGCTTGCCATCATGTCTGAATCATCAAGTTTTAACAAGGGGTCTTCTCTGGGTATATCTTGTTTGTGATTAGGGTCCAATGGATTCATTGGTGGTGCTGGTTTAGGCTACAATAATTAAGCAACTAAGCATGCTCACAACAGTGCAAATAAAGCATAAATACAACATAAAATAAAATAAATAAAGTATATAAATAAAAAAAAAATAATTGTGCAGATAAACATAATATGAAAAAAAAAGATAACAAAAATAAAAAAATAACAGTTATGTAAAAGAAATGTAAAAATAAAAAAATTGGATTATATATTGTCTAATACATGTATGTAATTTGTCTGTCTTTCCTACTGTGAAATCATTTCTTTCATTGGATATTAATTGCAAACTAATTTAAATATTCATTTAATTCACAAATTAATAAAAAATTGAAAAGTGTATCTATAATTGATTTATAAATTGAGGTTATGATAATAGGTATTTTAATGCCATTTCTAATCATTTTTAATTAGTCGTGAAGGTTATTTTTGTTGATGGCCGAAATTGGAGTACTCAAAGAAAAAATAATTGCTCCTCCGATAATCAATTGTCCCATGATTGAACCATAGGGCATGCATGTAGGACTTTCTCCAGCTTTTACTGATAAGACTCTTTTAAACATGGCCTTTTGGTAGTTATGTGATATATACATGTATATTAATGTCAATCAGACATGTTTTCCATTTTGGGAGAATACCACACTTCTTGATGTACATCAAAGAACCCTTGTAGCAGCTCTGAATGAGTAACAGGTCATTATAATTGGTTATTAGGTTCCAAATTTAAGACAACATTCTCTATTATTTTCACTTTAGTATTGGCAAAATTTTGTTTACAAAATTATACTCATCATGAATATATATCTATAATTTTTTGTAACTGATATAAAACAACAATGAACCAATAATCAGGAACCTTGGTTGCCAAGCTTAAGGTCGTTGGTCGCTGACAAAAATCCTAACACAACTGACGTGGGCTTGTATTCCAACACCCGCTTCAAGTGTAAACGTTTCCAGACACCTACCTATGGTTGGGGTTCCTTCAGTCAGTTTGCTATATGTGTCCAGATTCCCCCCTTCCCCCTATAATTCTGGTAGTCACAGTATTGCTGAAAAATTACTGAAAGTGACAGTAAACACCAATAACCCTAAAGGTCAAAACAATAACCAATCAAATCAAGTCATTTAATAAGTAAAAAATATTGTCAGAATGTCTCTCTTACTGTCCTGTGGAAATAAACAAAAGAGTTGAATATAAAAAATAAAAGCAATTAAAAAAAAACAACTAGCCAACAAAATTGGACAACAAAATAAATAAGACAAGACCATAGTTACCCTAAATTGGGGAGCCATATCCATCCTTTCACTTTGTTGTTTAAGTACATCTTTACGTTTGATTTCAAGTAGTTCTTCAGGTGTGGGTCCTTTTTTCACTGGAGGCATCCTACGTTCTAACATCTGTTTTCTGCGTAGATCTCTTTGTTCTTTTAGCTTAAGCCGCTTAATTCTTTTTTGTTCCTCCTGAAAACAATATAGACAATTGGTTTAAAAAATATCTACATTTGCAAGCAAACCATTTTTCTATGACTTTTTGGGGTTAATTTAAGCGATAGCAGAATATTTGAAGTACCTCTCTGTGTCACATGAAACATTTTTTTGAAAATAAGATACTTATCATTTATATGCCTCTTCCTTACCTCTTTTGGGTTAGTGTTAAGGTTATAGTGTTAAACACCACTTTCAACAATATTTCAGTTATATTGTGGCGGTCAGTTTTATTGGTGGAGGAAACTGGAAGTCACTGACAAATTTTATCACTGAATGTTATATCGAGTACACATCACCATGAACGTGGGTTCCAATTCACAACTTTAGTGGTGATAGGAACTGATTGCACAAGTAGTTGCAAATGAAACTACCATACGATCTGGCCCATGATGGTCCCCTTATTATTTATATGCCTATTCTTTATCCTTTTGCATTGGAAATCAAATAGTATACTCCATCGCAAAAAATGTTTTATTTTCTCCCTTGACAAAATGAATGAATACATCTTTGACTTTCTCTATGGAAATTGAACATTTTGTGGTAGCCATCTTTGTTTCTAATTGGACTCTTGAGTTGTTTACCTCACTTTGTTAATCTTGCCTCTACATTGTTTCTAATTGGACTCTTGAGTTGTTTACCTCACTTTGTTAATCTTGCCTCTACATTGTTTCTAATTGGACTCTTGAGTTGTTTACCTCACTTTGTTAATCTTGCCTCTACATTGTTTCTAATTGGACTCTTGAGTTGTTTACCTCACTTTGTTAATCTTGCCTCTACATTGTTTCTAATTGGACTCTTGAGTTGTTTACCTCACTTTGTTAATCTTGCCTCTACATTGTTTCTAATTGGACTCTTGAGTTGTTTACCTCACTTTGTTAATCTTGCCTCTACATTGTTTCTAATTGGACTCTTGAGTTGTTTACCTCACTTTGTTAATCTTGCCTCTACATTGTTTCTAATTGGACTCTTGAGTTGTTTACCTCACTTTGTTAATCTTGCCTCTACATTTTCAATCACAACTTTCTGTTTATGTTTACATATATCTTAAGTTTGTTTGCAAGTTAAATATGACAATGTTGTCTTGCATCCTCTGCCAATTTTTTCGGGTGTAGATCCGACTAAGTGCACTGAGGTTATACTTCCGGTATAAACAATGACCAAAAGGTCCATGTTAAATTCTTCTATGAGACACTAATATACATAAATATTCAAAAAGAGTAGTTTTCATTTTTGAATGTTTCAACTGACTTGAAGCTGGGAGACACAAAGCATAGAATCTTTTTGCTTTGATAAAACACTTAACACAGGAGTCACAGAGATTAAGCAAGTAGATCTAGGTGCAAGCTCTCCCTATCCCCACCCCCTACATATATATTACAACATATTGTTATTCCTTCCTCTTCCTCACCACCATCCCTATCACCACCCCTATATATATAATACAACATACTGTTATTCCTTCCTCTTCCTCACCCCTATATATCTAATACAACATACTGTTATTCCTTCCTCTTCCTCACCCCCTCCCTATCCCCACCCCTATATATCTATTACAACATACTGTTAATCCTTCCTCTTCCTCACCACCCTCCCTATCATCACCCCTATATATTTAATACAACATACTGTTATTCCTTCCTCTTCCTCACCCCCTCATTCTCCCCACCCCTATATATTTAATACAACATATTGTTAATCCTTCCTCTTCCTCACCACCCTCCCTATCCCCACCCCTATATATCTAATACAACATATTGTTAATCCTTCCTCTTCCTCATTGCCCTCCCTATCCCCATCCCCTATATATCTAATACAACATATTGTTAATCCTCCCTCTTCCTCATTGCCCTCCCTATCCCCACCCCCTATATATCTAATACAACATACTGTTAATCCTTCCTCTTCCTCATTTCCCTCCCTATCCCAACCCCCTATTTATCTAATACAACATATTGTTATTCCTTCTTCTTCCTCATCGACCTCCCTATCCCCATCCCCTATATATCTAATACAACATATTGTTAATCCTTTCTCTTCCTCACCACCATCCCTATCCCCACCCCCTATATATCTAATACAACATACTGTTATTCCATCCTTTTCCTCACCACCCTCCCTATCCCCATCCCCTATATATCTAATACAACATACAGTTATTCCTTCCTCTTCCTCACCACCCTCCCTATCCCCACCCCCTATATATCTAATACAACATACTGCTATTTCTTCCTCTTCCTCACCACCCTCCCTATCCCCATCCCCTATATATCTAATACAATATACTGTTATTCCTTCCTCTTCCTCATCGTCCTCCCTATCCCCACCCCCTATATATCTAATACAACATACAGTTATTCCTTCCTCTTCCTCACCACCCTCCCTATCCCCACCCCCTATATATCTAATACAACATACTGCTATTTCTTCCTCTTCCTCACCACCCTCCCTATCCCCACCCCATATATATCTAATACAACATACTGTTATTCCATCCTCTTCCTCATCGCCCTCCCTATCACCATCCCCTATATATCTAATACAACATACTGTTAATCCTTCCTCTTCTTCATCTTCCTCGCTATCCCCACCCCCTATATATCTATTACAACATACTGTTAATCCTTCCTCTTCCTCATCACCCTCATTATCCCCACCCCCTATATATCTAATACAACATACTGTTATTCCTTCCTCTTCCTCTCCACCCTCCCTATCCCCACCCCCTATATATCTAATACAACATACTGTTATTCCTTCCTCTTCCTCACCACCCTCCCTATCCCCACCCCCTTTATATCTATTACAACATATTGTTATTTCTTCCTCTTCCTGACCACCCTCCCTATCCCCTATATATCTAATACAACATACTGTTATTCCTTCCTCTTCCTCACCACCCCCTATCCCCAACCCCTTTATATCTAATACAACATACTGTTACTCCTTCGTCTTCCTCACCCCCTCCCTATCCCCACCCCCTATATATCTAATACAACATATTGTTATTCCTTCCTCTTCCTCACCACCCTCCCTATCCCCTATATATCTAATACAACATACTGTTATTCCTTCCTCTTCCTCACCACCCTCCCTATCCCCATCCCCTATATATATAATACAACATACTGTTATTCTCTCCTCTTCCTCTCCACCCCCTATCCCCATCCCCTATATATCTAATACAACATACTGTTATTCCTTCCTCTTCCTCATCGCCCTCCATATCCCCACCCCCTATATATCTAACACAACATACTTTTATTCCATCCTCTTCCTCACCACCCTCCCTATCCCCATCCCCTATATATCTAATACAACATACTGTTATTCCTTCCTCTTCCTCACCACCTCCCTATCCCCATCCCCTATATATCTAATACAACATACTGTTATTCCTTCCTCTTCCTCACCACCTTCCTATCCCCATCCCCTATATATTTAATACAACATACTGTTAATCCTTCCTCTTCCTCACCACCTTCCCTATCCCCATTCCCTATATATCTAATACAACATACTGTTATTCCTTCCTCTTCCTCATTGCCCTCCCTATCCCCACCCCCTATATATCTAACACAACATACTTTTATTCCATCTTCTTCCTCACCACCCTCCCTATCCCCATCCCCTATATATCTAATACAACATACTGTTATTCCTTCCTCTTCCTCACCACCTCCCTATCCCCATCCCCTATATATCTAATACAACATACTGTTATTCCTTCCTCTTCCTCACCACCTCCCTATCCCCATCCCCTATATATTTAATACAAGATACTGTTATTCCTTCCTCTTCCTCACCACCTTCCCTATCCCCACCCCCTATATATCTTATACATCATACTGTTATTCCTTTCTCTTCCTCACCACCCTCTCTACCCCCACCCCCTATATATCTAATACAACATACTGTTATTCCTTCCTCTTCCTCACCACCTTCCCTATCCCCACCCCCTATATATCTAATACAACATACTGTTATTCCTTCCTCTTCCTCACCACCTTCCCTATCCCCACCCCCTATATATCTTATACAACATACTGTTATTCCTTTCTCTTCCTCACCACCCTCCCTATCCCCACCCCCTATATATCTAATACAACATACTGTTATTCCTTCCTCTTCCTCACCACCTTCCCTATCCCCACCCCCTATATATCTTATACAACATACTGTTATTCCTTCCTCTTCCTCACCACCCTCCCTATCCCCACCCCCTATATATCTTATACAACATACTGTTATTCCTTCCTCTTCCTCACCACCCTCCCTATCCCCATTCCCTATATATCTAATACAACATACAGTTATTCCTTCCCTTTCCTCATTGCCCTCCCTATCCCCACCCCCTATATATCTAATACAACATACTTTTATTCCAACCTCTTCCTCACCACCCTCCCTATCCCCATCCCCTATATATCTAATACAACATAGTTATTCCATCCTCTTCCTCACCACCTCCCTATCCCCATTCCCTATATATTTAATACAACATACTGTTATTCCATCCTCTTCCTCACCACCTCCCTATCCCCATCCCCTATATATCTAATACAACATACTGTTATTCCTTCCTCTTCCTCATCGACCTCCCTATCCCCATCCCCTATATATCTAATACAACATACTGTTAATCCTTCCTCTTCCTCACCACCCTCCCTATCCCCATTCCCTATATATCTAATACAACATACTGTTATTCCTTCCTCTTCCTCATCGCCCTCCCTATCCCCACCCCCTATATATCTAACACAACATATTTTATTCCATCCTCTTCCTCACCACCCTCCCTATCCCCATCCCCTATATATCTAATACAACATACTGTTATTCCTTCCTCTTCCTCACCACCTCCCTATCCCCATCCGCTATATATCTAATACAACATACTGTTATTCCTTCCTCTTCCTCACCACCTCCCTATCCTCATCCACTATATATCTATTACAACATACTGTTATTCCTTCCTCTTCCTCACCACCCTCCCTATCCCCACACCCTATATATCTAATACAACATACTGTTATTCCTTCCTCTTCCTCACCACCTTCCCTATCCCCACCCCCTATATATCTAATACAACATACTGTTATTCCTTCCTCTTCCCCACCACCTTCCCCATCCCCACCCCATATATATCTTATACAACATACTGTTATTCCTTCATCTTCCTCACCACCCTCCCTATCCCCATTCCCTATATATCTAATACAACATACTGTTATTCCTTCCTCTTCCTCATCGCCCTCCCTATCCCCACCCGCTATATATCTAATACAACATACTTGTATTCCATCCTCTTCCTCACCACCCTCCATATCCCCATCCCCTATATATCTAATACAACATACTGTTATTCCATCCTCTTCCTCACCACTCCCTATCCCCATCCCCTATATATTTAATACAACATACTGTTATTCCATCCTCTTCCTCACCACCTCCCTATCCTCACCCCCTATATATCTTATACAACATACTGTTATTCCTTCCTCTTCCTCACCATCCTCCCTATCCCAATTCCCTATATATCTTATACAACATACTGTTATTCTCTCCTCTGCCTCATCGCCCTCTCTATCCCCACCCCCTATATATCTAATACAACATACCTTTATTCCATCCTTTTCCTCACCACCCTTCCTATCCCCATCCCCTATATATCCAATACAACATACTGTTATTCCTTCCTCTTCCTCATCGCCCTCCCTATCCCAACCCCCTATTTATCTAATACAACATATTGTTATTCCTTCCTCTTCCTCACCACCCTCTCTATCCCCATCCCCTATATATCTAATACAACATACTGTTACTCCTTCCTCTTCCTCATCACCCTCCCTATCCCCATCCCCTATATATCTAATACAACATACTTTGATTCCATCCTCTTCCTCACCACCCTCCATATCCCCATCCCCTATATATCTAATACAACATACTGTTATTCCTTCCTCTTCCTCATCGCCCTCCCTATCCCCATCCCCTATATATCTAATACAACATACTTTGATTCCATCCTCTTCCTCATCGCCCTCCCTATCCCCACCCACTATATATCTTATACAACATACTGTTATTCCTTCCTCTTCCTCACCACCCTCTCTATCCCCATCCCCTATATATCTAATACAACATACTGTTACTCCTTCCTCTTCCTCATCACCCTCCCTATCCCCATCCCCTATATATCTAATACAACATACTGTTATTCCATCCTCTTCCTCATCGACCTCCCTATCCCCACCCCCTATATATCTAATACAACATACTTTTATTCCATTCTCTTCCTCACCACCCTCCATATCCCAATCCCCTATATATCTAATACAACATACTGTTACTCCTTCCTCTTCCTCATCACCCTCCCTATCCCTATCCCCTATATATCTAATACAACATACTGTTATTCCATCCTCTTCCTCATCGACCTCCCTATCCCCACCCCCTATATATCTAATACAACATACTTTTATTCCATCCTCTTCCTCACCACCCTCCCTATCCCCATCCCCTATATATCTAATACAACATACTGTTATTCCTTCCTCTTCCTCCCCACCTTCCCTATCCCCATCCCCTATATATCTAATACAACATACTGTTATTCCTTCCTCTTCCTCACCACCTTCCCTATCCCCACCCCCTATATATCTTATACAACATACTGTTATTCCTTCCTCTTCCTCACCACCCTCCCTATCCCCACCCCCTATATATCTTATACAACATACTGTTATTCCTTCCTCTTCCTCACCACCCTCCCTATCCCCATTCCCTATATATCTAATACAACATACAGTTATTCCTTCCTCTTTGCCCTCCCTATCCCCACCCCCTATATATCTAATACAACATACTTTTATTCCATCCTCTTCCTCACCACCCTCCCTATCCCCATCCCCTATATATCTAATACAACATACTGTTATTCCATCCTCTTCCTCACCACCTCCCTATCCCCATTCCCTATATATTTAATACAACATACTGTTATTCCATCCTCTTCCTCACCACCTCCCTATCCCCATCCCCTATATATCTAATACAACATACTGTTAATCCTTCCTCTTCCTCACCACCCTCCCTATCCCAATTCCCTATATATCTAATACAACATACTGTTAATCCTTCCTCTTCCTCACCACCCTCCCTATCCCCATTCCCTATATATCTAATACAACATACTGTTATTCCTTCCTCTTCCTCATCGACCTCCCAATCCCCATCCCCTATATATCTAATACAACATACTGTTAATCCTTCCTCTTCCTCACCACCCTCCCTATCCCCATTCACTATATATCTAATACAACATACTGTTATTCCTTCCTCTTCCTCATCGCCCTCCCTATCCCCACCCCCTATATATCTAACACAACATACTTTTATTCCATCCTCTTCCTCACCACCTCCCCATCCCCATCCCCTATATATTTAATACAACATACTGTTATTCCTTCCTCTTCCTCATCGCCCTCCCTATCCCCACCCCCTATATATCTTATACAACATACTGTTATTCCCTCCTCTTCCTCACCACCCTCTCTATCCCCACCCCCTATATATCTAATACAACATACTGTTATTCCTTCCTCTTCCTCACCACCCTCCATATCCCCACACCCTAAATATCTAATACAACATACTGTTATTCCTTCCTCTTCCTCACCACCTTCCCTATCCCCACCCCCTATATATCTAATACAACATACTTTTATTCCTTCCTCTTCCTCACCACCTTCCCTATCCCCACCCCCTATATATCTTATACAACATACTGTTATTCCTTCATCTTCCTCACCACCCTCCCTATCCCCATTCCCTATATATCTAATACAACATACTGTTATTCCTTCCTCTTCCTCATCGCCCTCCCTATCCCCACCCGCTATATATCTAATACAACATACTTTTATTCCATCCTCTTCCTCACCACCCTCCCTATCCCCATCCCCTATATATCTAATACAACATACTGTTATTCCTTACTCTTCCTCATCGCCCTCCCTATCCCCATCCCCTATATATCTAATACAACATACTGTTATTCCTTCCTCTTCCTCATCGCCCTCCCTATCCCCACCCACTATATATCTTATACAACATACTGTTATTCCTTCCTCTTCATCACCACCCTCTCTATCCCCATCCCCTATATATCTAATACAACATACTGTTATTCCATCCTCTTCCTCACCACTCCCTATCCCCATCCCCTATATATTTAATACAACATACTGTTATTCCATCCTCTTCCTCACTACCTCCCTATCCTCACCCCCTATATATCTTATACAACATACTGTTATTCCTTCCTCTTCCTCACCACCCTCCCTATCCCAAATCCCTATATATCTTATACAACATACTGTTATTCTCTCCTCTGCCTCATCGCCCTCCCTATCACCACCCCTATATATCTAATACAACATACTTTTATTCCTTCCTCTTCCTCATCGCCCTCCCTATCCCCATCCCCTATATATCTAATACAACATACTGTTATTCCTTCCTCTTCCTCATCGCCCTCCCTATCCCCATCCCCTATATATCTAATACAACATACTGTTATTCCTTCCTCTTCCTCATCGCCCTCCCTATCCCCACCCACTATATATCTTATACAACATACTGTTATTCCTTCCTCTTCATGACCACCCTCTCTATCCCCATCCCCTATATATCTAATACAACATACTGTTATTCCTTCCTCTTCCTCATCGCCCTCCCTATCCCCATCCCCTATATATCTAATACAACATACTTTGATTCCATCCTCTTCCTCACCACCCTCCCTATCCCCATCCCCTATATATCTAATACAACATACTGTTACTCCTTCCTATTCCTCATCACCCTCCCTATCCCTATCCCCTATATATCTAATGCAACATACTGTTATTCCATCCTCTTCCTCCTCCCTATCCCCACCCCCTATATATCTAATACAACATACTTTTATTCCATCCTCTTCCTCACCACCCTCCCTATCCCCATCCCCTATATATCTAATACAACATACTGTTATTCCTTCCTCTTCCTCATCGACCTCCCTATCCCAACCTCTATATATCTAATACAACATACTGTTATTCCTTCCTAGCTCTTCCTCATCGACCTCCCTATCCCCACCCCCTATATATCTATTACAACATACTGTTAATCCTTCCTCTTCCTCATCACCCTCCCTATCCCCACCCCCTATATATCTAATACAACATACTGTTATTCCTTCCTTTTCCTCACCCCCTCCCTATCCCCACCCCCTATATATCTAATACAACATACTTTTATTCCTTCCTCTTCCTCACCTCCTCCCTATCCCCACTCCCTATATATCTAATACAACATACTGTTATTCCTTCCTCTTCGTCACCCCCTCCCTATCCCAACCTCTATATATCTAATACAACATACTGTTATTCCTTCCTCTTCCTCACCCCCTCCCTATCCCAACCCCCTATATATATTATACAACATACTGTTAATGCTTTCTCTTCCTCACCACCCTCCCTATCCCCACCTCCTGTATATCTAATACAACATACTGTTATTCCTTCCTCTTCCTCATCGACCCCCATATCCCCAACCCCTATATATCTAATACAACATACTGCTATTCCTTCCTCTTCCTCACCACCCTCCCTATCCCTGGCAACCTCTATATATCTAATACAACATACTGTTAATCCTTCCTCTTCCTCATCACTCTCTTCCCCTTTCTTGTGATCATGATCTGCATCTTTAGACTTCATTGAATCAGGACGTTTTTTCTTTCTAACAGGCTTATCTCCCTTGGTCAATTCCTTTAGATTAACTCGTTGGAGGTTATATTTACTGGCTCTATCTGGTTCTTCTTCTTTTGCCTTGGCTTCTTCAGTACCAGGTTGCTCTGTAGTACTGGTTGCCTGTTCTTCTTCTTGTTGCTGTTGTTGTGCGGCACCAACATCTGCATCCTCAGCTTTAAATGTAGGGAATAGTTTATCAATAAGATCAATATATTGGAAGAGGGTATACGATATATAAATAATGTACCTAAACATATTTATGTTTATAAGGTACATGTTATGATAACATTTATTTTGTCAATAATGAAATAACATTGGAAAGCTAAAACATTCAAAATATTTGAGAGCAAAGACTGAAATATATTTAAATCAAATCTAAAATAACAAAAACTAATAAACAATGCAAAATCTTGACTTGTTTAATGTATTTATTACTATGTATGCACAAAACAATTAACATTGGATATAAAATATGCAGTATTATATCAAAACATATAACACAAGGTGTCAGGGTTATGGTATTTAATGCCACTTTCAACATTTAACATAAGTGAAAACAGGAAGTAAAACATAACGTAAATAGAAAATGTGAAACACCATTAATTACCTTGTTGTGCAGTTATCTCCCTTTATCATGTTATGCAGATGAGATAATAAAAAATAATTTTGATAGGGGAGATATCTTTCAAATATTTGGCATGTTTACTGGAAACAAATCAATATGGCACATTTAATTCAGTGAAAATGGAAATTAAAATTAATGGAATGGGATAAAATGTGGGGACACAAATACTCCTGCAAATCATAAGAGTGATTTATTTTTAGTAAAATAATACAAGCATGTACGCTCCCTCCATACATTGACCAAATATGGTGAACATCCATAGGTTGCATGGCAATAGAGAAACTGACCTAATCACAAAAACTTTAAAGTAAATTTAACAAAGTCAGTTGATCATGAAAATGAGGTAATGGTCAAGTGACATATGCCTAGCTGATATGTAGCTACCATGATCAATTTGTGAAGCCTAAGTTGTATGGTAATGGAGAAATAGTTCTAATCATAAAAACATAAAATTGTTGCAATTGCTGTCAGAAGTAATACCTATGTTTCTCCTTCAACGTTGACATTCGTCACAGATGAGATAAAAATGTGTAGAATGTGAAAAATCATACAAGGTAAAGTGACAATTATAAACTCACTGGTGACAAATATTAGTCAAACATCAGGACTTATTATTGTTTAGTGAACAGGAATATCACCTATTTGTTTTGCAGTTTTACGTCTTGTTTTGACAAATGACTTTCCGCTGCCATGTGTTAATTCATCATCAAACCCAGACAAACTATGATGAACATCCATAGATGTTGTGAATTGTCCAGTTGAATGAGAATGACCACCAGAGAGAGACCCTGGCTGAGGTGCTTGCATCTTGCCAAGCTTGGGTATTTTTTTATTCTTAAGGGATTGCTTAGCAAGTACCTCTGCTTCTTTTTGTTTATTTTGTTCGATAATAATGTCAATTCCTGAAATACAATATAAGAATTTATAATAGGAACAGCTATGAACATTCTTAAGCTGTAGTGTGCTACCTATCACCTGTACCAATGTTCTATGTAAAAAGCATAAACATAATTCTTTCATCTTAAACAAAACCAAAAGTTTGCACTTATATCAGGTCACAATCAAATAGACCATGTGAACAAAAGACATTTCAAAACCTGATCAAGTGAGTTTTCTCATCAAACCATGTGATATACATCTAAGAAGACAGATTGCATTTGTGTTGTACCGTGTACACCAATTCCCAAATGTAAAATATTTTTCCCCAACCAACCAATACCACGATTACCTTTCAATTTTTGATGCGCCCAATGTATTTCCTCAACAACTTCATCTACTTTGACTTGAATTGGCACATTTAAAACAATTTCAGGAATTTTTGGTTTCTTAGGTGACCGTGCCAAAGTTTCTCTTATTTCATCAAAGGCTTTCTCAAATGCAATATCCAAAGTTAAATCACTAGGACTTGTTGGTATAGATTTATCATAAACAGGTAATGCAGTTTTGGGCAATACAATAATTTCATATTTAGATCTTGGAATAGAATTGAGTTCTATGGTACGAATCGGAACTAAGTGGCCAAACATGGAGTAGCTTCCTGTAGGACATAAGAAAATAAAATACAATTTATTTACATATGTTCTCATTATGACTATAATATAACTCATCACCATAGATTTCCACAATTTTCATGGGCTTGAGTATTCCTACATTTGTGGATGTCTTAGCGGTCTAAAATGCAATAAAATTTACAATACTACTAATATCCCATTTAATGTCACTTTTGCGACAAAAAAATACATTATCATTAAACATTTTATTGTTTCGACAGTTATAAATCTATATAATAAACATTATAAATAAACATTGTATTGGAATATCAATAAATAAAGTAGTCACTGATTACCATATAATTCTGTATTAACAAGTTAATGCATTATATGGAGATTAGTGATTACGTTATTGATAATCGATCATGCCGATTAGTTATATAATTACCTGGAGATGCTGCTTTTATTTCCTCTAACGTCCTCAGTTCTTCTTTTGGTTTGTCTACAGCCTGCTCTATTTCCTGAAATCAAACAATTGATAAAAATATTAATTAAAGTCCAAAGATTATTTTAAGAATAATATTTTTCTTAATAGATCAGATATCCAACTGCATTATGGTTAAATTTTTGTAATGATGTTTCTAGTTAAGCATGACAGAATTTGTTCAACATACAGTGAAAGTTGTCTAAACAGAACTACATTGGGCTCAACTTTTGTGTTCAGAATAGACAAGTATTTGGTTTCTATCAAGGTTAAATTAAACTAGAGGCTCAGTGGGCTGAGTCTGTGTCACTCACCTTTCATTCTGCTTTGAGGAAACTTAATACAGAACCTTCCATAGGTGCTTCTCACCAAGTTTCGGTTCATTTGGCTAAGCAGTTTCAGAGAAGATTTTTAGAAACCAACCAACCAGAAACAAGATTTGCCTGTGGCAGCCATGTTTGTAAATGGATCGGGGCGAAATGAGCAATCTTTATAGAGGCCATTCCATAGGTACTTCCTATCAAGTTTCGGTTCATTTTGCAAAGTGGTTTCAGAGAAGAAGATTTTAGGAATTGACCAATCAGAAACAAGAATTGCCTGTGACGGCCATGTTTTTAACGAATCGCAAAATGAGCAATCTTGATAGAGGACCTTCCAAGGATGCTTCCTACCAAATTTCAGATCATTTGGGAAAGCGGTTGCAGAGGAGAAGATTTTTTAGAAATCAACCAATCAGAAACAAGAGTTGCCTGTGGCAGCCATGTTTGTCAACGGATTTGAATTAAATGATCAATCTTTATAGAGGACCTTCCATAGATGCTTCCTACCAAGTTTCAATTCATTTGGCCTAGCGGTTTCAGAGAAGAAGGTTTTTTAGAAATCAACCAATCAGAAACAAGAATTGCCTGTGGTGGCCATATTTGATAGCGGATCATAACTAAATGATCAATCTTTATAGAGGACCTTCCATAGATGCTTCCTACCAAGTTACGGTTCATTAGGACATGCAGTATCAGAGGAAAAGATTTTTTAGAAATCAACCAATCAGAAACAAGAATTGCCTGTGGCGGCCATGTTTATACACGGATCGGGACGAAATGAGCAATCTTTATAGAGGACCTTCCATAGATGCTACCTACCAAGTAACAGTTCATTTGGCTAAGCGGTTTCAGAGAAGAAGATTTTTTAAAATCGGCCAATCAGAAACAAGAATTGCCTGTGGCGGCCATGTTTGTTAATGGATCGGGACAAAATGAGCAATCTTTATAGAGGACCTTCCTTAGATGCTTCCTACCAAGTCTTAGTTCATTTGGCTGAGGGATTTCAGAGGAGAAGATTAAAATGTGAAAAATTAACGAACGACAGACAACAGACGATGGATTTGATTTGATTTTTGGTGTTTAGCACCACTTTTAGTGGTGGAAGAAGCCGGAGTACCCAGAGAGAACCACCGACCATGGGCAAGTAACTGGTAAACTTTATCACTTGCGGCTGCGAGTCGAGTGCACCCTTTTTTGTAATTTACAAAGTCGGGTGCGAACCCATGCCGTATTGGTGATAGGCTTGTACGAGTTGTTAGCTAATCCAACTACCTAACTCATTGAGCCATCCGGGTCCTACGGACGATGGACGACGGATGCCAAGTGATGACAAAAGCTCACATTGCCTTTGGCAAGGTGAGCTAAAAAGATTCCCTACATTAGTTCGGTATTTACAGAATTCTGCTTTAGACAGGTTTCACTGTACTAAATTTGTGAAATGAAATTATTAAGAAGCTGAATTTCTTATATTGTCAATCTATATCATGTATACAAGAATGTATCATTTACTGATATACAGTCAAACCTGTATATAAAGGGCTCTCAAGGGAACCTGCAAATGTTGCTTTATGAGCAGTTGATTTTTATATACAGCTTAAAATTATATGCACTATTCGTTAATTGGAAAAATGAGATTGCCCTTTATAGACAGTGATTTGTTATATAGAGGTGCCCTTTAAGGCAGGTTTGACTGTAATATATATCTAAACACCAAACCGTATATAAAAATAATTACTGAATTATTCCCAGTTAATTAACTTAATAATGGCAACTCATTATTGGTACTTAAAAGATTCTGATCATCTCAGTATCAAATTATCAATGCCCCCCTCTTATAAGGCCCTTCCCGTCAAAGGCCTCCCCTCTTATCAAAAAAGATTTTAGATGTACTGAGATGATAAAAAAGTACTAAATTGCATCCCTATAGAGACATCACCACTTTTTCAACTGCAGAAGGAGTGGTGGCCGTCTTAAGAGGGAAGACTACTGTACAGCACATGTGATTTATTTATACCTATAGATTACTTACATCTTGTCTTGGAGTTTCTTCAGGAGTTGATGGTCTGCTGACTGTAGGGGTACATTCAGGTGTAGGACCTGGTGATTTATTTATACCTATAGATTACTTACATCTTGTCTTGGAGTTTCTTCAGGGGTTGATGGTCTGATGACTGTAGGGGTACATTCAGGTGTAGGACCTGGTGATTTATTTATACCTATAGATTACTTACATCTTGTCTTGGAGTTTCTTCAGGGGTTGATGGTCTGCTGACTGTAGGGGTACATTCAGGTGTAGGACCTGGTGATTTATTTATACCTATAGATTACTTACATCTTGTCTTGAAGTTTCGTCAGGGGTTGATGGTCTTCTGACTGTAGGAGTACGTTCAGGTGTAGGACCTGGTGATTTATTTATACCTATAAATTACTTACATCTTGTCTTGGAGTTTCTTCAGGAGTTGATGGTCTGCTGACTGTAGAGGTACATTCAGGTGTAGGATTTGGTGATTTATTTATACCTATAGATTACTTACATCTTGTCTTGGGAGTTTATGCAGGGGTTGATGGTCTGCTGACTGTAGAGGTACATTCAGGTGTAGGACATGGTGATTTATTTATACTTATAGATTACTTACATCTTGTCTTGGGAGTTGATGGTCTGCTGACTGTAGAGGTACATTCAGGTGTAGGACATGGTGATTTATTTATACCTATAGATTACTTACATCTTGTCTTGGAGTTTCTTCAGGAGTTGATGGTCTGCTGACTGTAGAGGTACATTCAGGTGTAGGATCTGGTGATTTATTTATACCTATAGATTACTTACATCTTGTCTTGGAATTTCTTCAGGGTTTGATGGTCTGCTGACTGTAGAGGTACATTCAGGTGTAGGATGTGGTGATTTATTTATGCCTATAAATTACTTACATCTTGTCTTGGAGTTTCTTCAGGAGTGGATGGTCTGCTGACTGTAGAGGTACATTCAGGTGTAGGACCTGGTGATTTATTTATACCTATAGATTACTTATATCTTGTCTTGGAGTTTCTTCAGGAGTGGATGGTCTGCTGACTGTAGAGGTACATTCAGGTGTAGGATGTGGTGATTTATTTATACCTATAGATTACTTACATCTTGTCTTGGAGTTTCTTCAGGAGTGGATGGTCTGCTGACTGTAGAGGTACATTCAGGTGTAGGATCTGGTGATTTATTTATACCTATAGATTACTTACATCTTGTCTTGGAGTTTCTTCAGGAGTGGATGGTCTGCTGACTGTAGAGGTACATTCAGGTGTAGGATCTGGTGATTTATTTATATCTATAGATTACTTATATCTTGTCTTGGAGTTTCTTCAGGAGTTGATGGTCTGCTGACTGTAGAGGTACATTCAGGTGTAGGACCTGGTGATTTATTTATACCTAGATTACTTACATCTTGTCTTGGAGTTTCTTCAGGAGTGGATGGTCTGCTGACTGTAGAGGTACATTCAGGTGTAGGATCTGGTGATTTATTTATATCTATAGATTACTTACATCTTGTCTTGGAGTTTCTTCAGGAGTTGATGGTCTGCTGACTGTAGAGGTACATTCAGGTGTAGGACCTGGTGATTTATTTATACCTATAGATTACTTACATCTTGTCTTGGAGTTTCTTCAGGAGTTGATGGTCTGCTGACTGTAGAGGTACATTCAGGTGTAGGACCTGGTGATTTATTTATACCTATAGATTACTTACATCTTGTCTTGGAGTTTCTTCAGGAGTTGATGGTCTGCTGACTGTAGAGGTACATTCAGGTGTAGGATCTGGTGATTTATTTATATCTATAGATTACTTACATCTTGTCTTGGAGTTTCTTCAGGGATTGATGGTCTGCTGACTAGGGGTACGTTCAGGTGTAGGATCTGGTGATTTATTTATACCTATAGATTACTTACATCTTGTTCTGGAGTTTCTTCAGGGATTGATGCTCTACTGACTGTAGAGGTACATTCAGATGTAGGACCTGGTGATTTATTTATACCTATAGATTACTTACATCTTGTCTTGGAGTTTCTTCAGGAGTTGATGGTCTGCTGACTGTAGAGGTACATTCAGGTGTAGGACCTGGTGATTTATTTATACCTATAGATTACTTACATCTTGTCTTGGAGTTTCTTCAGGAGTTGATGGTCTGCTGACTGTAGAGGTACATTCAGGTGTAGGACCTGGTGATTTATTTATACCTATAGATTACTTACATCTTGTCTTGGAGTTTCTTCAGGGGTTGATGGTCTGCTGACTATAGAGGTACATTCAGGTGTAGGACCTGGTGATTTATTTATACCTATAGATTACTTACATCTTGTCTTGGAGTTTCTTCAGGAGTTGATGGTCTGCTGACTGTAGAGGTACATTCAGGTGTAGGACCTGGTGATTTATTTATACCTATAGATTACTTACATCTTGTCTTGGAATTTCTTCAGGGTTTGATGGTCTGCTGACTGTAGAGGTACATTCAGGTGTAGGATGTGGTGATTTATTTATGCCTATAAATTACTTACATCTTGTCTTGGAGTTTCTTCAGGAGTGGATGGTCTGCTGACTGTAGAGGTACATTCAGGTGTAGGACCTGGTGATTTATTTATACCTAGATTACTTACATCTTGTCTTGGAGTTTCTTCAGGAGTGGATGGTCTGCTGACTGTAGAGGTACATTCAGGTGTAGGATCTGGTGATTTATTTATATCTATAGATTACTTACATCTTGTCTTGGAGTTTCTTCAGGAGTTGATGGTCTGCTGACTGTAGAGGTACATTCAGGTGTAGGACCTGGTGATTTATTTATACCTATAGATTACTTACATCTTGTCTTGGAGTTTCTTCAGGAGTTGATGGTCTGCTGACTGTAGAGGTACATTCAGGTGTAGGATCTGGTGATTTATTTATATCTATAGATTACTTACATCTTGTCTTGGAGTTTCTTCAGGGATTGATGGTCTGCTGACTGTAGGGGTACGTTTAGGTGTAGGATCTGGTGATTTATTTATACCTATAGATTACTTACATCTTGTTCTGGAGTTTCTTCAGGGATTGATGCTCTACTGACTGTAGAGGTACATTCAGATGTAGGACCTGGTGATTTATTTATACCTATAGATTACTTACATCTTGTCTTGGAGTTTCTTCAGGAGTTGATGGTCTGCTGACTGTAGAGGTACATTCAGGTGTAGGACCTGGTGATGTATTTATACCTATAGATTACTTACATCTTGTCTTGGAGTTTCTTCAGGAGTTGATGGTCTGCTGACTGTAGAGGTACATTCAGGTGTAGGATCTGGTGATTTATTTATACCTATAGATTACTTACATCTTGTCTTGGAGTTTCTTCAGGGATTGATGGTCTGCTGACTGTAGGAGTACGTTCAGGTGTAGGATCTGGTGATTTATTTATACCTATAGATTACTTACATCTTGTCTTGGAGTTTCTTCAGGAGTTGATGGTCTGCTGACTGTAGGGGTACATTCAGGTGTAGGATCTGGTGATTTATTTATACCTATAGATTACTTACATCTTGTCTTGGAGTTTCTTCAGGGATTGATGGTCTGCTGACTGTAGGAGTATGTTCAGGTGTAGGATCTGGTGATTTATTTATACCTATAAATTACTTACATCTTGTCTTGGAGTTTCTTCAGGGATTGATGCTCTACTGACTGTAGAGGTACATTCAGATGTAGGACCTGGTGATTTATTTATACCTATAGATTACTTACATCTTGTCTTGGAGTTTCTTCAGGGATTGATGGTCTGCTGACTAGGAGTATGTTCAGGTGTAGGACCTGGTGATGTATTTATACCTATAAATTACTTACATCTTGTCTTGGAGTTTCTTCAGGAGTTGTTGCTCTGCTGACTGTAGGGGTACATTCAGGTGTAGGCCCTGGTGATTTCCCAAACATTGGCATTTCAAATTTCAGTTTGACATCTTCTTCTTCTTTATCAGTAAAGTCTGGTACTTCTCCATTCCTTGCAGCTATTGCTTGCTTTCTCCGTTTTTTCCTCTCTGTAATTTTAACCCCAAGAGAGCACAAATTAAAAGATTTGCTTAAATACAATATTTCAACACATAATTCCTTTTCCATAAAAATACATATTTTGACAATAAGACAAGATTCTTTAACTGGATAAAACAATTAAAATAGTAAATGAACTTCTTATGTTGTTTTTTTAAATCTATTTGACCTTTTTGTACTTTATATTTAACTCACCTGACCCAAAAGGTCATGTGAGTTATTGTCATTACTTGGTGTCAGTCATTGTCGTCTGGAGTGTGACAACAGATTTGTTTTAGCTCCCCTGTTACTGTTTCTGAGATATGAGTAAATAATGCCAATCATTTTGAATTTTTATTTCAAGTCAGATTTTGATAGGGGTTTTTCCTTACGATGAACCCCTTACAATTGATTCCTTATGATATTTCCTGCCTGTGTTCTTCAGGCAAATTAGGCCATTACTATTATGGGTTTCGAGATAAAAGGGGTCAAACAGGGCTAAAAGCATTCAAAATGATAGCTTTTCTTACTTTAAATCTGATTTGTGTGCAATTTTTTTCATTGAATTCTTTTGAAAAATACCTTTCTGGAAGGTTCCACACTTATCTGTTGTAGCTATTACCATTTTTAAGATATGAGAAGACCAAAAGTCTTATTCTAATGGGTGATTAATGATTAACATATCATTTTTGTGAAATGAATAACATACTTTTTCTCTAAATATAGACTCGACTGAACATAATTGTATGAAAGACCAGGTTACGGCTACGGTGAGCATCTAGTTTCTCTCTAAACTGATTGGTATGTAAAATTAGAAGTAAAGATTCATATAAGGTATATTTTAAATTTCTCGTGAGTATCCTATCATATTTTCAGTTCCATAAGAGGTATCCACACAACAGCTAAATGAATGATTTCCATGACTACGATTGTAATCATTAAATGACAGATCACATAATGAAGTAAAATATAACGCACCAACATAAACCCTATTGTGCCCAGAGGGATAACTGGATATAAAATTCGAGATTTTAAATCCCTTTAATTGGATCAAAATACATACCCATTACATACATATGCCTTGGACACAATATAATGACATTTTGTGTTTCACATTTAGTAAAAAAAGAATGATATCAAAATATTCTTTACCTGTTTTTTTCTGATAGCAAAGACATTTTGTGAAACGAAACTAACAATTTCGGTCTTTACTATTTGTTTAGTTTTTTTATATATGGGTTTGAAAATAAAAAAGTCAGAAAAATTGAGAAATCACCCTCTATTAGGAAAACTTCTTTTTTGGTAATATAACACTTGTTGATTACTCTTTATTAATCAATATTTTATAGTAGACATATTAAGACGTAAATAGAAGAAGAAATTGTTCAGTTAAGTCTATTTATAAAGAAACGCTGAAATTTTTTTTTCACATACTTTCAAATAACTTTAGAAACTGAAAGCAGACCTATCAAAACCCAAAGTAACTTAAATTTGAAGATCTGACATGACCAAGAGTAACTTACAAAAAAACTCACAACAGCTGCAAATAGGTTTTTTATTTACACCAAATTAAATTTTTGGCAAAAGTGTCTATGGATGGGACAAAATCAACTACCTTAAAGATGTGATTGGAGGTGCAGTTGAACAATCATTGAAAACCCTATTTTTGTGACAAAAATAAAGTAAAAGACAAAACTGACTCACTTCCAAACCTTTGTATTGTTAATGTTCTCGAATTTGTGTCTTTTAACACCACTACAAAGGCATAAGAGAGAGTATTAAGATATATATTCATAGTGATGACTTGAATTTTGTTGAAGTAGTTGAAGTATGAAGTTATTTCTCCTTGAATAAAACTATCTTTCAGTATTTCTGTATTCCTATATGAATAAGGGTGTATATATAAGTGCAATTAGATGTGTTTCTGGCAACTATAATGTGTATATGGATGGGACAGAAGCATAGAGTGTAAACCGACTAGATTTCCAAACAAAGCACCAATCTTTCATATATCAAAAGCTAGACTCCTGTTTGATAACACATAAAAACAAGCAACTTTAACACAGCATTTCAACAAAGTAACAAACAATTTATTGTGGTACGTTTCTTATTGGTCTTTTTTTTGGTTGGTGTAACAGGTTTACTTTTGTTTTCTTCTGCTTTCTTAGCTCTTTGTTTTCGCTATCGCTCACACTCTTTCTTCCTATGCTTGTCTGTTGCTCTTTTATCACCCTTTCTCTGCTGACTAGCTAACTGTCTGTTTTTCCTATTTCTTTCTGCATGTCTTTGTTTCAGCTCATCATATCTATCTCCCCGCTCGGGTTTCAGTTTTGCACAGTAACGCTGCATTCTTAGGATTTTCAGACTTATTCCTGTTGTCTGTTCATTTCCTTCCTTTTCCTCTTCTGTTTTTCTTCTTTTAGTGTTCTCATCACCCTGTATATCCTCTATGTTCTTCCTTTTTAGTTCACCTGAAAGGGTCATGTGAGCTATTGCCATCACTTGGCGTCCGTTGTCCATCCGTAAACATTTCAATCTTCTTCTAGAGAACCACTGAAGCAAATGGGACCAAACGTGGCAGGAATGTTCATTTGCATGGTCTAACCAAGTGTTGTTACTCTCGTTACGATCGGTTATCCAACATGGCTGCCAGGGGCCATAAAAGCCTCTGATTGGCTGAAATTTTTAATGATCTTCTTCTCCGATACTACATGGAGGATGGAATTGAAAATTGTCATGAATGATAATTGCAAGCTGCTAACGTGTTGTTACTTTTTGGACCGATTGAAAATCCAAGATGGCTGCCAGCGGGGGACATAATTTAATATAGCGACCCTATGGGAAATATGTAAAACAAACTTCTTTTCAAGAACCACTGGATGGATTGGAACCATACTTGGCAGAAATGTTCCTTGCAAGGTCCTTATCAAGTGTTGTTACTTTTTGTTCCGATCGGTCATCCAACATGGCTGCCAGGGGCCATAAAAGCCTCTGATTGAACTTTATCAAGAATTTTACTGAAACAACTTTCTGTTTTACTACTTCTCAAAACATGTTGCTAGCCCAATTTAATTATCCACTGTGAAAACATTTTCTGACGTTAGCAAATATTCAAATAAAATATACTTATCTAGTACTGACAGATTCCATTTTATGTTGCAAACAAAATGTAATTAGGAGGTGCAAAGAGTAAGCAAAATATAAAGACTGAAAGCTGACAAAGATAGGATAGTGTATAATTATGTCTCCCCTTCGAACGAAGGGAGACATATTGTTTTAGTCTGATTTTTTCTTCCGCTTCCGCTTCTTCTCAGCGAAGCTTGTCCGGACCATAACTTTTTTGTCCAGATAGGTCAATTATATTTGGTATGTGGGTGCATGACCATAAGGTGGTGTGTCGTGTACTGTCATGACCTTCATGGGACCTTGACCTTTGACCTCAAGGTCAAATAATTGTTTTTTAAATAATATCATTCAACTCATAATGTGTAACTTATTGTTGTACAGATGGCCGCATTAAGGGTAGACATAAGTTTTAGGTATCTAAAACAGTTCTTCCTAGTTGTAATCTATATCAATCGAGAAATCATATTACCTAGCCCTGTTGCCATATATATGTACATGAGCAGGAAGACAAGTCAAATAGGAGTGATGAAAAATATAACACTGAATGATACAGTGTGAAGAAAATTGCTGTGTGAAGAAAGAATGCTGCAGTGTGAAATAAAATGCAGTAATGCAAATAAGTGTGAAGTTTATATGGTGAAATTTTACCTTTTTTACTCATTGTCAGTAACCGCATCTTACGTTTATTACGTTCCTGAACTGTAAGTTTATTATTTTTTTCATCCTCCGCTGAAAATTACATTGTTAGATAAAGCACAAGTTGATTCATGCAAGTTAATTTCATGCCTATTGATTGATTGATTAGTTAGTGCTTAACGTCAACTTTCGCAATATTTCAGCTATATCGTGGCGTAATTTCATGCCTATTACAGTATTAGATAAATATATATGATATAAATATGATATATATTTCATGAACGACAGACCAAGTTCTTGTATAAAGCTATTTTTTATATACAACTATTAAAATTTTAAGATGCATCAAAAGAAATAGTTTGAAGACAAAGGGTGCAAACAATACAAAACTAATAATTTTGTGCCTACATGCACTACTTTTCCTAATAAGATTTCATGCTATTATACATTTTCATAATTAAAGAAAAATTAAAGTTCTAACTGTTTTATAACCTTGCGTCATTGTTCAAAGTTTGGTAGAAACACTGTCATTAAAATAAATGACAGAAATATAATTAACAGTATAAGGGAGATAATCCATACCTTTCTGTTTCAAATGTATCATTGACCTCTTCATGTGTTCTATAAGGTCAAACTTGCTGACCTCTGAATCTATAGTAAGGTCCCACATAGACAGACTATCAGGTGTTAAGATTGGTGAATCATAAATATCAGAAGGAGCAAAAGACAGGGTAGAATCTGTGTCAGAATCCTGAAATTCAAAAAACTAAATTTTTGCACATCACTTTCAACAATATTTCAGTTACATTGTGGTTGTCAGTTTTTATTAGTTGAAAAAGACATAAAATATCTGCAGAAAACCATCAACTTGCACAAAGTGACTGACAAACTTAATCAAATCATGATTTGTTGGATATATCTCGCTGTGTGCGTATGTACAGGTAAACTTGACCATGTGATTAAGAACCCCTTTTCACACTTGAAAATGTAAGATATTGTACAAGTAGATATTTTTATGTGACAGTGATATGTATATTACACATTTTGACAGATACGATGTATGTGTGAAATGTACACCCTTTGTGAATATCTTTAGCAATTAATGTCATACAGCAAATTATGCAAGTTGCAAGAAAATTATACTGAAAGAACTGTTTTTCTTTTAAATTACAACCCTTCCCATTCCCTTCAACCCCACCTAAAACAAAATATCCTATAGTATACATATATATATATATATATATATATATATATATTTAAATTGAAGTTAAAAATTAAGTTGGATCAACATTTAAATTAAAACTGATATATCCTAGAATACCTATTATTCGTACACATAATAATGTTCATGTAAAAAATCATTTCAGAATTGATTTTTATCTAACCAAATTAACTTTTCTATTAAGCAAATATATGCCTTTTAATCCATAAATAATATGGGATTCTAATGTTTCTTCTGACATCTATGTAAGAGTTTGTTTACATGTGATCCCATTTTTAGAACAGATGACGTCATACCCTATTTTTGCACACCTAAAAAATTAGGCTTTGAAATAATAGTTTTTAGAGCATATATATGTTGAGATTGTTTCCAATAAATCATTTAAGACATATTTCTTTATGTTAATTTGTTTTACAGATTGTTTTTTTTGTCATCATGGAGATGTATCTCATATCAGTACAAATATTGACATGATATATTGCAAATTTAATTGTTTTTGTCATTAATTTGTGTCAGTTTGATTTAATTTTGATTTCATTGTTTTTAAACTTTGTTATGTTTGAGTGTTTTAATTTTTTCCTTGTTTTTAAATTGTTTTTTTAAAACAAACTGGAAGTACAAGTTAATCATTTTATTAAATATTAATAAAGATATCATGATTTCAGTACTAATAACTCTTGCAGTGGGGGCATAAAAATCCATCACCTTTCCTGATCACACATTTTTCAGTAGAGTAGATCAAATGAACCCAGTGTTTACATTTGTAGCCATTTCGTGAATATTAAATATGGGTTCTCTCCGACTTCTTTTTGGGGTGAATAGTTTGCATACACAGCACTTTTCATCATCTCTTATTTGATTTGCATCCTCAGAATCAGATTCAGAAGTGTTATTGGTATTTGTAAGTTGCTGTCTTTATGTTTAAGATTTTTAATTTATTGTTAATAACAGTCATTGAATTTATGGTGCTTTAGATGATTTTTTTCTTGTTGTCAATAACGTCAGTTACTGATTTTTCCCAATTTTGACACCATTTTCATAAATCTGTCGTGTACGGTATAAGGAACAAGCAATTTTTAAATGCAATTTATCATTTGTTTGGCCTATTTACACAGTAAGTGCACATGTGATTCAGATGCTAATGACAACAAAAATGGTGTATCAGGAGTGATATTTGAAGTGTGATGTGTTTGATTGAAAAACGATGGATATAAACTATTTATTTATTTGGGGTTAAAGAAAACAGTAGGTTTTAAGATGTTTGATAAATATAGTCATAATACATGCTTGATATGCATTTTCTTCTTTTGAAATACAGTTACTTTCTTTCATTTCAAGGCTCTTTGAATTTCGGCAAAAGCGACGTAAAAATGCATTTTTGTAGCACATACGGTGCAGTTGAAAATTTGTACGAATTTACGGTATTAACGAAATTAGGGTAACTGACGATAAGTATCCTTCACCTATCTACAATTTTCTGAAATAATCTTATGAAATTTAAATACATGTAATTTCAAACAGAGATTATTTGCCTAGAAACAAATAGACAGGGTCTTTACCATTGCTGAACATTAAAATTCAATTTGACGATACTACTATGTAACTGTTACACTTACACTATCACTGTCTCCATCACTGTCAGAATTACCTGTCTTACCCTCCAAGAATTCTTGTGTAAACTTCTTGTCAGGAAATGGAACCTGAAAAACATCATAAAAAATTGAAAGATGATAGAATAAGTTTTATTACATATGTAGCCATGAAATACTGACATTTCCAGATGAAATAAAAAACGGTATTTCACTCAGTGAAATATAAATGTTTATTTCAGTGTGACGTCACACAAACAAACATCGAAACAATGGAAAATATTACTGAGCATCAGACAATGGAAAACAAGTTCCTTTTTGAAATGTCTAATAAACTAGAGGCTCAGTGGGCTGAGCCAGTGTCGCTCACCTTTCATTCTGCTTTTGAGGAAACTTAATACAGAACCTTCCATACATGTAGATGCTTCCTACCCAATTTCGGTTCATATGGTTAAGCAGTTTCAAAGGAGAAGATTTTTTAGAAATCAACCAATCAGAAACAAGAATTGCATGTGGTGGTCATGTTTGTTAACCGATCGGGACAAAATGAGCAATCTTCATAGAGGACATTCCATAGATGCTTCCTACCAAGTTTCGGTGGTAGCCATGTTTGCTAACCGATCGGGACGAAATGAGCAATCTTCATAGAGGACATTCCATAGATGCTTCCTACCAAGTTTCGGTTCATTTGGCCAAGCGGTTTCAGAGCAGAAGATTTTTTTAAATCGGCCAATCGGAAACAAGAATTGCCTGTGGTGGCCATGCTTGGTAATGGATCATAACAAAATGTGCACTCTTTAGAGAGGACCTTCCATAGATGCTTCCTACCAAGTTTCAGTTCAATTGGCTGAGGATTTTCCGAGGAGAAGATTAAAATGTGAAAAGTAAACAGATGACAGACGACGACACCAAGTGATGGCAAAAGCTCATATTGCCTTTGGCAAGGTTTGCTAAAAAGAATATTAAAATGTGAATACCTACTTGTAATGTATAGAATAAACATGTTACACTATATCAGCATTATTTAATTTCTAAGGGCAAGAGTTATCTTTCTTTTAACAGTTTAGGCAAGAGGAGAGGAGAAGATTTTTTAGAAATCAACCAATCAGAAACAAGAATTGCCTGTGGCGGCCATGTTTGTTAACCGATTGGAACAAAATGAGCAATCTTTATAGAGGACCTCCCATAGATGCTTCTTACCAAGTTTCGGTTCATTTGGCAAAGCAGTTTCAGAGGAGAAGATTTTTTAAAATCGACCAATCAGAAACAAGAATTGCCTGTGGCGGCCATGTTTGTTAATGGGTCGGGACAAAATGTATAATCTTTAGAGAGGACCTTCTATAGATGCTTCATACCAAGTTTCAGTTCATTTGGCTGAGGGGTTTCAGAGGAGAAGATTAAAATGTGAAAAGTTAACTAAGGACGGATGCCAAGTGATGGCAAAAGCTCACATTGCCTTTGGCAAGGTGAGCTAAAAAGCATAAATATCTATGTAATAAACAGTATAATTACTCTTGCTATTCAAATAACAAAAATTAGTGTGCTAGAATTGAAGACTTGTATAATTGCTCTTACTATTCAAATGACAAAAATAAATCACTCGTAACCGAACAATTCACTCATCGGCGTTAGTGGTTGACTTTAGTGTGTTACAAATGAAAACTTATTTTGCTTAAATTTGCTCAAAAATGTAAAAATTTAAATATTATATATTATACGCAAAAAAATTCTGTAATTTTCAAGAAAATATTGTTAAGTTCGTAAATAACATTTTCAAAATTTTTCCACATTCTACACCACTTGTAACATGAATGCATTCTTTTCATTTGATCTTTTTATGGTTTATTTACCAGAATGTAAGCAACAGCTAAGAACTATGAAATAATACATGCAGATACGAGATATAGCACACTTTAAACCAGGGCTGTAATTTTATTACTCTCGGAGAGCCGTGCAATAATCAACGACCTAGATGTGATAATTGCATGGCTTCAAGTTACAAATCATTTATACCACGGTTTTCCGAGTTAAAAGTTTAAATAATCTCACACTTATTGTTCGATTGTGTAACCGTTTAACTCGGAGCACCCTGGTATAAATTTTACTTAAACAGCATAACATTTACTCAAGTTAATAAATAATGGCATAACTCTTTTGTTCAACTAAAATACTATAACAGTACATATGAACTACCACTTAAAACAAAATATAATAAAAGACATTTTAATATCAATTAAACTTTGCACTCACAAGATAATTTTCCATTGTAACTGGTTCTGGATGGAAGATACTGCCTTCATATAAAACATACTGTTCTTCAGATATGTGAGATTCTGAAAATTAAATTAAATTGAACATATTTGGATTTAAGCCTAGTACAACTGCATATCTAATTGAGCGTGCATGGCACGTTCTGTAATAGTCTTCATCAGATAAGGTCATATTCAAAAGATTGAGATCCAAAAAATTTGATCCAAATAATTTAAAACTCTTTGGGAGAAAGAAACCAAAAGCCATAAAGGGATAGTCAAATGTGACTAGAGTTGCCTATGCCTAAGGGAGATCAACATTTAATATCATACAAAATCTTTTATCAGCCAATAAATAAAGCTGGATAAACCTATTACTGTATTACCTTTATCACATGTATCCTCTTCAGATATGTCTTTTATTTGAGGGTAAACTGAAAAAATAAAATGAATACAATCACAGTTTGTTTGAGTGACCATTTCATGACATTGCAAGGCTAAAAATCTTACCCAAACACCTGTAGTTTCATGTGAAATTATTGAACAACTATCACTGAAACTGCAAATGAGCAAATCAATTATGTTGTGATGTAAAAGGAGTTAATGCAGTGGAACAGATTAGATAACTAGGAAGAACTGTTTTAGATACCTAAAACTTATGTCTCCCCTTAATGGCCCGGACAAGAAAATACTATTTAAAAAACAATTATTTGACCTTGAGGTCAAAGGTCAAGGTCTCACGAAGGTCATTACGGTATGGGACACACTGCCTAATGGTCATGCACCCACATACCAAATATAATTGATCTATCTGGAAAGAAAAAAAATTTATGGTCCAGACAAGCTTCGCTGAGAAGAAGCAGAAGAAGCGGAAGCAGAAGAAGCGGCATCTTCGCTAGCCAAGGGTTACTATTCGGGTCCCCCTTCTCTCCACCCTTGGCGTATCTAGAATACATTTTGAGGATTCACGCTTTAATATTTCATTGGTTACGGCTACCGGTACACGTATCCAATCAGAAGATGTTTTACACGGAGCACATGTTATCGACGAAATGTAAGCAAAGATGCCACTTCCCGTTTTGGTTCCAATGAAAACATCTTTCCTGTCTGCCAAAGCTTTGAAACTTTTCATTTGGTTGACAGTAAGTGCTTTCAAATTAAATTTATCACAAATAAGTTTTTCTTCACTGGGCGCTGCCATTTTCAACTCTCCAACATACGTATAACAAAACGATTATGATTGGCTGGCGATGACGACTTTCTAAGGGGCGCAACTTCGATAAACCACCAGGTGGCATTGCGTGCGAATTTCAAAATGTATTCTAGATCCGCCAAGGGTGGAGAGAAGGGGGACCCGAATCGTAACCCTTGGCTAGCGAAGATGAAGAAGTGGAAGCAGAAGAAAAAAATCAGACTAAAACAATATGTCTCCCTTCGTTCGAAGGGGAGACATAATTATTGACCACAAGACCACAATATTGTCAGATTAGTTTGGTTTATGGTGTTTAACTCCACTTTCAACAATATTTCAGTTATATCGTGGCAGTCAGTTTTATTGATGGAGGAAACTGGAGTACCCGGAGAAAACCACCGACCTGCTGCAAGTCACTGACAAACTTTATCACATAATGTTGTATCAAGTACACCTCACCTGAACGAGATTCAAACAAATTTAGTGGTGATATGGACTGATTGCACAGGTAGTTATAAATCCAACTACCTTACAATCATGACCATGTTCGCTCCTGTCAGATTGGAGCCATGATGTACTTTTCAATGGTATCTAAAAGTGTGACTTGTTGATTAATATATTTATTTATTGTAACTTTGGACATTATTCTTTTGATCTCACAGTGTCAAATATTGGCAGTATCAACAAACTTACTCTGATATTGGAAATTATTGCTCAGCGTGACATCAAACATATTATATGATGTTACTGATAAAAAACAATTATGTCAGTTTTGATGGTCTTGACATATATTTTGTCCTTTTTCTTTTGGCCATTGTGCTGTTTGTCCTTCTTCCATTTACAGATTTTGATTACCCCTTTTGTTATCTTCAAACTCTTATTATCACTAGTGATAATTTCCATCTCGGCCTTCAAAACTGCCGTTATTTTATATATCAATTCCTATAAAAAATCTCTAAAAAACTTGTATGATATCACAGGTATATTTCAATTAAGATACAAGACATGTAATTTTTCTTTCTATACCAACCTTTATTGTGATCTATAATATAAAGATGGTTTTTGAATGCCACCAGTAAGTTTGGTTGGTTGTCAATGAAGCAAGCAGAAGATAAGGTAGCTCCCTCTTCATCTAAACATATCTCTCTAAGCAGCACTTTAAATTCATCCCAGATTTTTATCATGCCATTGTCACTGAAAATAAAGTTGCAAGAACAAGGTACAGCATAATAATAACTAGATTTTATCTTCTTTTATCTAGAGTTTCTGCAACAGTTACCATATTTTCTTAGTGTAAACATTATTCTACAGGTGTCTAACAATTATGAATAAAATCATCAACAATCAGTTTCTGAAACAAGCAGACTCTTATATAAATCTGTCTCTTTATTTTCTGAAATTTTGAAGTAAAAAGCTTTGGCCTAGAGTTAATAAAAAATGGTAACAGAAAATCAACTACTGGGAACACCAATATTATATATTTGTAAAACAATAATAGATACTAGATATTAATCCAAAAAGGAACAACCATGTTCAAATTTCATACTGGTATGAAACACAATGAATTTGGTATAGATTATCCAAGTAACCTAACATTATATAATATTGATCTATTGGTACCAGAGGAAAAGATTAATACAGTGAAAGGGACAACCGTTATCGTGATCGTATGGTAGTTGGATTTATAACTACCTGTGCAATCAGTGTCTATCACCACTAAAGTTGTGAGTTTGAATCCTGCCCAGGCAAGGTATACTTGATACAACATTTTTCAGTAACTTGCGACAGGTCGATGGTTTTCTCCTGATACTCCGGTTTCTTCTACCAATAAAACTGATTGCCACGATATAACTGAAATATTGTTGAAAGTGGCATTAAACACCATAAACAAACTAACCTTAATAAAGTGAAACCTGTCTAAACTGAACCTTCTAGAGACTAACTTTTTTTGTTAGGATTAGACAGGTTTTCAGTTTACACAGGTTAAATTAACAAATATTTCTACATTGGGACTTTATTTAATATATTGTTTATACAGGATATCAGTTAACTAAAGAGTTCAGCTTAGATGCTTCATTGTACGAATTATGAGAGACATTATACTTACCTACAAGAGCAGAATATTTTGACAGAAATAGACCCATCAACTGATACTATTTTACTCCTGTGTTCTACTTGTTTTTTAGGAAGAACATCTTCTCTCTTAGGTTCTACTGCAAATTATATATGAAAACATTTTGAATATGAATATGTAATTTTGAGTGATATTTTCTCTTCCAATATTAATCTGATTATAAATGTGTACATTTCTAAGTTTGTTTTTAAGTAAAAATATAGTCATTCGAAACAGGAGGATATAATGATACAGACAGCGGTTTGTAGTGTAGCCTTAGTTCAGATATATACAAAAGAATTTAATTTGAGCTGTAAGATATTCAATACATTGAATAAAGGTTTACTCAATTTTTTTTAAACATTATTTTACAAACAGTTTATTACAAATCTAGATCTTTGGCCTAAAGTTCATGATAAAGAATAATATATATTTACGCTTAGCTTTACACAGTCCTGGATCTTCAGCTGGCTCTAACATATAATGGTTCAGATGCCCACTTTCATGTCCAGTCATAAAAGATAAGTTCTAAAATAAAAGGAATGGCATTGTTCTTTTCTGATCAATAAAACGGATAATATGAAGCAGCCGGCCGCGATACTGGTACTACAATACTGGTAACACAATACTGGTAATACCAGTATTTTACCAGTATCTTCCAGTATCTGCAATACTGGTACAGATACTGGTAAATACTAGTATCCCAGTATCTTCCAGAATTTTCCAGTATCTGCAATACTAGAAGATACTGGTCATTGCCAAAATATGAGTATTGTAGATACCGGAAGATTCTGGGAAATACTGGTAATACCAGTATTGCAGATACTGGAAGATTCTGGAAAATACTGGTAATACCAGTATTGCAGATACTGGAAGATTCTGGAAAATACTGGTAATACCAGTATTGCAGATACTGGAAAATACTGGTTATACCAGTATTGCAGATATTGGAAGATTAGGTAGAATTCCGGTTAACCCGAGTTTTTATGTCTACATTATACTAAAAGAATTGAATATAATTCATACTCATACGTCATTTCTGCTGTACATAGCATAAGAGGCAAAAGCCCTGTAATGTCAAAATATTTTGTATGGTCCCGTAGAGTTTGATATATATTGGTAAGGTAATTTGACATGACTGGGCGGAGCCTAATACTAACGGTAAATACAATGAGCTGTGATTTACAGTTAGAATTAGGCTCTGCCCACTCGTGTCAAATTACCAGATACTAGAGTTTCCAGTATTGTGTGTTTTACAATACTAGTATTACCAGTATTGCTGGATGAAGAATACTGGAACTTCCAGTATTGTGTGTTTTACAATACTAGTATTACCAGTATTGTTGGATGAAGAATACTGGAGCTTCCAGTATCGTGTGTTTTACAATACTAGTATTACCAGTATTGTTGGATGAAGAATACTGGGGCTTCCGGTATTGTGTATAGATCAACGATTCTGGTATTCCAGTATTGTAAATGCACGATACTGGTACATCCAGTATTGTATATATACGATACTGGTATTACCAGTATTGTAACATTACAATACTGGTATTTCTAGTATTTCCAGTATTGTGAATATTATAATACTGGTAACACCAGTATTGTAAATATTACAATACTGGTAATACCAGTATCACGGCCGGCTGCTTCATATTATCCAATAAAACCTCTAACTTTGCTCCTGTCAACTGTATTTTTGTTAACGTTACCAGTTCAGATATGTTTTCAAATATCAAAGAAAATGCTACATTGTATTTTAAAGTCAACAAGAGCCTTGCAAAGAGTGTATTGAGGACCAGTAAAAGTATTTTTTGTTCTAGTGATATGGTTTACATAGCTGACTTGACATTGTCCTCGCAGTTTTTGTCCTGTTCAACACAGTTGTACCAACCATGATATGCATTATTCTAGCTTAACTAGTGAAATATGTATCATACAACATTGTTCTAACTGCCTAGAGGTGATATTTATAATTCTTGTGTGTGTTTAAAGGAGAGGCAGCGATTGTACTTACTATTCTAACATAACTAGTGATATCAGTATCACAGTAGATTTCATGACGTAATTCTAACTGAGGTAGTATGAAGGTGTGTGTGTGTGTGGGTGGGATGGACATGGAGTTGTTGTACTTACTATTCTAACATAACTAGTGATATCAGTATCACAGTAGATTTCATGACGTAATTCTAACTGAGGTAGTATGAAGGTGTGTGTGTGTGTGGGTGGGATGGACATGGAGTTGTTGTACTTACTATTCTAACATAACTAGTGATATCAGTATCACAGTAGATTTCATGACGTAATTCTAACTGAGGTAGTATGAAGGTGTGTGTGGGTGGAGGGATGGACATGGAGTTGTTGTACTTACTATTCTAACATAACTAGTGATATCAGTATCACAGTAGATTTCATGATGTAATTCTAACTGAGGTAGTATGAAGGTGTGTGTGTGTGTGGGTGGGATGGACATGGAGTTGTTGTACTTACTATTCTAACATAACTAGTGATATCAGTATCACAGTAGATTTCATGATGTAATTCTAACTGAGGTAGTATGAAGGTGTGTGTGTGTGTGGGTGGGATGGACATGGAGTTGTTGTACTTACTATTCTAACATAACTAGTGATATCAGTATCACAGTAGATTTCATGATGTAATTCTAACTGAGGTAGTATGAAGGTGTGTGTGTGTGTGGGAGGGATGGACATGGAGTTGTTGTACTTACTATTCTAACATAACTAGTGATATCAGTATCACAGTAGATTTCATGATGTAATTCTAACTGAGGTAGTATGAAGGTGTGTGTGTGTGGGAGGGATGGACATGGAGTTGTTGTACTTACTAGTCTAACATAACTAGTGATATCAGTATCACAGTAGATTTCATGATGTAATTCTAACTGAGGTAGTATGAAGGTGTGTGTGTGTGTGGGTGGGATGGACATGGAGTTGTTGTACTTACTAGTCTAACATAACTAGTGATATCAGTATCACAGTAGATTTCATGATGTAATTCTAACTGAGGTAGTATGAAGGTGTGTGTGTGTGTGGGTGGGATGGACATGGAGTTGTTGTACTTACTATTCTAACATAACTAGTGATATCAGTATCACAGTAGATTTCATGACGTAATTCTAACTCAGGTAGTATGAAGGTGTGTGTGTGTGTGGGTGGGATGGACATGGAGTTGTTGTACTTACTATTCTAACATAACTAGTGATATCAGTATCACAGTAGATTTCATGACGTAATTCTAACTGAGGTAGTATGAAGGTGTGTGTGTGTGTGGGTGGGATGGACATGGAGTTGTTGTACTTACTATTCTAACATAACTAGTGATATCAGTATCACAGTAGATTTCATGACGTAATTCTAACTGAGGTAGAATGAAGGTGTGTGTGGGTGGAGGGATGGACATGGAGTTGTTGTACTTACTAGTCTAACATAACTAGTGATATCAGTATCACAGTAGATTTCATGATGTAATTCTAACTGAGGTAGTATGAAGGTGTGTGTGTGTGTGGGTGGGATGGACATGGAGTTGTTGTACTTACTATTCTAACATAACTAGTGATATCAGTATCACAGTAGATTTCATGATGTAATTCTAACTGAGGTAGTATGAAGGTGTGTGTGTGTGTGGGTGGGATGGACATGGAGTTGTTGTACTTACTATTCTAACATAACTAGTGATATCAGTATCACAGTAGATTTCATGATGTAATTCTAACTGAGGTAGTATGAAGGTGTGTGTGTGTGTGGGAGGGATGGACATGGAGTTGTTGTACTTACTATTCTAACATAACTAGTGATATCAGTATCACAGTAGATTTCATGATGTAATTCTAACTGAGGTAGTATGAAGGTGTGTGTGTGTGGGAGGGATGGACATGGAGTTGTTGTACTTACTAGTCTAACATAACTAGTGATATCAGTATCACAGTAGATTTCATGATGTAATTCTAACTGAGGTAGTATGAAGGTGTGTGTGTGTGTGGGTGGGATGGACATGGAGTTGTTGTACTTACTAGTCTAACATAACTAGTGATATCAGTATCACAGTAGATTTCATGATGTAATTCTAACTGAGGTAGTATGAAGGTGTGTGTGTGTGTGGGTGGGATGGACATGGAGTTGTTGTACTTACTATTCTAACATAACTAGTGATATCAGTATCACAGTAGATTTCATGACGTAATTCTAACTCAGGTAGTATGAAGGTGTGTGTGTGTGTGGGAGGGATGGACATGGAGTTGTTGTACTTACTATTCTAACATAACTAGTGATATCAGTATCACAGTAGATTTCATGATGTAATTCTAACTGAGGTAGTATGAAGGTGTGTGTGTGTGGGAGGGATGGACATGGAGTTGTTGTACTTACTAGTCTAACATAACTAGTGATATCAGTATCACAGTAGATTTCATGATGTAATTCTAACTGAGGTAGTATGAAGGTGTGTGTGTGTGTGGGTGGGATGGACATGGAGTTGTTGTACTTACTATTCTAACATAACTAGTGATATCAGTATCACAGTAGATTTCATGATGTAATTATAACTGAGGTAGTATGAAGGTGTGTGTGTGTGTGGGAGGGATGGACATGGAGTTGTTGTACTTACTATTCTAACATAACTAGTGATATCAGTATCACAGTAGATTTCATGATGTAATTCTAACTGAGGTAGTATGAAGGTGTGTGTGTGTGGGAGGGATGGACATGGAGTTGTTGTACTTACTAGTCTAACATAACTAGTGATATCAGTATCACAGTAGATTTCATGATGTAATTCTAACTGAGGTAGTATGAAGGTGTGTGTGTGTGTGGGTGGGATGGACATGGAGTTGTTGTACTTACTATTCTAACATAACTAGTGATATCAGTATCACAGTAGATTTCATGATGTAATTCTAACTGAGGTAGTATGAAGGTGTGTGTGTGTGTGGGAGGGATGGACATGGAGTTGTTGTACTTACTAGTCTAACATAACTAGTGATATCAGTATCACAGTAGATTTCATGATGTAATTCTAACTGAGGTAGTATGAAGGTGTGTGTGTGTGGGAGGGATGGACATGGAGTTGTTGTACTTACTAGTCTAACATAACTAGTGATATCAGTATCACAGTAGATTTCATGATGTAATTCTAACTGAGGTAGTATGAAGGTGTGTGTGTGTGTGGGTGGGATGGACATGGAGTTGTTGTACTTACTAGTCTAACATAACTAGTGATATCAGTATCACAGTAGATTTCATGATGTAATTCTAACTGAGGTAGTATGAAGGTGTGTGTGTGTGTGGGTGGGATGGACATGGAGTTGTTGTACTTACTATTCTAACATAACTAGTGATATCAGTATCACAGTAGATTTCATGACGTAATTCTAACTCAGGTAGTATGAAGGTGTGTGTGTGTGTGGGAGGGATGGACATGGAGTTGTTGTACTTACTATTCTAACATAACTAGTGATATCAGTATCACAGTAGATTTCATGATGTAATTCTAACTGAGGTAGTATGAAGGTGTGTGTGTGTGGGAGGGATGGACATGGAGTTGTTGTACTTACTAGTCTAACATAACTAGTGATATCAGTATCACAGTAGATTTCATGATGTAATTCTAACTGAGGTAGTATGAAGGTGTGTGTGTGTGTGGGTGGGATGGACATGGAGTTGTTGTACTTACTATTCTAACATAACTAGTGATATCAGTATCACAGTAGATTTCATGATGTAATTATAACTGAGGTAGTATGAAGGTGTGTGTGGGTGGGAGGGATGGACATGGAGTTGTTGTACTTACTAGTCTAACATAGCTAGTGATATCAGTATCACAGTAGATTTCATGATGTAATAACTGAGGTAGTATGAAGGTGTGTGTGTGTGTGGGTGGGATGGACATGGAGTTGTTGTACTTACTAGTCTAACATAGCTAGTGATATCAGTATCACAGTAGATTTCATGACGTAATTCTAACTGAGGTAGTATGAAGGTGTGTGTGTGTGGGTGGGATGGACATGGAGTTGTTGTACTTACTATTCTAACATAACTAGTGATATCAGTATCACAGTAGATTTCATGATGTAATTCTAACTGAGGTAGTATGAAGGTGTGTGTGTGTGTGGGTGGGATGGACATGGAGTTGTTGTACTTACTAGTCTAACATAACTAGTGATATCAGTATCACAGTAGATTTCATGAAGTAATTCTAACTGAGGTAGTATGAAGGTGTGTGTGGGTGGAGGGATGGACATGGAGTTGTTGTACTTACTAGTCTAACATAACTAGTGATATCAGTATCACAGTAGATTTCATGATGTAATTCTAACTGAGGTAGTATGAAGGTGTGTGTGTGTGTGGGTGGGATGGACATGGAGTTGTTGTACTTACTAGTCTAACATAACTAGTGATATCAGTATCACAGTAGATTTCATGATGTAATTCTAACTGAGGTAGTATGAAGGTGTGTGTGTGTGTGGGTGGGATGGACATGGAGTTGTTGTACTTACTATTCTAACATAACTAGTGATATCAGTATCACAGTAGATTTCATGATGTAATTATAACTGAGGTAGTATGAAGGTGTGTGTGGGTGGGAGGGATGGACATGGAGTTGTTGTACTTACTAGTCTAACATAGCTAGTGATATCAGTATCACAGTAGATTTCATGATGTAATTCTAACTGAGGTAGTATGAAGGTGTGTGTGTGTGTGGGTGGGATGGACATGGAGTTGTTGTACTTACTAGTCTAACATAACTAGTGATATCAGTATCACAGTAGATTTCATGATGTAATTATAACTGAGGTAGTATGAAGGTGTGTGTGTGTGGGTGGGATGGACATGGAGTTGTTGTACTTACTATTCTAACATAACTAGTGATATCAGTATCACAGTAGATTTCATGATGTAATTCTAACTGAGGTAGTATGAAGGTGTGTGTGTGTGTGGGTGGGATGGACATGGAGTTGTTGTACTTACTATTCTAACATAGCTAGTGATATCAGTATCACAGTAGATTTCATGAAGTAATTCTAACTGAGGTAGTATGAAGGTGTGTGTGGGTGGGAGGGATGGACATGGAGTTGTTGTACTTACTAGTCTAACATAACTAGTGATATCAGTATCACAGTAGATTTCATGATGTAATTCTAACTGAGGTAGTATGAAGGTGTGTGTGTGTGTGGGTGGGATGGACATGGAGTTGTTGTACTTACTAGTCTAACATAACTAGTGATATCAGTATCACAGTAGATTTCATGACGTAATTCTAACTGAGGTAGTATGAAGGTGTGTGTGGGTGGAGGGATGGACATGGAGTTGTTGTACTTACTAGTCTAACATAACTAGTGATATCAGTATCACAGTAGATTTCATGACATAATTCTAACTGAGGTAGTATGAAGGTGTGTGTGTGGGTGGGAGGGATGGACATGGAGTTGTTGTACTTACTATTCTAACATAGCTAGTGATATTAGTATCACAGTAGATTTCATGAAGTAATTCTAACTGAGGTAGTATGAAGGTGTGTGTGTGTGTGGGTGGGATGGACATGGAGTTGTTGTACTTACTATTCTAACATAACTAGTGATATCAGTATCACAGTAGATTTCATGACATAATTCTAACTGAGGTAGTATCCAGATTTGTACCATCATCAGCTCCTTTGTTCTGGATAACGTAATCAGTGAATGGTGGTTTTCATCATGTTTCATATCATATATCTGAAATTATACAAATAGGAAGGTTATGATTAACATGATTAAAAAATTCTTGCTGTCAGCAAAAACTTTTTAAAATTATTTGGCTTTAAAAATCTTTTGACTGAGCATACCTGGCAAAGGTTATTCCAGAAATGTGCTGTGCACAATAAATTAAATATGTATGTGTTTATCATTATAAATACAAAAGTTAACAACCACATCAGTGGCGTAATGGTTAGCGTGCTCGTCTCGTGTTGGTATTCGTTGCTTCTCCGCTAAGCACATGGCATTAAGGTGTAAGAGCAAAGACTGGTTGGCTCAGAATCAGAATAATGTGCCCGAATGGAGTGACATGTCTACCCGTGGACTGTTGTTTCAGTGAGCTAGCACTAAAAAAATCCAATTCAGCCTGTTGGTCTAGAACAAAGCGGACCACGTCATCATATCATTATAAATTAACTTGTTCTCGCCATGATATAGCTGAAAAATTGCTGAATTGGCATTAAATAACAATCACTAACAAAAGTTAATAGGTCTACTACATCAGATATCATCAGCAACGTAAAATTGGGTTTCTATAAAAAGCTGTCCGTTTCTTGCTTTTTAGTGCGTTCTTTGCACTGTAATTTATTTCTCAGTCTAAAATCACATGCCACATTATTGGGATTAGGATTATAGGTGTTTACTGCCACTCTCAACAATATTTCAGTTACATTATGAATCAAATCATATCTTTGCAGGAAAACCAGAGTATCCGTTTGGCATCTTCAAACCCTTCTTGAGACAGAAATTATATCTAGTATCTGACAGGACAAGCTGTGATACTAGTGATAATGTAAGTCAAGATCTTCAAAACTGACCTTATTATTTTTATGGGTAACATTATGTTGTAATGTATTTGACGTCATAGTGACTAATAATTTTCAGTACAAAAATGTATCAGAGTCAGATCTTTGAAAAATGTCCACATTACTGATAAAGATAAATACAGAAATGGGCATCTGGTGTACTAATGTTATTTTCTACGTTTATTAAATAAAACTTACAGCATCTTTAGAGGCTTTAAATTCCATGTATTTCTGTCCAATAATCACAGGGTCTGTAAACAATATCCTACCATCCTGAAAGATATCAGTATATCTTATAGACATACCATACTCATGGAATTGTTAAAAATATAAATCTCAAGTTATTATGCACTATTTGTTTCCCCTTTATGAGGTGCACATGATTTTTTAATTACAATTAACTATGAAAAGAAAGCTGTGATTGTGATGGTCAACAATTCCACCAATATCAATGAGACTAACAACTACATCTCAACTTTAAAGTCCTGGTTAGCCTATGGATGGCACAAAAGAGTTGCAGGGTTAATCTGGTTAATGGGATCCCAACCCTCCTCTTATTGATAATCTCCAATGGCAAAATAGGTATAAATAAACAATAAAAACCTGCACAGATTCAATGACACTCAAAAAGACTACACAGTATCACAAATATTAATGATAACATGAGCATGGACAGTACAATAGCTGGTCAGTGAATGCTCATAGTTATAATGATAACATGAGCATGGACAGTACAATAGCTGGTCAGTGAATGCTCATAGTTATAATAATAACATGAGCATGGACAGTACAATAGCTGGTCAGTGAATGCTCATAGTTATAATAATAACATGAGCATGGACAGTACATAGCTGGTCAGTGAATGCTCATAGTTATAATGATAACATGAGCATGGACCGTACAATAGCTGGTCAGTGAATGCTCATAGTTATAATAATAACATGAGCATGGACAGTACAATAGCTGGTCAGTGAATGCTCATAGTTATAATGATAACATGAGCATGGACAGTACAATAGCTGGTCAGTGAATGCTCATAGTTATAATGATAACATGAGCATGGACAGTACAATAGCTGGTCAGTGAATGCTCATAGTTATAATGATAACATGAGCATGGACAGTACAATAGCTGGTTAGTGAATGCTCATAGTTATAATGATAACATGAGCATGGACAGTACAATAGCTGGTCAGTGAATGCTCATAGTTATAATGATAACATGAGCATGGACAGTACAATAGCTGGTCAGTGAATGCTCATAGTTATAATGATAACATGAGCATGGACAGTACAATAGCTGGTCAGTGAATGCTCATAGTTATAATGATAACATGAGCATGGACAGTACAATAGCTGGTTAGTGAATGCTCATAGTTATAATGATAACATGAGCATGGACAGTACAATAGCTGGTTAGTGAATGCTCATAGTTATAATGATAACATGAGCATGGACAGTACAATAGCTGGTCAGTGAATGCTCATAGTTATAATGATAATATGAGCATGGACAGTACAATAGCTGGTCAGTGAATGCTCATAGTTAACTGGCGATGTATCACACAGCTACACAACTGTTGTTACAGAAAATAATACATAAAACACAGTTCATATATCCAGTTTTTGTTAGTCTTATAATAAATAAAACTGTTTTGATAATTTTCTTACATGTCTGTTTTGCAGATGTTAGTATAATAAATAAAAAACATTTTTTTACTTCCTTTTTCTTTCCATAAGATCATACATATTTTTGGGGGGGTTATAAATTTGCCTTTGGGCCTGTCAATTTGATTGTTGCATACAATAGTGTAATGAAACTAAAACGTACCTCTAACCCCATCAGCAGGTAGTTATGACGCAGAGGACTACAAAATCCCTCGTCTGTCCACATTGTAGCTGGTGAGTTCAGGTTGCTAAGACTACAGCAGTTTGAGGCTGTCTCTGTACCTATACCATTCTCTGTAGCTCTGTGTGAAGGTCCTTTCCCTATGGCTGTGACTTTTGGGGTCCTAAACATTTTTATAATGTTGAATATTTTGTTACTCAAACAGGGTTAAGATGCATAGTAGACTTTAGTCTAACTAAAATTGGATTGTTCTCACATGCAGAGATAGAGCACTGATGCAATCTTATGAAGAGTACCATTATGGTGATATTTTAAATAAAATTAAGAGCTGATCAATTCTATGATGCACATCTTTAGGACAGAATATGCATCCTTGGTTACTGCAATTTAAAATGTCAAAAATTTAAAAACAATTTTTTTTTCTATTAGAAAACCATGTGTACATCTTATCCATTAATTATTGCTTTCTGTCACATTGAGAATTGCTGAACTAATTGTTTAAATCAAAGAAACTTTGAAGGATTCAACACACTATTTTTTCCAATTCAATGCCAGAACATATTTCCGTAATGTTGCATAATTTACAGTACTTCATATGAAAGCGGAACAATAGTCCATACTAACAATTAGATCATGATAAATGATAATAGTCAAATCAGGTCATTATTTCTAATTAGAATAGATTTAACATGTAAATGTCATCTGAAGGTGACCTTTTATGGGACTTTATTTCCAATATACCAGAAAAAAAGGGAGAATTTAAAGATCTTATTTTAAATAGTTATCATAGACAGTGCAATTCATATGGCCAATACGCACCAATAATTTTGAATAAACAAAATACTTTAATAACTATTATATTACAAATGGCATATGTCCTTAAATATCTAATACTTTACGACACAAGTATAATTTGCATAAAATCATGTTTTTTAAAATTTAATCATTAGTTGTTTTCGTCCATAGCAATTTTACTGACACCCTGCAACCTTTAAGGATGGAAATTGCATCAGTATGTCCATAAAAAATACAAAATATGTAAAATAATTAATATTCATATTCAGTGTGTCTAACAATGTCCAAAAATTGTGTTGCTTATTTTTCAAACATAAAACTAACAGTACTGATATTTAACAGATACATACGATAAATGTATAAATGTACAATAAAAGATAATTTTTATATTTTTGGTTATGAAACTGACCTGCTTCCTTGTCCATTTCCTTTCATAAATATGTGCTGCATTTCCAGAACATTGATCTCCCCGATCTTACAACATGGATCAGTTCTGAAAATATCAATTGTTCTGTCATTTATCTTGAATTCACAGTTGCTATAAGCAAATGGTCAAAAAATAAATAACAGTCAAACCTGCCCATGCGGTCAGCTCTATTAAGCCGTCACCTGTATTAAAAGGTCACATTTTCTTGTTCTGTCATAGATAATGTCCTTTGAATAGAACCTCTTTTAAGAGGTCACCTGTCTTCTAATGCCACTTTTTCTTTGTTCCTAAAGTGACCTCTTAATACAAGTTTGTTTGTTATCAATTAGGAGTCAAATTATCCCTTGATTTAATTTTTGTTCTCATTGTTTGAAAATCTGAATTCTACGGTATGATAAAACATTTTAAAAACAAATACTTTATGACAGTATAAAATCGTGTAAAGGATTACAAAATTATTTGAAGCTGAAATTCAGGGTTAGGGTTATGGTATTTAACACCACTTTCAACAATATTTCAGCTATATCGTGGCGGTCAGTTATATTGGTGTAAGAAACAAGAGTACCCGGAGAAAACCACCGACCCGTCACAAGTTATTAACAAACTTTATCACATACTGTTGTATTGCTGAAATTTAGGGCTGGAAATTTCATCTGCTGCTTACAAGATCTTTTCTCCCTCCATTATTGGAGAATTCTAATTATTTGTCATAGGTCACAACTCTTAGGACTTAGATTAGGACTAGATTGGTGAAACATACATATATGTGCAAGTAAGTGTAATAGTTGAAGAACGTCTTTCATTAGATAACAAACAGTCAGATGTAGATTGCAATTAGAATACTTCAATATTAGTCGTGGCAACAAGAATAAAAATAAGCACTTGAACGTAAATTCTAGAATCCAGCAGTCTCAGCACAAAACTGTCTACAAATGCATCTGGGCCATTATGGTAGTATGGTAGTTAGATTTATATCTACCAAAGCAATCAGTGCCTATCACCACTGAAGTTGTGAGTTTTAATCCCACTCATGCGAGATGTACTCAATACAACATTATGTGATAGAGTTTGTTAGTGACTTGCAACAGGTCGGTGGTTTTCTTCTGGCACTCCGGTTTCCTCCATCAATAAAACTGACTGCCCCGATATAACTGAAATATTGTTGAAAATGGCATTAAGCACCATAACCACCACCAACTTAAATGTTGTTTGTTTTCTTTTTAGAAATGAGAATGACTTAATCAGCCTACCTTGCAGTATAAACCCAAATCCTGGTAGGATTGATCAGGATATAAATAGCTGTGAATTCTCTACTGTAGCACACACTCAGTACTTTATGTAAGGGTAACAAATCAGGAGGTGGCACTGGTAAAACTGTTGTCAAATTCTTTCTGTTCACTCGAGAAAATAATTTTACACTGAAAAACAGAGACAAAATCAAATCGATCAGCATTAGGTAATATATAACGAAATTTCTCAAATAACAGTAAAACCCTACAATAATGTGCCTTATTTCCTTAGCAAACCAATATTTAAAAGGTACCTATTTCTCAACTATCATAGGCATGCCTCCCTGAATCTATTGATAGCAATTTTCAGTGATATTATAGTAACTATTATAAATGTTAATAAGGAACTACACCTTAATAATACATTCTATCTTAAAAACAATTTAATTTAAAATATACCAACACACATATTAAATAATAAATTGAAAAACAAAAAATACCACAATGTCTGAAAATATTCCAAAATCCAATCAGAAAATTGTAGAGACAAAATGGCTACCACTAACACACACATACATTACTGCTCCCTCGTCTGTCTTAGTACAGGCAACTCAATAAAAAGTTGCAGGTCAATAAAAGAGATTTTATCACAAGAACCCTTAATCTATTGTCATACCTCTAATAATCCCACATAGACAATAACAAAACTATTATTCTATTGATCTGGTAAGTAAAAGAATATTATTTTACTTAATACACTCAAGGGCAAAAAAAAAAAAATACAATAAACGTTTTGTAATTTTGTTAATTAAACACCAAATAGATTACCTGCTATCCTCACAAACAGCAACAACCCTTGTAGTTTTACCCTCAGTGCCAGCTAGGTACATCTTGTTGACAATGTTCCTTGCCAAGGCCCAGAATTTAAAGAACTGATTTGTATGCCATAATGTAATGCTACGACATGTACTTATATACAGTAAGTTGTCATCAGTTAATCCTAGCCACAGTAAGCCGTCAGTGGATATCGTAATGCTAAAAATAAATAGTGGATATCGTAATGCTAAAAATGAACAGTAAACCATCAGTAGATATTGTAATACTAAAAATAAACAGTAAACCATCAGTAGATATTGTAATACTAAAAATAAACAGTAAACCATCAGTGGATATCGTAATGCTAAAAATAAACAGTAAACCATCAGTGGATATTGTAATGCTAAAAATAAACAGTAAACCATCAGTAGATATTGTAATACTAAAAATAAACAGTAAACCATCAGTGGATATCATAATGCTAAAAATAAACAGTAAACCATCAGTGGATATCGTAATGCTAAATATAAACAGTAAACCATCAGTGGATATCGTAATGCTAAAAATGAACAGTGAACCATCAGTAGATATTGTAATGCTAAAAATAAACAGTAAACCATCAGTGGATATCGTAATGCTAAAAATGAACAGTAAACCATCAGTGGATATCGTAATACTAAAAATAAACAGTAAACCATCAGTAGATATTGTAATGCTAAAATTAAACAGTAAACCATCAGTGGATATCGTAATGCTAAAAATAAACAGTAAACCACCAGTAGATATCGTAATGCTAAAAATAAACAGTAAACCATCAGTGGATATCGTAATGCTAAAAATGAACAGTAAACCATCAGTAGATATTGTAATGCTAAAAATAAACAGTAAACCATCAGTGGATATCGTCATGCTAAAAATGAACAGTAAACCATCAGTGGATATCGTAATGCTAAAAATAAACAGTAAACCATCAGTGGATATCGTAATGCTAAAAATGAACAGTAAGCCATCAGTGGATATTGTAATGCTAAAAATAAACAGTAAACCATCAGTAGATATTGTAATGCTAAAAATAAACAGTATACCATCAGTGGATATCGTAATGCTAAAAAAAACAGTAAACCATCAGTGGATATTGTAATACTAAAAATAAACAGTACCTGTGCAATCAGTGCAGATCACCACTAACGTTGTGAGTTTGAATCCCGATACAACATTATGCAATAAAGTTTATCAATGACTTGCAACATGTCAGTGGTTTTCTCCAGGTACTCCAGTTTCCTCCATCAATAAAACTGACAGCCACGATATAACTGATATATTGTTGAAAGTGGCATTAAACACCATAAACCTAAATCTATATATATATAAACACTCTGAAACATTCAATTTAATCATGTTGGTGATCATAAATTTGTCATAGACATATACAAGCCTTTCAGTAAGCAACACGTCCAAGAGAGAGAGGGGTTGGGATCCAATTAATCAGTTTAACATCATCACAAATCTAACTCTCAATAACAATGTAAGTAACATGATCTCTGTCAGTCATCAATTAAAGGTGAACAGTATATGTAAGTAGTACATACCTGTATATCTGTTCCAGTGTATCCAATGACCAAAACCTGACTGTTCCGTCCAATGAAGAGGTTATAAACATGGTTTGCGTCTCTGGATGTAATACGATTCCCGTCACTGCTCTAGAGTGACCAGTAAATGTATGTAGCTTACGTTTGACACTGGCAGCTTTGGTATCATTGGGATCATCTATCAAACTCCAAGCTTTTACTACAAAATCAAACATGGTTTCAGAAGGATGAAAATAACTTCAGTTGATATTAGAAATTTAACATAACTTATTAGGATATCTCCCAATAGAAGTCTGTGATTGGCTACATAAAGCTCCAAATATCAATTTTCTTTTGTGATAAATTCCTTGATCAGAAATACTTTCGTTTCTATGGTAAACAATATGGCCACCTTTGTAAAGCCTGTCTTGCTTCAATGTTAACAGCAATTATATATTTCAAAGTAATAGTTCTCATATATTTTTTCACCCTTTAAAATCCTATACTATTGTTTTATCAAAATATCATTCTTAAAACTCAGGGATTATGTTGACCTGTTGTCAATTTCCCAAAATAGGATGCTATTTTCCTTCATGCTACAAACATATAGGTTCTAAAGGAGTGGTTTAAAGTATTTTCTTTTTTGTGGTAGATAAAATATATAAGGATTAAACATTACTTTCATTTAGTTTTTCATACATTGATAAATTGCGATAAAATATTGCTTAATCATATAATAAACTTCATTGTCATGTAAACTCACTAAAGTTTGTGACAACAACAAATACGAGCATGAAGCAAAAGAAAACAAAAAACAATAACAACATACAATTCTAAAATGTTAGAATCATATAATCAAATAACTAAGAGTCCCATATCCCCAGTTCTAAAGACTTTAATAAAGCAACTGTTCTTTATACTTGGAGAAAAATTTAACCCAACAGTTTTAAAATTAGATGCTTGAGATGACAAATGTTTTGTTCTGCCTCGACGGGATTTCAATTCACACCATTGATACACTGCAGCATCAGTCGCTTAAGCATTATATCCAGAGCCCTAGACCACTCAGCCAGATCTGCTATACATATATAGTGAAACAGACTTTTAGAAATAACTTTCTGGATTAAGGGGGCTTGAAATAAAAATCACAAGTCATTAAATCTCACAGTAGTCAGCTTTACAAATTAGATAACAGAAGAAATAACCCACTACTAAAAATTGATTAACTTTCAAGGGAGATAACTTACTTGTTGTGTCAACAGAACATGTTAACAAGGCTCTGTAATATGGTGAATAACAACATCCTGTGATAGACAGATTGTGAGCCCTGAAATTATATTGTATTTGTACATTATGAATGTCTGCAATCTAATTAAAAATTAAATGTTTATTGTATCCTTTTAAAAAAACAATCTATGGCAATATACATCTAAAAATATCCTGTTTGGGGTCATGTCAGGTAACCTTTCATTTATCTTTGATGTCCAATCATTTGCAAGACAGTTAAACATATTGACAACAGCTCTTAGCATGTACTTTTAATACTTAAAGATTAAGTAGACTCATAAACAGCTGTCCAGTTTGACCCTTAGCCATACTTAGTCTTTTAGTATTTATTCCACGGTTAAAAGTTCCTACATTCACATTTATATATTATTCATACAATATTTTCTAAGAAATAACCATGGTTGAAATTTCCATATTTGAGCTTATATTGTTGACAGAATAACTAATAAAAGAATTCTTTATTACCCACTATCATAAAATGAAACAAACCTTTCAATTTTGAAGAGGCTTTCTCCATTAGTCAGTTTGTATACATACAACTCTGTATCAGAACAACAGTACAGATGTTTCAGATGCTGATCTAGGTCAACACGCTTTACCCAGCTGCCACCAACATTATCCCACTCGCACCTGAAAATAAACAGGAGTTATATTCCATTACAACATAGAGTGTTTCTTCCTTCACATGTCTTACCCAGCTAAGCTACCACACCAAAACATGGAAAATATAAGCATGAGTTATCTCCCTTTGTATTGAAGTCCACAGGTAATCATACTTTCCATTGAAATAAATAGAGAAATCTAGCACAGCCACAGGTAACTAAAAATGCCAAAATATATCTGTGATGAAAATGGATACATTGCAATGTGTTCAAATAAATCTTTATATACTATTTCCTTAAGGGGATACCATACACTACAGGGAGATAACTCTTTAAAATCAGTTGAACATTTTGATCATATGATGTTTGTATGCAGATTTCAAGCATCTCGGTGATCAAAACCAGAGAGAGAAAAGCTGCTTTGTGGCTAGTTAATTTATAGCTCTGAGTCTGTTGGTTGGAATTTGCTATATTCAAACACACTGCCAAAAAAGTAAGAAAATTAAATGAGCAGATCAAATTTTACCTGAAGTGTATGGTACCACATTAAATGGATTGTCATTAAATTCTTTAAAAATGTTTAATCAAGACTCAAACCATTACTTCATACAAATTCACAAATAAATCACAGCTATTTGAGATTTTTAATAGGAAACAATTAGTTTTAAAATGTCAGCCATTTGTGTCAATCAAGATAGAATTTTTTTTGAAAATGATTGTCAACTCATTGTTTACACAAACCTTTCAAGAAAACATACATACATACAACATTATTGATATCATGTCACATATACATGAGACATCTGTAGGAAAACTTCAATACAAACAGGTAGTGTAGAAACTACTTACTTCAATCTAAGAGTATAATTAGCCAATTCCTTCAGGTGAAACAACTGTCTAGAATTGTCTTTTTCGAACTTCCAAACCTAAAATGTAAGATAATAAATGGCAAATTAAATTTACAGTAAAATTTCACTTTAACTCCTTTAAAATACTTAAATAGGGTAGGAAGTTTAAATCTAAACAAATATAGGGGTAAATCAGAAATATCATTGTGAGTGAGTGAGTGCTTGTTGCTTAACATCAAGTGAGCAATTTTCCAACTATATCATGACGAGAACAAGTTGCATTTTGATGGTGATGTCCGCTTTGTCCAACATGCTAAATTGGATCTTTATAATGATAGTTGACTGAAACAACAGTCCGCAGTTAGATATATCACACCACTCAGGCACATTATCTTGATTCCGAGTCAACCAGTCTTTGTTCTTACTCCTTAACGCCACGTGCTTAGAGGAGAAGCAGCAAATATCAATTTCATAGTCTTTGGTTTGACCCGACCCCTGACCCATGATCTACTGCACTCGAGGTGAGGATGCTTACCATTATACCACTGATGCAGTCTATTATCATAATTGTTTTTTGATATTATCAAAATATATTTCCAAGGTTTTGTGTGTAAATATTATGTAGAAATGTTGTGCTGTCTGTCATTTGTCACTTGCTAGCAAACAAAACAATTTCCTCTTTATATGGTGTGCATTTTCATTTTAACATTGATTTTTTTCCTATCAAAATTCTCAAAAATGTTTAAAAAAAAATATTCTGTTGTATTTAGTACTAGGCAATTTCTCGACATTTAAAGTATTCACAGTTTGATTTCTTGACCAATCTTTATTAATGTAGATATATTCTACTACAGGAGGCATTGCATACAGACAATAAAATAACATTAAATCCATATACCCTTGGAACTTTTTTTGACAAAAAAAATAAAAAAGGCAGATGCTTGAATTAGGTAGGTTTAATTTGCATGCAATGAAATCAGATGTTCTGATTAATATGACATCAATAAAAACATAGATATGACATGTTTCAAGAATAATCTTCATCAGGTATGCTCAAAGTTTACACAGGATTCCTGTTTAGAAAGGTTTCACTGTACTGATATATCCGTCCTTGTGGTGTTCGATCATTTTTTGATATTTTTACCTTTGTTCCACCAACTCCACCGGTAATAAGTTCATCTTCTACAGGATTAAACAGCATAAACAAGACAGATCTCAAATCTCCACTTACACTACAAGTCTCATCAAAGTGTTGGTTTAATACCTGTTGATTAAAAACAAATTTACAGATTATTTTCTCCACCAGCACGGCAAATTCTTGCCGATATTACAATTTATCAACTATGTATTTACGAGGATATTTTCAAAGTTAAATTGAATAAACATACAAAGCAGATCTCTTTAATGTTGGAATCATTATCTTGCCAATCATGTGTGAACTTATTACGCTAAAAATAATTTGAGTTTGTCTTCTAAAAGATCACCAATTTAAAATTAAACAAAATGCTGATCAACATTTTCTTTAGTCAGAATGCAACAATGGAAAATGTGCTGGAATGAACTTAAGAAAGAAAAATAAATATTATATGGAACTATGGTGATTTTTAAATGTTATTTTGTTTTATTTAAAGCAATTGATAATAGAGAGCTAACGAAATAGAATAAGAAAAAAAAACATTGGTCTATAATTTACCTCAGAAAACTATTTATCTCCCTTGATTTGTGTTTAAAGTTTCAAGTACAGTTTTCATGAACAACATAACACTAAAAAAAAATCATAATATTTTTTTCCTACATACCCTCAGTGAGAAATCTTTACCAAGAGCAAAATAACAGTTGTACTTCTTTGCGTAGATCAGGTAAGTAATCAGTTTATATTCATACTTAGGGTATAACAATCCTCTCTGTACTGAAAATTAAAAACAGCAAAAATTACAGTGTTTCATACCCTAAAGCATTGCATGGTTATCATTAAAGATTAGGGTTATGATATTAACCGCCACTTTCAACAATATTTCAGCTATATTGTGACGGTTAGTTTTATTGGTGGAGGAAAACGAAGTACCCAGAGAAAATCAATGACAATTCTTTTTATATCACTTACTTTTGCTTTCTTGTCATGAGAAATTCATACTTTTATCTATACGGATGGATATCAAATTTACTGCGCACGACATGTTTCTGGAATAACCTTCATCAGGTAAAAATATTATTTAGGTGATTTTGGAACCCAATCTTGTCAAAAATCAGTCTCTCTTTGAAATATGAAGCTTGGTTATTGGTTCCCTAAATTTCACTTGATCAAGACTTCATATTTGGCAGAAATCTTATATATAGCCATACATGTACAAAGCTATATCATGTGTACAAATCTAGCTTACTTCTAACATCCACCATATCACGTTTCCATGTTGTTATTCCTTTGGTGTCCAAGATAACAAATTGTCTCATTCTATTGTTGTATACCACTGAAAAATAATATATAATATATTAGAAAACAATTACTATGCCTATACTCTACAAAGCATATTACTGTCAATCAATGGAAATTCACTTATCAGTCAAATACTCACTACATATAGATTAACAGCAGTTTTGAAAGTCAAGATAGAAATTATCGGCAGTATGGCAGCTAGTCCAATAGGCCGACCTGTGACCGATTATGTACGTAGAGACATTCAAAACTGACGTTATTGTTTTTATTGGTAAGGTCATAGTGTATTTGACATCATACTGACAGATAATTTTCAGTATCAGAGTTCTTTGATATTGACAATATCTCTCGGTGAGATCAATCGATGAGGTAAAATGTCGAAATTACTACGATATAATTAAAATATTGTTGAAAGTGGCATTTAACAATATAACTCCCCCTCCTCCAAATTACTGATAAAATGCCCATATAACATAACGGAGCAGAGACTGAACTTGAATTCATTTTTTTCTGTTCAATATTAACAAAAATCTGATCCAGAATTACTAAGACTTACATCCCATAATATCTGTATTTTTCTTCCCATGTTCGTAAGTTGATCTAGGTTGAAGACCATATGCTATCGTTGTAAAATTTTCAGACAACACTGGATTGGATTCCCCCTCACTTTCCTCTGAAACAATGGATGACACAGATTCAGCCTTTTCCAAACCTTTTGATATTTTAACTTTAATTCTGTTAAGTTGTGGATCATCTGCCAAAGCTAAATCTTCATCTTCATCAAGTGCAAATCTCTGTGTGGGGTCTACACCAAAATCTTCACCAATATCTACATCATCATCTTCAATTTCAGTCAGGTAGACAGAAGACTTTACCTCCTGTTCCTCTTTGATGATCTTGTGCACCATATTTTATATCTACAACATCAAAATTATATGGTTATGGTGTTTAATGTCCACTTTCAACAATATTTCAGTTATATCATGGTGGTCAGTTTCATTGGTGGAGGAAACTGGAGTACCCGGAAAAAAACCACCAACCTACTGCAAGTCACTGACAAACTTTAGCACATAATGTTGTATCGACTACGCCTCGCCATGATACGGATTCGAACTCACGTTAGTGACGATTGGTACTGATTGCACAGGTAGTTGTAAATCCAACTACCATACGATCATGACCATGATGACCCCTGCCATAAATATATGTCATACATAGCCATAGGACTAGTCTTAAAAGTGTATTATTTAGGAATTTAAATACAAACATAAATAAAAACAGTGACAATATTATCACAAATATTACTTAACATTTGATCTTGAAATCTGTTTACTGTAAATAAATACACATTGTGTATGTACAACTGTTTGTATCATGTCGAGTCAGTTGGAAAAGCTGTATCACTATGAGACGTGAATGCTTTTCCAACTGACGAGACATGATACAAACAGTTGTACATACATTTTGTGTATATACATGTAATACGTTTATCTAACATTTTTATGATAAAACATAAAAAATCATGTAAGTTTCATTGAATTTATTATTTTAAGAAAAGTAAACAAAGAGGGACTATAGTTTACTTCACGTCATTCAAACAATAGCAAAATACGAGATTTTCCCGACGGAGATTCCGCAAGGTTTACAAAGACGTCACTGGGGTTTTCCCACATTCCTAACCTATGACGTCACGAAAGTAGTTCCGACTAAAGTACAAAACGCTTTGTATCACATAGGTTGTATCTATCAGCAAAATAGATGTATTTCTATAGAATACATACTTAATGTTAGATAATGACTTTTTATTTTACTATTTATCCCGATCAACATTGTGAGTCACTATATGTCTTCTGGATAATACCAATATGTTAATTTTGAGAATGAAAGTGTGAAATCTTCAATGTGATAAAGGGTTGCTGCTAGCAAGGAAGCTACTGAACCAAGGGTTACTAGTGGCTAAGTTGAAGTAATCACTTCGAAAGTTTTATGGTCGCCACCATGACTTGATTAAACTTTTCAAAGAATATGTGTCACAAATGACCACAGATATGTTCTGTTTGTCGTAATCACAATCTGGGCCTTTCCTCATTCATGACTTATCACCAGGTTTGGAACAAAAGTAACATGACAGGTGCAACATGTGGACCAGGAACTGTTTACCCTTCCGACGCACCCGAGTTCATCCCTGTTTTTAGTGGGGTTCGTGTTGCTTGATCTTTAGTTTTCTGTGTAATGTTTTGTAGATCGTTGTTTGTCCTTTTTCTTTTGGCCATAAGAGTTGTATGTCCTTCTTCGATATAGGGCTTCTTCAAACATATCTTGACAAATCGATTCTATATTTATATCGGAAATGTACTCTGGAGTCAAAAATATGACTTTACTATTCTCGCTTAAGCGGTATACATTTCAGATTTAAGTGCATGCTTGTTCAAGAGCAATCAAGTGCTTTATTCAGATTTGGCAGAGCCGTCATAGTAATGATCGTATGCTAGTTGCATTAACAATTACCTGTGCAACCAGTGACTATCACCACTAAAGTTGTGAGTTTGAATCCTGCTCATAGCGAGGTGGACTCAAATTAATACAACATTACATACCTGTTAACCCTCCCCCTTTTCGCGGGGGTCCCCCGCGTAAGAGCCTTATCTCCCGCATGGACTGGGTCTCATGCGCGGGAGACATTAATCTCCCGCACACACCTTTTCCTCCCGCACGATATCCCCCCAACAAAAAAATCAAGTACAATAAAATCTTGACCTACATTTTGTGATCAATATTTCTGGAAATTCCCCATTTGGAACTCCCGCGCTGATGAAAAACGCCGAGAGATACGAATGGTAAAGGTGTTTAAATGATATCCGGTTATTGATCTGTTTGACACCTTTACAGGTAAATTGGGTCATGGAGATTAATTATGGTGTTGATGATTATACAACAATTATCCACTGATTGACAGTTAATTGGGGATAAGGAAGTGGGTTTGTGGCACACGCTTAGATGATTAGAAGTGTGATAGCGGCAATTAAAAATAGTTATAAACCGTTGTGCAAACAGGAGTCGGACAACCTTTGATGCCGAGGAAAACTTCTTATTTCGATCAAACGTACAATGAATTCATCTCGGATTGAGTTGTTATGACTTGATTGGGACCAAAGCCGATCAAAGTATTATTTAAGGACCAAGTTCCAGGATGGAATTGATAAACCACAAAAATGCCGAAACGTATTCTATCGCACAACGCACCAGCAGCAAAGTGACTTTTAATTTTAGTGCTCTATGACTTTATTGTTCAGAGCATTCTGTCTTCATTGTTATTGCTTTGTTATAACCTTATGATTATGAATGATTATGAATAAATTATTAATACAGTTTTTATCCTTCATTCATCATATGAAACACTACTAATAAGACAGAAATGTAAACAATATATATTGAAATGGGATGCAATTGGTTCAATACTGAAACAAACAAAAAGAAAACATCAATTAACAATAAAAACATGCATCAAATACGTCGATAAAAAATTTCCAGTTGTAGCATAGCAACTATCACATGTATGCAACTACAAGGTACAATTTTGTGCGTTTAAAGGCGACGCAAAAAATCTCCCCCTTAGAAGAGTTGGTAGGGGGTGATCCCCCCCCTAGCAGTTCCCAGAGGTTAACAGGTATGCATTATATGAAAAAGATTGTCAGACTTGCGACAAGTCAGTGGTTTTCTGCAGTCACCCCACCAATAACTGTCCACCACGATACTGAAATATTGTTGAAAGTGGTGTTAAACACCATAATCCTAACCCTTCAGATTGCCTCAAAATTAAATGAAAATATAATTCTTGCAATATTAAGAAAAGCTTTATCATAAATGGCTATGCATTTTTGTTGCTGGTTTTTTCTTCTTCATCGAATATGAGAAATTTTGGCAACAAAAATATTTACATTGTATTTGGTATAAACAAAAGTCTTCTCAGGTCGTACCTGTTCTTAATAACAAACTGGGCAATTGATAAGACAATAGAACTTAACAAACCCTTTGTATTTAGATTTACCAATTAACAGAAACAAACTGATATATTTTGTACTGACACGGTCATTAAGTGGTATTGACAATGTCAAAGTGGTAGTGACTTTCAAGATTACATTAACTGACTTTACTGAGTAAGATAAACAAAATGAATGATCTTTTAAAACTATTATTACAATTGTACCATTTGTCAATTCCGTTTATGAAGCTTAATTACAATATGTAATATATTGCATTTCATCAAATACGGCTAAACAAATATTGCTTTTTTCAGAAATCTTAAATAAAAATATTTGTTTTCCAGTCCGGTGCCCCTCACGTCCATATTGTTTACATGTAGCAACCATATACGCCGTCTGGCGGGCAAACCATGAAAGGGACACAATCAACTATAAACACGGGGATTTTAAATTTTATCAGTCAGCTGTCAAAAGTATTCGGAAAATTCCAATTTTCCCTATATATTTAATGTAAAACTATGATTTTGCAAAAGATTACCCTGGCGTCAATTCATGTCCGATTTTGGTTATTTTATATCAAGAAAAGCAGAATTGAATGTAGTTTAACTTTTACTCATAATTTTTGTAGGTACCAAGCCAGGAAAGTGAGTGCAAGAGTATGTAATAATGTATATAAAATTTGTGTGTTAGGGGTATTGATTTTGTCTCCGTTTCTACAATTTTGATATTGGAATTGTTCCGACAGCGTGATATATTTTTTTTTTCATTTTATTACTCATAATTTCAATACAATTTAAAAAATTGAACAATTTTTAGAATGCACAAGTTTAAAAACACAATTTTAACTGAATTAAAGTCACCAAAACACAATTGTACATTGGTAAACAAATAATTTTATATCAATGTTTAAATTATGACAAATTCCTACATCTCTAAGTAAAGACAATGTCGAGGGAATATCTCCTTATTAGTAACTGCATTCAGTTAGCTTATTATGAGAATAAGTGCTGCAATATGCTAAAACAGGGGAAAAACAAAACACAAAAAAACAACAGATAAATAAACAAGGAATACCCATAAATAAAACTTATAGCTGGTGACTAAAGTCAACTGCTTCTTAGGACCCAATGATTTCATATTTTATCTTGAACAAATAAGCCGTTAGTGTCCGAATAATAACCTATATTTGTTTTGTTTGTAATGACAAATATTATAATACTCTGGTCATCTGGTCATCCTCACATCCAAATTATTCTGACTATATAAGAAACAACTTTGTTCCAGTTTTTGGTCTATTCTATTAATGTTGAAATGAGTCTTTACGATCGTCTTATGAAGATAACAACGTAATAATCCAGCTTTCTACAACCACATCAAAGACACAGACACTTTGTAAATACTTTAAAATACGTAGTTTGAATATCAAGGCTTTCAAGAATCGAAACTGTTATGGTCGGGACAGAAATGGACGTAAAACATGTTATTTGCTGGACTTTGGTGCTTGGATTCTGCCAGGGACAAAGTAATGACATGACAGCCCTTACAGCAACAGTTCAGGAAATGAAACAAGAAATCACTGCATTGAAAGCTGCTATGGTTTCTGGATTAAGCACCGTCTGTCCTCTCGTTACATCACATAGTAAGTATTCAATTAAGCAACTTTCTACGATTTCAATAAAATACACACAAATAATAGACAATTATAGCATATTATCCGTCCTTGGTGTTCATCCACAGACGGAATCAGGTAGAAATATTTTGAATCTGTCATATGCAAGCTTGGTTCTGTCTGTTACGTAGAGTCCAAATGTGAATTGATTGCATCAACTATATATAGTGTAAACAGTATGCAATCATCTTTGCTTTTGGGCCTATTTATAATAAAAGACTTCTAAATCCCAAGACAGAATGTTTTACAAAGGTAATCTGAACTGGACTGTTTATTCCATATTAAACTTAAATGGTATTACATGTATTGTCACTGCACATATTCCTTTTAAGACAGGAGTGACACGACGGGTGCTACAAGTGAAACAGGAATAGCTTACCCTTCCAGAGCACACGAGTTCACTACAGTTGTTAGTGGGGTTTATTTTGTGCTTTGTCTTCAATTACATGTCTACGTTTTCAGTTCTGTGCTGTGATGTCCACTACGATGTCTGCGTTAAAAAGATGTTCGCGTTTTTTGTCTTTCCCTTAATTTGTTTTGTAGTAAAGTGTTATTTATAATTATTTACTTATACTGGTGTCTAGCTCAATTTTCTTATCATACGATGTTAATGTCGTTTAACAGTAACAAGACAGACGTCACTAGTGGAGCAGGAACTGCTTACTCTTTCGAAGCATTCGAGTTCCCTCTTGGTTTTAGTTAAGTCTGTGTTGCTCAGTCTGTAGTTTTCTGTCTAATGTTTCTTTGGTTCATTGATCGTCTTTTTGTCTTTTGGCCTTTGCATGATCTGTCCTTCGATTTACGGCTTCCGATGGGCCCTTTTGGGATTTTCAAACTTGTCTGTATCTATTTCGCTTCCATTCTCTTATAGCACACATTTTAGGAAAGAACACGTGGATCTTATGCGCAACATTGTCCAGTTCAATGTTGCGCATAAAATTCATGTGCTCTTTAAATCTTTTTTTTTTTTTTAAATAACATTGAAACTTTTGTCCTGTGGTATTTAAGTTTCTTTTTTCATTATCTGAAAACAATAAAAAATAATATTGTTGCTTAGGATTATTTTTATAGTAATTTTTACGCCAACTTTCCTTGTACGAATTCAAAAAACCCATTAGAAATAGCCACAGGAAAAAAGTTAAAAGCATGTAGAGTACTTTGTTAATTCAACAAATCCGTGATAATTATTTAGAGATTATATTTCCACTTATCAAATATTTACTTTTATTTAAAAGTTTTAAATCGGTAACATTTTGGTCTATACCAAAATCGTACAAGGTTAAAAAGTCATTCCTAATGATAATAAGTGTCCACCTTTGTTTGTGCATAATTCTTCTCCCAAGCTGATAGAATTAGCCGAATTAATATTGGGATGATATTAATCTTAATAATAGGGCTGTCATTTCATACAACTTTTAGATGTTAGAAAAGGGGGCTCCGGGGGATTTTGAAGTTAAAGATGGAGGAGGGTGTCATGTATTTTTACACTCGTACAACTATTTAACATGCCATTATATCTAGCAAGGAAATGAGCGATTGTGTATGTATTTTCCCTCTTTTTTAATCTTTCGAATTCAATGTGTTGTACTACTCTGACGTGATTTTCTTTTTTTATTTGAACTGTATACACTTAAGGACAGATAATTAGAAGTAAAAGAAATACGGACATTGTTAATATAATTTATTTTTAATATTTAATTTACATTTACATGTACTTAGCTATAGTTTCATTTAAGGAATACATATATTAATGATCCTAAAAATAGTGATAGCCACGTTCAACATGGAAACATTAGGGGAAATAAAAAATCGTAGATATCAAATTTAGTACGTACGGCGTGTTTCTGGAATAACCGTCATTAGGTACACTCAAAACTAAAATATGTGAGCGTACCTAATGACCAAAGACTATAAAATTGATATCTGTTGCTTCTCTGCTAAGCACGCAGCATTAAGGAGAAAGAACAAAGACTGGTTGGCTCGGAATCAGGATAATGTGTACGAGTGGGGCGACATGACTATCCGCGGACTGGTCTAGTACAAAGCGGACCTCATCATCATTTCATTAAAATTAACTTGTTCTCGTCATGATATAACAATAAAATTGCTGAGTTAACCTTAAACAACATTCACTCACTCACTCACTCACTCACTCACTCACTCCAAAATATTTAAAAGCCAAATAGTTTAAAAGTCTTTGGGAGCAAGTAAACCACAGGGCATAATCAGGATATCCCAAATCGACCAAGAATCGATAAAGAAATTTCCTCTCACAGAATGCTTGCAGACATATTTACTTCTGTATACATGTATATCTATATATTTGTATGATCAGTGAAACCAAAAGATTGCAAGGACTATCAGCTGCTAGGAAAGAATACATCCGGTGAATACAACATTTACCTACCAGACTCGAAGGGAGGAGATAAGATAAAAGTTTATTGTGACATGGAGGCTGATGGAGGAGGTTGGACGGTAAGCATACATATCCATGGCCAGTAGTGGCCTCTTAGTAGCGGAGTTAAGATTAATATAATGCACTTTGAGCGTAGCGGATAGGAAAGTTAAATTTATTCTCACCAATTTTTAAAGGTATCTAAAAATTACAAAAAAAAAAATAAAAAAAACCCTGTAATGTTTCTGGAAAGAAATACCCCTGAAATGAAAAGATTTAAATCGATACAATACATCATTTCTATTTGAAGTAATAACAAATCTAGAAAGATATGACGTCTCCTCAACCACAGTGGGGGCCGTCGTGATCGTATGGTAGTTGGATTTACAACTAACTGTGTAACCAGTGCCTATGACCACTAAAGTTGTGAGTGTGAACCCCGTTCATGATGAGGTGTACTGGATACAACATTATGTGATAAAGTTTGTCAGTGACTTACGACAGGTGGTTTTCTCCGGGTACTCTGGTTTTCTCCACAAATAAAACTGACCGTCACGATATAACTTAAATATTGTTGAAAGTGGCGTTAGACACCATAAACAAAACCATTTCAATCTTAAGACATACGTATGTCCTTTAAGCATCTTTTCTCTGTTGTTAATGTGCTTCCGGTTTTGTTACCATCTTCAGCAATACTAGAGGTCCATGCATAGATATGGCTAGTATTTTTTTCTGAAATGGCAGTATATAGGAAAGCAATTCCAACCTCTTGGGTTGTAGTTGTTAAAAGTTTAAGTCAGTCGGAAACACGCTGGAATTTTGTGTTCTAATTCGTTTTTTCTTCTTATTTCAGCTTATCACGCAGATATTATATATTTCTTCGTCTCTTTCGTTATAGGTTATCCAGAAGAGAAATAGTGGGAAACAAGATTTCTACACCGGATGGAAGAATTATGAAGTAGGGTTCGGCAACATCACTGGGGAACATTGGATTGGTATCTATTATTGTGTGCTAATTGTTTTTAGTTTCGATTGGTAGTGTTATATACGTATGCATATATTGTATAAATGTTTGAGCAAGATTGAAAACAGATATCGGTAAAACTAATAGGTTATAAGTTTTTATCCATAGAAAAAAAAAACACAAAAAAAACAACATTTTTTACCATCTCTTAGAATACGTTATTGTTTTGAAACGTGAAATTTGGAATGTTTCAAATATATCATGTCATTTCTTTGATAGAATTACTCGCAAGCTCACCGAAACGACAACCCTTATGTAGACATGTCGCTTCCTGGATATACCTTTTCATAATGACATCGAGTCGGCCAATTTTCGCTCTTATTTTATGATTTGCGCTTGGCGGGCAAATAACAAATATCAGAATGCACTCGAAGGGAACACACTAACCATTACATCACCGATGTGGTTGTTAAGTGAGAGAAAACACTTCGTCACATGCATAGAAATAACACACAATAATGATATATGTTTATTATTTTTTTGCAGGAAATAAGAATATACACGCTATTACCAGTAATGGGGAATATGAGCTGTTGGTTATTCTCACTGACTTTCAGAGTAATACAAAGAAAGCTAGATACGACTCGTTCAGTGTAAAAGATGCTAGTACAAATTACCAGTTAGACGTATCTGGATTTTCTGGCGATGCAGGTTGGTAATTGATATTGTCTTAAATAAACGCTAGAGAATTCCGAAAGGGCAATAACAAATGGACAACCCAGAGACACTGGCAACATATGGTACACAAGACGAAGAAAAACAAAACAAAAACACAACATGATATGTGTTGGATATCACTATTCGCAAACAAACACAAAAAACGTAAATAAGACATGAACACTCCTACAGACAACTGGAGGTAAAGACGAACAGAACGTCGTTGTTTTTATGCGGAAATCGTAACGGACATGACAGTGCGGAATCCAGAACGTAAAGACACATAATAGGACAACAACAAAAATAAAAAGCTATAGAATAATACAAATATGACAAGAAGAGTTTGCTTGGAGATACCAAAGGGACCAGAAGACGTATACCAAAAAGAAGTAAAGACAGTGCAACGAGCCAAAGAAAAAGGACAAGAGGAATAACAATGATCCACAAAAAACTACACAGAAAGCTAAAAATAAAAACGATTGGGCAACATGAATCCAACAAAAAATATGGCGGTGAACCAAGTTTTTCCTCATGGGTAAGCAGTTTCTTCCCCGCTAGTGACAAACTGTGCCTATATATATGATGGAAGTCAAATCGTTTCCTATATAGGAGTATATAATCAATTGTTGTGCCAGCAACAAATGCTAAATTATGCACAATCGCTGAAAATTAGACGCATCCAATACAATGATAGAATATTGCTGTATTTCATTATTTAATTTAGTAAGGAAATGAGTACCTTTTATTCTGGTAAACTTATGAACCAGTTAATACATATAAAAAATAACGAAACAGAAAAACTGAGATTTTTCAGTAAAATCCTCACAACTTTTGAAATACAAAAGTATTTAACATTTAATATTAATAAATATGTGCCTCTCTTTTAACAAAACTTAGATTAAGCGCACATAGCCTTGCTATTGAAACTGGCAGGTATTGAAACCCACAATACCAGCTAATGAGAGATTCTGTAAAGCATATAAAGATAAAGTTGAAGATGAACTTCATTTTTTAATAGAGTGTCCCATATATATCTCAGTGAGAGATAAATTCTTTACACTGTTTAATATGAAATTTAATGAAACTACAGAGGTGACAATCAACCGTCTCCTCAATCCTAGTTCATCCCAAGAATTAAATAACATTTGCTTATATTTAAAAGAATCTTACTCACTCAGAGATTCAATCTTTAAAAATGTTTAACTTTCCTCAAGTAACTGACAAAAACTTCTAAATGATTATAATAATTTTAATCTTATCTAATTATTATGCTTCCAAAATGATAATACAAATTATGATATTATTATCTAACTGATGTGGTCATCCCTAAAGATTATAGTCTTATCTGAATACTTAATATTTTGTTATTATGTGTTATCTCTATATTTATATATGCTTGCGAATGTATTGGATTACGCAACATTGTGATTAATATGTACATGTACTTAACTATGCTTTATCCAATAAATGATTTGATTTGATTTGATTTGATTTGATTTTTATGAATTATTTTCAATTGGTATTTGTAGGAGATTCTCTTGGGTTCGATCATAATGGACATGCTTTCTCCACGGCCGATCATGATCAAGATGGTTCTAAAGATGTAAACTGTGCACAGAAACATCATGGCGGATATTGGTATAGCAATTGTTTCAAGTCAAATATTAATGGAAAATGGGGTGTTCCCGGCGTACAAGGAATTGTTTGGGGAAGCTTCAAAAACTGGGAAATGTATGTACTGAAGGAGACAACGATGATGATACGACCAGCAGCTATAAAGTAGTTGCATAAAAAGTTGTTTTTTATATCTCAATAAAAAGCAATTCCTAATTCCAGAAATGTTAAGATTTTATCATTATTCAAATAACTACATTTTTCTATGATAAAAATGTATGTTATTTTCGCTGAACATTGCATGGAATGGACACATTTTGCTGGCTTAAAAGGAAACAACTACTACAAAAAGATGAAAAAAAGCGAATAATTTTAAAATCAAGTCGGAAACTGGCAAATGGTCTATTACCATATCATATAATCGTTTTATTATGAACATGAGGAAAAGGGATCTTTAAAAAAAAATTATGATAAAACTTGTATTGTATTAGTCCTGATTGTCCGATAGATTATATACGTCTCCATAAAAACTACATTTCAAGAAAAAAAGGTGCACATCCCAATTTCATCATAAAAATTTGCCAGAGTAATTTTTGTGAATTCCATTTTTCTGAAAAAAATCTTGACATCAAGAGGAAAGTGTTGTTATTCTATTAGCTGGTTTAACCCCGCCACGTTTATTTTCAGATCCCAGTTAAAAGGACAACGATTTCTATCGACTAATAAGTTGATGTTTTTTCCTTCTTATATGTAGAAGTTTAAGGATTGCCAGAGGCGTGATTCGTATTGTCGTTGGTTATAATTGTCAACAATTACTACTTTGCGTCTTATTTTTCTAGAAGACGAAGCGATAATATATTACTATCTTCCTAACCAAGTAAATCTGCCATTATGTCATCTGTATCACCTTCAACATATATTAAACGTATTCTTAACAAGTGATATCAACTTACGAGGGTCCTCTTCACAAAATGTGTACATTACATTATACATACATCACAATATGCATGCATCACAAATGTTATTAAACAATACTATTTAAAATTAGATACACAATTTTGGTTTGAAACAAAGTAAAACTGTAAATATATTTCATAATACAATAAATAGTACAAAAAAGAATTTAATGTATCATTTTATGTTAATTTAAAAGGGAAGGGCACACAGTTTTACTGAGAAGCACGGAAGCAAGTGATTCACACTAAGAATGTGCATCCTTCCCTCTTTCATAATCACATGTAATAATCATTTTGTATTCAATATAGATATGTATGTACATGTATATGTATATGTTTTCAAATTACAACCGGAAGCTTAACACTCGACGTATGGATAGACAAACGGAAGATTAACACTCGACGTATGGATAGACAAACCATTTGACTAATGAACACTATAAACAATGGCCAAGACCATTCAATGATCACCATGGGTTTAACATTTCAATGATTTATTTGATAAAATGGAAAATTAAAAAATACCCCTCAATTCCAAAACCATTTATCAAAGTCGTAGAAAGAGGCAAAAATCGATAACCCCTAAATACATGACTGCTCATGTTCCTGGTTTGGTACAGGCACTTTAATAAAAAGTGAAGGGGTTAAACTAATTATATGGATTCAAACCTCCCCTTTTATTGAACAGATGTGGTCATGCAAGTGCTCTCCACGTGTGAGTACATGCCAATCCTCACATATAACCGAAAAACAGTGTTATTATAAAGAGCTCTAGTTGATGGTCAGTTGCGTTATTTCAATTGTCTGGTATTTGCCTTTTAACAAAGAACTATAAACTAGTGATTTAATCAGGTTAAATGTCATGATACAATTTTCTTATCACTTTATTTACATAGAGCAATTGTTTACTGGATTAGGTACACCTTCACTTGTCAGGAGTGCTATGTTCACACAAGTCGAAATCGGAGAAACCATGACAACTAAAAAATATAGGACAGTGTATATGTAGTGTTAATATTTTGAAAAATTAAGAAAGAAATAAAATGACAGGAACTCATAACAGTATTGAAAAATCAACTAAAAAGTAACATGATGATACAGAATTAGAAATATACTGAAATGGTAAATTGGTGTAACCTGCTGCATGGACTCGCTTTGTTATTATTTTTGAAAGAATAGAGTAAAGTTTGTGACATAACAATTAAGCTATAACAACTTGTTTTGTTTTCAATTTAGTTTCATGTCTAACATAATATGTTAACTCTAGGAAGGAAATAGATGCAGGGTTAATCATCTCTTTATTTCCTTCCGAATAAAATGAAAAATAAAACATACCACACCGTCGAGGGTCAGGGGTCATGGTGTTTAACACCAAGGCATCGATAAACTTAATCACACAATGTTGTATAGAGCACACCTTGCCATACGCGGGATTCGAACTCACAACTATAGTAGTGATAGAAACTGATTGCACAAAATCCAATTTATCATACGATCACGACAACGACGGCTTCTTATCCGTTGGAACAGAAACAATAGTTTTATCGTATAAACAGAGTTAAAATTGATACTCCTAACACACATATATTACATGACCGCTCACTTTCCTGGTATGGGATAATACACTTCAATGATTTATTGTCTCTGTTAATTTTTTTTTTGATCAGTCTGGTATTGTTCATGCAAAATACCAATATGATTATCACATAACCCTTGGGGATATGTACTTTCTTAGACAGACGGGTTAACGCTTTGAAATTATATAAATATAATTAAGCAGCGTACTTTTACATTACTCACCATACTATTAGATTCAGGAACAATTTGTGAAGAGAAAGTACCAAAATATGAAACGGCGGCAAACGTGGGTGGTTGGAGTTAGAATATGGGAATTAAGACATGGAAGTTTAAAGTCACCTGTCCATGAACGTACCCGATGAAGGTTATTCCAGAAATGCCTCGGTCGCGCACTAAATTAGGTATCTACGTTTATATTTGACTGGCTTTCTACCTCCTCTTTCTACCAGACATTTAACATGAAATGTAGATGCAAAGTGCTGACCATTCCGGAACATCTTAGTTCACCATCGGTTTTAAGTGGGATTCGTGTTGCTCGATATTTAGTTTTCTGTGCAGTTTTTGTACATTATTGTTTGTCCCTTTGACCCTTTTCCTTTGACCATTCATGGTATTATCTCTCCTTCTTCGATTTACGGTTTCTGAATATCCCTTTGGTATCTTCAAACTTTTCTTAAGATTTCGATAATTTCGTATCATTTAATAAATTTATAACTACGTTATTCTCACACAAGTAGTAACTTTCAACTTTATTATAATTGTCATTTTTTTTTAATTTCATTTTGGAAATGTATAAATATCTAGATGGCAGCAAGGTAATTCAGGCAAAGCGAAATTTGTGTACTACGTGTATTCGTTGATGTATTTGTGGTAATAAACAGTAGAATCGCTGCAGGTATATTGTTCGTCTTTATTAAAAACCGTGATGTTTATTTTGAATATTTGGCGTCCAAACATTGAAATAAGCAACATTGAAAACAAAAATTGTGCACCTGTTGCATGTAAGCTCGAGAATTAATGCACCGCGATTTAACACCTCCTCATGTGTGTGTCTGTCCCTAGTAAGGACCACGTTTTCCATTGATTTTTGTCATTGTCTTCACTTTTATGTTGTGATAGTTAGGGTAAGACACATGAGCAAGTGGTTTGTGTTTTTGTTCATTGTGAGATTGTCGTTCATCAATATCTAACTATTTGACCTTTGTTCTATCCAACCATTGGTACATTGCATTAATCTTAGTACATTAAAAAAAAACTTACAACCTAACATCCACATACACTTAAAAATATATTTCATCACAATATATATATATATTTCTTGTTATTATTTCTATCAGGCGTTTTCATCATGGATAAAACAATGGACAGAAAACAAGGGAGGTTATCTTCCTGGTAAAATATTATCTTTTAAGATAATATCTTCGTAAGAATAGACAGCAGATTGTTATTACAGATAATGGTTCGCTTTATTAGTTTTTAACTTTATCAACAGGAATAGGATGTGGGTGCTCGACGCCATCTTTAATACAATTTCAGTTGGAGAAACCCAAGAACCTAAGAAGAAAAAAAAACACCAATCTGACACAAAGTGTCGAGTATGACATTGCTATTGTGTGTACTTGTAATCTAGAGACAATTTTAAAATAATCATAGAAAGCAAAACACAATTTAAGATAGACACGATATATCCCGTATACATATCAATGAATATGTAGCTCTCCAAGATCTTGAAAGACGAGCGCTCACAGCTAACCGTGGGTGCAATATTTCGAAATTGTACATGTAAATGTCTGCACAACATTCAGATTGACAAAATGAAAATACAGTATGAATAAGGTCAAAGAGGCAATGCGTTAATGAAATGAAGAAAAAAGCAAAAAGCACAACCCTTATTTAATTAGTTAAATTAGACTGCTTAGATCTTTTGGTTTCTTTCTCCAATAAATTTTGGAATTATTTGGTTTTCCAATGTTTTCAGTGCCACCTGATGAAGGTTCCAGGAATGCGTTGTGAGCACTAAATTATATATATACGTTTTTACTACAGAACAATATCAACATTTACGGAGAAATCCTGCAATCAATTTAATCAAAGAGACAATTATCTATAGTTACATAACAATGTCTGAAAGTACGACTTACTATCTCCGCATAAAATTGTTGTTTATTTGTTTTGTTGTATTTTATTTCAAATACTTAAATAGGGAGTCTAGATGTCAAACTCTTTATTTACGTATCGTGGTTTCTATCACTATTTCCACTTATTCTAGACGGATGGTATAGGCATGTACCCAGAGTTTCGGAACCAATCGACGAAGATCTTGGTGCGTCCCCAAAGAAAAGTTTAAGTATACCAAAAGAATAATCCAATACCGTAATTCGACAAGTACAAACACTACAATGAAAAAAAAAGAAAAAGAAAAAAGAGAACCAATAGATAAACAATGGTCAACAACATACTACAAAGAAAGCTAAAGATTTCTTTTTTTACCATTTTTTCATTGAGTTTAGGTAATACTCTCTAAATTCTAAATACATATTCATACATCGTTTTTAACTTCTACTTTCCAACATTTTACTCTATTTACAAAAATCGATGATAGGATACGATGAAATAAAAGACACGAAATATATTTATGGTACATAATTGGTATGTATATTAACATAATGAGGGCAATGTGTTATTTACCGTTTTCAGCTAGGTACATTTTTTTGTATATAAACAAGTGTTGCCTGAGGGCAAATGTGGACACAGAAATGTGCTGTCCAAAAGGCAAGTGTGGATGTCAATATTTCATAGTGTCTTTTGCAAAGGTCACGCGTTATAGATCATTTTGTTTGATATTTTTTGGAGAGGATATATATAGGCATGTCCTGCTATCCAATGCAATTCATTTATTGAATAAAATATTCTTTAAATTAAATATTTTTGTTCAAATACATGTAGCTGACAGTTGAAATACTGTTTGTGAATAGGCACTCCTTTGACATTGTACATATAAAGCATTTTTATTTTAGCGTTCGATATTATATGTATTTGAATCTGCAACACTTCCGTTTGCATTTGGGACTCATCAGTAGGCAATGCAAGTGGAATGTGCAGGAGTTAATGATAAAAAATAACAACCATAAATACCTACTTTGGAATATAATCACAGATTTAACATATTTATAAGCCTAGACTCCCATTTTTGACAAAATAAAAAAATTGTAAATATTTAAAGGAAAAAGTTGATAAGACTATTTAAATAGAAATTATTGTTGGAAAATAAGACATTGTTTTTTATGCGATATAACATGAAAAAATATCTAAAAGAATAAAAGTTTTGAATTTAGAAGTCAGTTTGGACTTGTGAGTTTCGTCCCCTTTAAATTAGAGTGGTAAAAGTAAAAGAGTAGGTAGAACTAATTGTATGTAACATAAAAATTGAATTTAAGTCATGAAAGTAGTTTTAAGAGGTGAAATTATGAATATTTGCATAGATCTTATTTTACTTGAAAGGTATTGTATGTGCATAGGCAGGTATATATAACACAGCAAAAATGTTTACATAATTTCGGAGCTTATTTTCTCCCTCGTCTTCTTCTTCTTCTTCTTCTTCATCTTCTTCTTCTTCTTCTTCTTCTTCTTCTTCAATTTTTTCAATATCGCCCCTTTAGCTTGTGCATTTGAAATTAACCAGTAGTAATTCCTACTTTAATTCCTATTGCAAGCATCTAAGCCTACGTAGTATACTTTCAAAATACCTTGAAAATCTTGATTATCTACTGAGTACACATAAATCAACATTCATCAATTTCCATAAGTTTTCCCCGCGAAAAATGGATTAGTCTATTTGAAGTAGGGTCTAAGCCCTCAAATAAAAATAGTGTTCTATATTCGGTATAGCTTATTAGGATTAAACCATGCATAAGTTATAACAAAACATGTGAAAAATATATGCAAGAAGTGAAAAAAGTGTGTATTTTACATTAATCGACGGATTTCAGCAACTTATAACATCCTGTTTAACCCCACTGAAACACATATGGGAAATTCCGAAATTCCAGCGTTTGAGGTGCCCCAAAGGGTTAATTCTTGTCTTTAAACAGCATGATAGAAGTCATTAGTGAAACATAAACACAGGCCTCTTTCAATTAAATTTGAAAGATTTTTTGTCATTGCAACCCCGTTCACAGTTGCCTAACAGGAGTCCACAAGTCGTCCACGTGTCACAGTTTAGAATAATCCTTCAGGATCTCACAGTGACCCGTGACCCACAGTTAATTCTTAATAATATTGTTTAAAGATGAACCTATAATTTACTAGACGAACATAGAGTATCAAATTCTGGGTAACGACAATCCTATACAAAATAACAATGTAAACAAGAAATAGTATTCAACAAAAGGAATTATTTATTGTTAGGCCAATGATTTTTTTTAATAGAGTTAAACAAATACATTTTAACGGTATTTATCTATTTCAATACAATTTTGTCAAAGTCAACGAACGAACATCTTAAGATACATAGGCCCAATACAAGATGAATCCGTTTTAATTATGTGACACCAAAAAATAAACAACGAGAATTTGCCTCTATGAATCACGGTCGAGCTCCACACATTTAAAAAAGGAGTGAAATGTCACTGGATATAGGGCTCGTTTTATCGGTGTTTATCGTCACTCTCAGCTATATTGTGACTACCAGATTTAGCTGGAGAGGAAAGCCAAATCAGAAATAATGAATTTATAAATGAAATCATTGGCTTTAGGTATAGGTCTGGAAACCTGAAGAATTTGGGTGATAAGACGTGCTCCATCAGAGCAAGTCCATACTTTTCAAAAAGGTGGACTCAGATATAGTTTGGACCCTAAAAATAGGAAGAATATTTGCAGAAAAATCCTCTCTGAATTCGTTTAAGGCTTTGGTCTCAGAATGGTGGTCAGAAGTCAATGTCCTTTCCCCTTCAGCCACCCGGGCTCTCTCTTGAAATGTACATGTACCATTGATGACTAATATTTTGTTAAACGCGTCGTGCGCAGTAAATTTGATCTCTATGTTTTTATTATCATTTTATTATATACTAAATAACAACCCACTCCAGTGCATAAAATATCTACCAACATAGTAGTATTAGAATTTCTTCTAAAAGTTAATATCATAATGTTATGCTTTATTTTTTACCTGCAATGTCTCGATCAACATACCTTTTTCTCTTCACACTAATATATAGTGTTTATAGTAAAGATGCATTCGATGAATGCCTATGCATTCGTGGAGCACACTGTATATACATGTTGTTAATCCGATATTTATCACCTCAATTTTACCTTTACCAAACAATGGTACATACTACACTAAGGTTAACAATAGATTGAGACAAAAATCGGTCATATAAATTGTTGTCGTGACTTAGAATAATAAATCACAAAACATTTCCCCTCAAAATGCCTTATTGAAGAAAACCAAATCACGATAATTCGAAGAAAAGGGATACGGATATAAGAAACGCCTTTTATTCTTTAATAATCCTCAACTACACGAAGTTGTAATAACATGTGCAGAAAAAGGAAGTTTAAACCAGTTAAGTGATAAATCGTAAACATAATTAGTTGCAACTGATTCGTCATCTCTTGGTAAGTGTTTAATTAAATTGTAAATTAAAAAATATATATACATATTAACGCAATCTTATTAAGATTATAGGTTTGTTTAATCTTATTTTGTATCTGCCGATGCACTAGTTACAATTAATAGATCGCCAAAACAAACAAACAAAAAATGAAAAAGTAGATTAGTTTTAATTCGATGTAAATCTATTGAAATATTCACATCATAGTTCTAGTTCATGACCATCATATTTAACTTCTTAGATTTATGCAATCATGGGTGATGCATAGTCAGAAATATTTATTTTCACACACATTTAAGTGTACCGGTAGCATTGGGTATATCCACATATTGTGGCCAATTGTCGCATACATACAGAAAAAATAAATGAAATGCACAATATCTTTGCAGCATAATTATGTTATGGTAGACACTAAGCATTTTGATGAAGATAAATAATGTAACCCCCCTCCCCCAATTGCTATATTGTTGTTCAATTCAAGAACGGATAAATGGCTTCCTGGTATAATAACGCAGTTAGTGGTGATAGGAAGGTGCAATTGGATGCCTGATACGTGACATATCTACCTTGCATGCTATGCGACGTGAAAGTTAATTACTATTTATGTAATTTTTAGTTCTAGAGGTAATATTTTAAAACATGGTGACGAAATATCTACATGAACTTTCATTTGAACTTATCACTATTGCCTAATATGCAGGGTCATGTCACTGTTGTGTGGTGTATTTGGTAATGAGGTTACTACAAGGTTTTAAATTTTAATAATTTTATAGCGTCATAATTATGCAATGTATTAATATCAGTAACTCTCTACACTTCTAAGTAACTTATTGTGAGTGATAAGTGTGAACTACTCGTTGTCATACAAATTCGTGATGATAAACACTCCATGTGCATTATCATAGAATGCAACATTTAATGTACATGGTACGACAATTGTGGCCATTGTGTTGTCTGTCCTTTTTCGATTTACGGATTCTGATTGCCCCTTTGGCATCTTCAAACTCTTCGTAAATTTCCATTATTTTCAACCATGTATTAGCATGACTTTTCTTGTAGCTTTGTACGTGCTTTTAAATATAAAAAAAACATTTGAATGTCAGGATTGCAATATGAAAATATACAAATATCATAATTTCAATATAAAATATATAAATGTCAAGATTGCAACTTGAAAATGTGTAATTATCATAAAAGTATAAAAATGTCAATATTTCAACATCAAAATGTGAATAATATTAAAATTTCCGAGATGAAGAAGAGCAATATAAAAAGTAATGTTCATTTACTTCAAGGTGTTGTCCAAGTGTAAATTGGTTGTTTTTCTTCTTCGTCTTCTTTATTATTTACATCTATGGTACTTCCTGTAAATCTTTATTATTTACATCTATGGTACTTCCTGTAAATCTTTATTATTTACATCTATGGTACTTCCTGTAAATCTTTATTATTTACATCTATGGTACTTCCTGTAAATCTTTATTATTTACATCTATGGTACTTCCTGTAAATCTTTATTATTTACATCTATGGTACTTCCTGTAAATATTAGTAAAAGTTTCCCTGTTTAAAATTGTATGTACTAACTTCATCTTTTCAAAATGTGACACCCATATTTTATAATATTTTGTCACAATAAAAGTGTTTCTCGAGATATTTATACTATTTCCGTTGTACAAGAGTTTCACAGGAAATACACAAAGAACATTGAAGTAGATCGTCTTCCTGATTGTGTTGGTATGCAATCGTCTGTCAAATGTTACTAAAGATTTCATTTAAATGAATATGACTAACAAGTGTGTTTTATCTGTTGATAAACGCCGATCACCCTTTTATATGTGATGGTTGACATTGTGCTAGCATATTGAAACCACCTGCAAAGACCGTATCATTTCACAAAGGCTTGGTTTGGTTTATGGTGTTTAACGCCGCTTTCAACGATATTTCAGTTATATCGCAGGGGCGGTGCGCGCCCCCCTAAAATTGGAAAAAATAAGATTTTTTGGAGTAAAATCGTGATTTTTTCACACGAAATACCCCAACAATTTTCGCGCTTCCCTCTGCATTTGGAAAAAATCTGATTTTTTTGCGTAAAATCGTGATTTTTCACACGAAATACCCCAAAAATTTTCGCGCCTCCCTCCGCTCGGCGCAATTTTTTTAAGTGCGTCCCCCCTAACTTCAAATCCTGGATCCGCCCCTGTATCGTGGCGGTCAGTTTTACTGGTGGAGAAAACCGGAGTACCAGGAGAAAACCACCGACCTGTCGCAAGTCACTGACAAACCTTATCACATAATGTTGTATCGAGCACATCTCGCCTTAGCGGGGTTCGAACTCGCAACTTTAGTGGTGTCCATAGTTACTTTGAGGGGAGATATTCCAAGTAGTATCTACAATTGTTTAGAGCTACCTTAGCAATATACAGGAAAGTAAAACAAACCAGCACTTGTGTTATTAATAATACAGTACTACTGGTCTTTATATCCTTATTTATCGGAGTTCTGACGTATATATGTGACGTAATTTTTATGTCCAGACGGGTGAAATATCAATTTCTATTCATATCGTTTTGCATTTTTGACCAAAGTCTCATGGTTACATAATCAGCATATTAAAAATGAAATAGTTATTTAAAATCAGGTAAATAAATAATGTTGCATCGTGTGTCCTTATTATCATCTGACAGTGTTGTAATTTTGAGATTATGTGGTCATCACTGTTTTTAGACTCTCTTTTCATAAGCACTTTTGTTAAAAAATAAAACAGAACTACTTTATCTCTTTTTTTTATCTGTATTCTCGTGTTTGATTTTATTTCCTGTTTAACGTATATATTCATTCCTCGTTATTTTGTGTCTCCGGATTATCATATTGCAGTGTTGTAATTTTGTGAGTCTGTGGTTATTACTGTTTAAATTTTCTTTTCATACGCATTACTGTTATAAATAAGACAGAACTACTGGTCTTTATCTCGTTTTTGTCTCTGTGGTCTCGTGTTCGTTTTTGTTTCCTTTTAAACGTATATTGTTTCGTCGTCATGTGTTTGTTCGTTCCCTGATTATCATTCCACAGTGTTGTAATTTTCTAATTCTATGTTATCACCTTACACCAAACACCTAGCTTTGATACTCTATGTTCGCAATCTATACACTGTACCGATAATAGTAATAAATATTGTGTTAATGGATAAGTCTAGTCATTTGAATCTATAAACTTCACTGCAACCGTTGACGGAGTTCTCGTGTTTTTTCAATCCTTTTTTTAACCTATATGTTGTTTCGTCGTTATTTTTAGATTCTCTGTTATCACCTTACAGCAAGCATCTCCTAGTTTTAATACTCCGTGGTCGTCATTTATGTAACTGTAAACAGTTACAACAATACAGATGATTTAATGAATGTTCTTCAAATTAAAAAAAACATGGTTTATTCATCATACCCAAATAGAAATTACAGTTATCTGAAATGAGAATTTAATGGATAACAATAATAATAATAATAATAATGTCAATGTAATAGAGCATTGCAAGTAGAATAACAAGTTGTCCTCCTTACATACAAGACAGGTGAAACAGCATCTGTGGTGTAATGGTTAGCGTGCTCGCCTCGAGTGCTGTAGATCGTGGTTTCGAACCCAGATCGGGTCAAACCACAGATTTGTTGCTTCTCCGCTAAGCACGCATCACCAAGGAGAAAGATCAAAGACTGGTTGGCACGGGATCAGGACAACGTGTCCGAGTGGGGCGACATGTCTATTCGCGGACTGTTGTTTGAGTGAGCTAGCACTATAAAAATCCAACGAATGGTGTTGGTCTAGTGCAAAGCGGACATCATCATCATCCCATTGAAAAATAACTTGTTCTCGCCATGGTATAGCCGACAAAATTGCTAACACACTCACAAGACGGGTGTCATTAAAGGGATAGGATATGGAGTACCTGGTCTTATTCTCCTGCCGTGCTTTCACGTCCTTGTTATCAAACGATCTCTTCCATTTCATTCGTCGTCTCAGTTATTTTTGCATTCCATCACGACAATTATTTTTTTGATGGAAAAAAACTTAAAAAAGAATTGTTAATTATTCCGACTAAAGTTTATGTCGAAAACAAAATTAAATTAATTTGACCATTATATAAAGTGGTAATTAATGTCTTCCCTGTATATCTGTAATGACCCAAATCGACCGTAGTATTTAAAAGTCTATGTACTTCCTCCTGGACATGTTTACATAATGATAATTAGAATGACCATATAATCGTTTCAAACCGATTTGACAACTTGGTTTGACAAAATACTCAATTTTTTAATACACGAACAAGGAAGAATATGGCGGTAACCAAGAAACAGCTGATAACGTAGGTGAAATGACATCGCATATTGTAGAATTTCTTCTTTGATGGTATATTGTATTGTATAAGAAGTTTTATAAACTATTTAAACAAATATTGCTATTGATGTGTTGAGCCTATATTCGCTCTTCGTATTGATCCAAACCTTGTCACTAAATAATAGAAACTTGATCCTTTTCAAATACTGATGTTTTGTGATGTTATAAGCATTCTACGTTCTTTGTCACCTGTTTTACTACGACCCCGGCCATTTTTGTAATCTGGCAAAGACGGAGGGCGGAGGAGGTGGGAGGCGGTGAATAGAATGTTTTTGAAAACTAAATTTGTAACCTGTCGTGCCTGTCTTTGTTAATTTTGAATCAAATACGTGGTGACTCAAAGACGAGCAAAATATCTGTCCGAACAAGAGATTAGGCATTGATTGGTCCTTAACTTTCAATAGCAAGGGGAAAACAGGGGCGGATCCAGGATTTGTGGTTAGGGGGGGCGTAAAGTAGGCGAGGGGTCCAGGGCAGAGCCCCGGGGGCCAAGCCCACCGGCAGCTCTGGGGGTTTGAGGAATTACAGACATTTATTTGAACGACAATTTTGAACCAACCACACCATTTTTATCAGACCAAACAAAGTTGACTTTGAGTCTAAATTAGATGATCAGAATCGTTTCATGCAGCATTAATGTTAACATATTCGCCTTTGTTTGTCTATAAACAAGAACGAATCATACGTTTTCAGTGAATGAACCAACGGCGAAACGAAAAGCTTCATCCGAGCGGACAGTAATATGATCATGAAGATGTCTTCTGCGTGTAATTCATCAATTTGTATCTGGTTAGGGACCGACCATTTAACTTGCAGGGTGGGGGACTATAATATTTTTTTTCATTCAGAATTTTTTTTTTCGGACAACACGAGATTTAGAATATTTATTTTTTTTGTCGCACAAAGCGCAATTTTTTTCCCCAGAAATTAACATTAGGTTATATGACAAAAACTCTGAATCAAAAACCATAGTCCCCCCCACCCCCCCACCCTGGAAGTTAAATGGTCCGTCCCTTATGAATGATACTGATGTTGAAAGAACATCAGTATTAGGATTTAAGTTTACTAAATGCTTTGATCTGTAAATATTTATTTTTCCTATAGTTGTAAAAATTGACTGACGAAATAATGTTTAATTAGCATGAGAAAATAGTTGATGTCTGGTACGTCGGAACCAATCAGAATGGAATAATCTTTGAACTACTGACAGCAATCCATATATGAATCAGCAAACACACCCAACGTGTATTTACAATGTGTAGGAATATTTTACTACAGGTCACGAGTCAGCCATTCATGAAAAAGTTGTTTGTTGAACTACTTAATTAACGTTGTATAACATATGCTTTGCGAATTTTAGGGGGCCCCACACGCCCCCTCTAAATCCTCCTCTGGAAAATGTTGTTTTGGTGCTGGGGAAATCATCTGGTTAGCTATTAACTAAATTTTCTAACAATCAAATTTTTATTCAAACAAACAGACATAATTTAAAATCATTTGGATTTCTGAAATCATAAAATGTAATTATTAAAAGTGTATTATAATGGTTTATATATATCTAGTTTGGAGTACAAAATCTTACTGGATTGATAGCATTATATTTTGAATTTATGCCAAGGTGAGTCATTTGGGTCCAATATTTTGTTTCATCAAAAACTTGCTTTATCAATCTAAAACATATCCTCATGCTATGAAAGAAAAAGTGTTAGAGTGATAGAGGGACCTGATTTTTGTTTATACTGTTTGGGGAAGTAATTCTCTCATGTTCACGTCAAAGTATTTTTTAAATATTTGAAAATGTTATTCGACCCTTATACGGTGTCTTCGTCAACTGCTGACGCCATTTCAGGCATTTGTAGACTATTTGTGACGGAGGATAGTCATGTTTAAGTGTAGAAGATCGATCTTGAGATCTCATTCTGATCTGAAAACAGACATGTTAAATGTTTTCCATTTCATGTATGTAATTGTAATTTTTAATTGCTAAGCACTTTAAAATCAATTTAAATGATCCATGTATCAATAAAATATATCAAAAACTTACGAAAATACATTAGAGATTCAGCTAAAACCCACATACATAAAAAAAATACTAGTGTGAATTGTCGTTCATTGAATTAACGTATGAATCCCATATCACTCGTGTACCAAACAACCCTGAACAAATTATGTTGATGGTTTAGGTTTATGGTGTTTAACGCCACTTTCAACAATATTTCAATTTTATCGTGGCGATCTGTTTTATTGGTGGAGGAAACCGGAGTTCTCGGGGGGAAAATCACCGACCTGTCGCAAGTCACTGACAAACGTTATTACATAATGTCGCATTGACTACATCTAGCCATGAACGGGGTTCGAACTCACAACTTTGGTGGTGATAGGCACCATTGCTAATGTAGTTGTAAACTACGATAGGATCACGACCAAAGTGGCCCCCCAAATCTGCTAAAGTTTTCACCAAGGAGATCATATAAATACTGCAACAGAAACTAGGCTTTAGGGAGATGCAGAAGCAAAAAGTAGAAAGCTTTGGGATTTTAATCAGATTGGAATATGCTCATAATGTATCTGAAGATATTTCCACCATTCTGCATTTATGAGTTGTATCATATTTTTTCCTTCAATTTAATGATATTAAAGTATATATCCTTGACTATATTCGACCAATGCAATTCTATTTGGTCATAAAGCAGCATTTTCATATGTATATTCGATTTTGTGAAAATTCAGGTTCCCATGTCGAAATTGAACAGAAGATAATTGATTGGAGAAATTTAAAAGAATTTGTTTTCTTAAGAACTAGCAATAGAAATACAATTAACCTGAAGCTTTGCCTTGATGCACATTTGTAAAGATACAATTAAGTATAGAGAAACCTGCATATGCGGTCATCTCTATTAAGCAGTCATCTGTATTAAATGGTCACATTTTCTTGTCCTGTCATAGAACATTTCATATGAATTGAACCTCTTTTAAGAAGCCACCTGTCTTATTAGTCCACTTTTTCTTAGTCCCAAAGGTGACCTTAATACAGGTTTGATTGTATTAATAATCTATAAACAAAGTTTAGAATCCTCTCAACATGGTACATATCTTTCTTTTTGACCAAAAATAACATATTTTTATGGAGTTTTTTTTTAATTTTGTAAAGGTTTTTTCAAAGTGTTATATAATTTCTAATTTTTTGTTTTATTACATTCATAAACAAAACTGTTTTAATACTATATCCGGAAGTATTCGATGTAATGAAAACGTGGATATCCAAACTGGGCGTATGTCTGGAGTAACCTTCACAATGTTCAATATAAATAGTAGTAATGTATATTTATATGTCATGTATATTTACTGAAGATTATTACATACTTAGCTCAAATAAAGGCATTTTTGTATGACCAATATGACCGGAAGTAAAATGTCCATATTTTCACACCCCGGGAAAATAACCGGTTATTGGATTACTACAAGATCATTTCCATATCGAGGCCCATATTGGCCCGGTGGGCCCGACTTCGTCTCAGGCTAATATGGGTGTCTCTTTTCTAGATGTTGTATGTAATAAATAGTTTAATGCGTCTCGGGCCAATATGGGGGTCTCGGGATGATAGCCAGGCCAATATGGAAATGCCCATGTATTAATCTGTAATTATCCGATGTCAGTATTAATATTACAACATGACAGCAGCTTTTAGGGATAGTATTCATTGAGGATATCAAATTCGGACAACAGAAATAATTCAAATAAAATTACTTGACCAAAATACTGAATTTGAAACTGCCTTTGAATTGATTAAGTAAAATGACTATCTTTATAGGTTGTTAAAGAAAACGTTATTTATGACATAAGATTTGTCACTAAGTGTTTTATGATAACTTTATATTGTTATAAAGGCGATAAGAGTTATCTTCATTCATGTTTTGTTTTATTATTTTATATTTTTTTTATATTATCATTGTCTATTATTAACAGTAATTCGTGATAGTTATAGTAACACAATTGGCAAATGTTATTTCTGTGTACTTCGATAGCTCTTCCAAATTTTGCGGGAATTATAATATAGACTTCCCTTTTCCTCCATTATTAAGTCTACCAAGCAAAGTTATATTTCTTTGTATTTATTCTGTTTCTTATTTTGCACTGGAGCTCATCTGGGTATATTTTGAGAGATCTGAATAGTTAAAGGTTTACTGTAGAATCATATATGGGGAAATTTATTTTCTTCAGGAATTTGTTTGTGTCCGATTGTAATGAAACGACACAGGCATGATCTTTGGTATGTGTAGATGTGCATTTAGGGTATGCAAGTTTCAAACTGGCCGCCGTTGCCATGGTAACCATGAAACTTTACAAATATTTGTTATAAAACGTCACAAGAATAATCCTTGGTGTGTGTATTTGTGCATTTACGGTCTGAATTTTTCAAAATGGTCGCCGTTGTTATGATAATCATGAAAGTTAAAGATTTTTTTAAAGATCCGATAGTAATGGAATTTTACAGGAATGATCATTGGGATGTGCAGATGTGCAATTTTCATCATTGCCACCGTTCCCATGATAACCATGAATGCTCAAAATATAGTATTTTAGCTGATTGTAATGAAACTTCTCATGAATGATCCTGGGGATGTGTAGAAGTTCATTCAGGAATAACAAATTTCAAAATGGCGGCCATAGCTGAAAGCGGCATTAAAATTCCATTAAATCAGTCAATCCCAAACAAGGAAGGTCAAACTAGAAGGGGGAATCTATGAACATTCTTTTCAAATGATTGTCCAAAAAGTGTTTATTGAATTATGAATTTCAAAACATTGGGCAGTGGGTTATCACTAACTGAGTTTGTTTGGGAGACTTTGTAGTCGGAAGACTACATAAACTTTAATTTGCAGTGAGAATATTATCATATTAGTCCACGTAATTAACATCCTGTTCCCTGGTTGCATAGGACCAAATGGATACAAACTGAGTATGAATGCTCTTTTCATGGAAGATATCATTAGAATATGATTTGGTATCGATGCACTATTCAACTTATCCTTCAGAATCTATAATGCAACTTGATTGGCTGGACCTCACAGCGCTACCGTTAAAACATATACTGAACTGTCTCAAATTCAAAATAATGTGCATTATTTCCTTGCCGATTTGGAATCCACCATTGGTTTGTTTAACATAAAATAATAGGTAAATGCATGAAAGTCTTTCGCACAAACTACATATCACTTTATTCGCATTCGAATGCTCAATGACGATTGGACATTTTTTATATGCATCGGAAATTTGAGTTGGCTGGCACCACATGACATAGGAAAATGCTTTAAGATCCATTTCTATGAAATCTCTGAACTATTTATAATGACATTTGAGTGGTGTGTTTCTCCTCAAATTATATGATTTTGTACTGGTCTGAAAACCCTAGATGACCGAAACTACAGGACAAATACAAATTTGAAGATACCAAAGAAATCAGAAACAGTAAATCGAAGAAGGACGGACAATACAATGACCAAAGGAAGGACAGACAATACAATGGCCAAAGGAAGGACAGACAATACAATAACCAAAGGAAGGACAGACAATGCAATGGCCAAAGGAAGGACAGACAATACAATAACCAAAGGAGGGACAGACAATGCAATGGCCAAAGGAAAAAGGGAAAGAGGACACACACTAGTCTAAAAAACACTACAGAAAATAAAAGATGGTGCAACACGAATCCCACTAAAACTATGGATTAACTGATGTGCTCCCGAGTGGTAAGCTGTTCCTGCTTCACTAGTGGCAGCCGTCGTTCTATTCATGTTACAAATCCGATGATAAGTCATGAATGAGGAAATGACCATATACTTTTTATGACAAATGGTAAGACTTTTGAGTGACGACTTAAACTTACCCACTAGGAACCCTTCGTTCTGTACGTAGCTTCCGTGGTAGTAGCACTTCCGTATCAATGAACTCATGAGAGGAACCACAAACTCCGGAATATCAAAAGACTAGCCTTATCATATGATACCATATGGGAAATTGAATGGAAGTTTGTGTTTCTCTCAGAAATAACAAGTTTGATTGAATCCAAATTACTACGAATAATCAATATATGTTCCTATGAAAAGCTCATAATTTCTTAATTAATACAAGGTTGGTCGCCATCATAGGACAAAGATTAACAAGATCCCAAAAGGAAACTGTTTTGAAAATCTATTTCACTGAAATTTCTAATCCGTTTTAAAGTAAATTTAATCTTACATGTTCCTTGAGTGATTTTCTTGAAGATGTACTAATACTTTTGTCAATCAGGATTCTAAGATGGTCCTCTGCAAAGGTTATATTTCTGTTAAGTTGATCAGAAATACATGTAGTAATCTTTTCAGTACCCCGCATTCTGATTATACAACACGGTATACTAATATATGATAATTGATTGATATATAATTTATAAACAGATGAGCGATACAGGTTCATATGAACCTCGAGTTTGAGTACACTTTACCAAAGTTCACTATAACCGCATCGGTGATGAAATAGTTAGCATCCTCGTATCGAGTGCGCTAAAATCGCTGTTCGGTTCGTCTTTACCTCCAGTATGAGGTATCATGTCTTATTTAAATTATTTGTGTTTGTTTACGTATAGTGGAGACACACACATATTGTGTTGTGTTTGTTTACGTATAGTGGAGACACACACATATTGTGTTGTGTTTGTTTACGCATAGTGGAGACACACACATATTGTGTTGTGTTTGTTTACGTATAGTGGAGACACACACATATTGTGTTGTGTTTGTTTACGTATAGTGGAGACACACACATATTGTGTTGTGTTTTTGTTGTTGTCTTTGTCTGCCTCTTGTGTCTTGTGTACACAATACTGAACGTGTCTCTGGATTGTCCATTTTTGATTGCCCTTCGGTTTTCTCTAACATTGATTTCTGCGAGATCTCGGAGAAAACTAACATGAAGCAACAGCGTGATGATGATAAATGACGGATTCCCTAATTATTTAAGTGAAATGTTGTTTCAAGTGTAAAATAATTTTTGTCATTTTAGGTGTTGTCAATTGTTTAATAATTACAGATAGTGTGTCATAACGACATCCTGGTATACTAAACGACAATTGTAAAGTATACTCTATAAGTATAAATTGATGTCTTGTACGAATTTCACATTTCAGAACAAAATAGATACTATCGTTCTGTGTCTATATCTAAATAAAAGGCTTATCGCTACCAACAATAGAACAGGTTTTTGATGTAAATAAAATAATTGTATATATCCGGTACGCTGTCCTATAAGTATGTTAAATGTTATTATGTATATTACGACGATATATTAAGGCTTTCTATATAATTCCGAGAATCATTAAATCTTGGAAGAGGTATGGTTTAAATTGATTCCTGGTAACACATAAATAGGGTTGAGTCAGGGGACGCGGAGAGGGGTCAGATAATATCAGTAAGATAGTAGCCTATGTCTATCTATGATTCACATGATAAAAAGTCAACCTTGAGATGTCTCGTTTAAAAATATCGATTTTTTTATTTATTTATCAGCAGTTTATTTTTTTGAATGTCAACAAATTTGAACTTCTGGTATTATAAATATGAACTTCTGGTATTAAATCATATAATATTCAGTACAAATTATTATGATTTTTTAGAATGTTGATTATTTACTTTTTGAATTTTGCTGTAGGTACGGAAAATTAAAATGTCAAAAATATAATTATCGCATAATCGTCATAGTGGTTTGTACAAAGGGTTGTGGTTAGAGTTATGGTGTTTAACGCCACTTTCAACAATATTTCAGTTATTTCGTGGCAGTCAGTTTTATTGGTGGAGTAAAAGAATAAAATGTATTATTACTGTCTAAAACACGGCGATGATATTCGTCTATTTTATCTATTCTTTTATTAAAACCCTCTACTGATTTCAATGTTTACTGATAATTTTTAATGGGACACTTCAACACATGTACATTTTATATGTTTATATGTATTTTTGATTGTCTATTTATAGATTCAGTTCATGCATCATCGACTTCCTTGTTTGACACTGTATATGACACTTTCAATGGTACGAAATAAGTAAGTATAACAGAGAGGAATATTGGATTTTTGTGGAAGAGTGTTATTTATGTGTGAAATAATTTCTGTAAAAAGTATGTATAAATAGTTGAAAAGCAACTTCTCTTTCATATTCATAAGACATGATAGTTTGTTAACTATTGTCAAACATTTTTTTAAATATTTTGCTGTTTTTCAGTTCATTTGATCATAGGTCATATGAAATATTGACATCAGATGTTGTCCGTCTTTGTCCGTCGTCCAGCATTATTAGCATTTCACATTATAATATTCTTCTCACAATACTAGAGTCGATTTGAATGGTGTTTTGGAGGTCATCTTTCACCAATATATCCTACAGCATTGGTTACATCGTCTACCTTTCATTGTTTAATGAGCCGAGATATCAACTGTATCTGCGTAAATAATATATATTTCATTTTTTTCTCTCCGGAATTTGTAACTTTGCTTATTTTTTACGATTATGCAAATTTGATCTATTTGGACAAAAATTACATGAAATCTCCCTTGCAGCAACGTTGGTTTGGATTGTTATTAGGTGGGTGGTCTGCCATTGATAAATGTATCTGATGGTTCTGTTCGTAATCCATGAGGACCAATATTGGTATTAAAGAAATTCCTGAACATGACCAAAATTTCCACAATTACAATTAAAAAGAGCTAAAACGTTAACTGTAGTCACACGAGATGTTATTTTTCTGTAAAATATATAATGTTACTGATTTTTGCCTAATATAAGAATTGAACCAACAATTTCATTTAAAAATTTAAAAATGACAAAATATGTCAATATGCTATGATTAAATAGCCCGATTATTGAAATTTATGCTTTCTCGTATACAATCTTCAATTACAAGTATCTTCAGAAAAATCAGACCATTAGAAATTTATACACAATGTTCTCACTTCCTTATTATTGCTATTACAATATTCCTTTATGCTATAGTTTAATATTTTTATATAGAAGACATAACAAGTTACAGGTTTGCTTAAATTATTATATCGATACTGGTTCTCTGAAAACAAAAGGGTATCAGACGAGATGTACTCCGATACAATATAATGTGATAAAATTGCTCAGCGACTTGAGACAGTCGGTGGTTTTCCCAGGATACTCCGGTTTCCTCCACCAATAAAACTGACCGCCACGATATCACTCAAATATTGTTGAAAGTGGCGTTTAACACCAAAAACCACAAACCACTAACCTCAACACACTTATGGAAAAGTGCTGTAAATAAACGTTGTCCATCCAAAAAACAACAATGCCATCTTCAAAACAACAGTGACTATGAGAAATATATCTCTACACAAAATAGTCCGAGTCATACAATCTTATTTATATCAATTGCCAAATATGCCATTTCATTAACATGTAATATGGGGGTGCAGAGTATTTAACACACTATCTTAATCAATTCAATCATTACTTTGGTATACAAATTTAATGTCTTAAAATATATCCAGTTCTATTGAAACGTTCCAATCTACACTGCCTTTCTCCTCTTTGTGGACCACATGATCACAGTAATCAAATCCACAGCTTCATTCCCTATGCACTCACTGTCTTCATCAATCAGAATACGTTGTTTCCTGCTGGATGATGCATTTACAGGTCCATGATCTTGGATCAAAAAGTTAGAATTAACAGGTTTATTTTATTTATCAAGAAGGGATGAGTTTGGATCCCACTATCTAGTTTATCCAATTTATCAAGAAAGGAAGGAATTCCATTAACCTCTTTTTTTTCTTCCTGTACCAACACATGACCTGAATGTCCAGGTTTATGTCGCGATCCTTTACGCTACAATGATTTGAAGTGCGTAGCGCATGTTCCCTTTATTGATATTGGTGCAATTGTTGACCATTACTGTTTTAAATTTTCTTATTCTTAAAGTTTGTATTTCACAAGAGTAAAGTATATAATGTTGGATTAATAAGGATTATATCATGGCAAATGTATTTAAAAGCAGGAAGTTCAAAATAAATTTAAGCAATTAAGTCTTGAACCTGCACTTAGCATTTAGTGAGTCAATCATCAATTGCTGTTAAATGCCCAGTGAAAAAGATCAGCTATGACATGGCAAGAACATAGTGAGATGATAATAGTTTATGAACCATATACCGAATCAAATAGATACAAAGAAAAAGAAATATTTCCATGTCAGATGTAGTATCGGAAATAAGCGATTATTATTTCCAAAGCATATACAAATACAACCCTATAGTGTGCTTTATAATATAGTGATATTTATTGATGTTGACCAGTTGGTCATTTGTCAACATTATATATATATAACAGTAGAATTTCACCGAAATCACTATTTTAATTGTGACTGTATTATAGATAAGATATATATCATCTTATCTATAATACAGTCACAATTAAACAGTCTCTTTAGTTGTAAAACATTATATTGTATACTAAAAGAAAACGACTAAAGGTTATCTTGAAATATAAATATAGATAATAGTTTAGGTATATTTCAATCAATATTTAACACACTTTATTGTAAAATTTATCAACACAGATTCTCCTTAATATTTTTGAAACTGTATTGAGACAAAAATGATGACATTAATCATTTATTTTTATACCGTACATCTATTTTAAACACAACATTTCATCTTGGATGAGTGAGTGAGTGATTGTTGTTGAATGCCATCTCAGCAATTTGTCAGCTATATCATGGCTAGAACAAGTTAATTTTCAAGGAAATGATGATGAGGTTCGCTTTGTACTAGACCAACACACTGAAACAACAGTCCGTTGATAAGACAAGTAGCCCCACTGGGACACATGATCCTGATTCCGATCCAACCAGTCTTTGCTCTTTTTCCTTAATGTTGCATGCTTAGCAGAGAAGCAACAAATACCAATTTTATAGTCTTTGGTTTGATATGACCGGGGCTCGAACACACGATCTACCGCACTCAATGGGAACCCACTAACCATTGAACAACCGATGCGGTTATGTTTTCGATGAGATAAGAAATGATGAGCTATGCCTATTGGTAGTTCACAATATGATTCCATTAGCGTTTGCTATATTGAAATAACTTGCAAAAAGTGACTAAGAGGGTTTTTGTAATTAATATTACATGCCAAATGGATATAAAATAATCGTTTCATGATTCTCTCCCCTGTGAAAAATAAAGCAGCTTACAAAGTTCAAAGTTCAAATAATTATGCTTAATAATATGACATATGCGAAAACAGTGTGTCATCAACTACATTGTCCAATAGAAAGGAACAGACAGTTTCCATAGATTTTCTTGATTTCCGCTCAATAAAGTTACTATTAAAATGCACAGTGGCCAAGTAAAGTAGACTATTCAGAAATACATAAGATAATGGCATAGTGTTTCCGTATGATGGCTGTCAGATAAACATAACCGTGCTTTAGAGTTCTGGCCTACTGAAAGACCAATCAGACAATCATTACTACTAACTGCTATCTTCCAGTGTACTCCACTTTGTTATTCCAGTTACTATCCATCGGTTTATATTTATGTTCATTTCAGTTGCTTTCCACCTGATTGCATCACTCTTTTATTCTTACACAAACAGATTGCTTTGTAAATGTTTGGGAAAACACTAACGAATGCTATTTTATTTCTACAGAGACACGAATTGAAGAAAATCAAAGACAAATTATCTGCTTGACATTGACATTGACATTTCATATTCATTCCATATTCAAATATCCGTTAGAAATGCATTACAGTGAGTATGAAAAAAAAGGTAATGAACACATTTGGGCGATAGTTCAAGATCAAATGAAGTGAAAGTTGATATAGACAGCTTTGATATATCATCTTCTAAGATCAAATATGATAGAAACTGCTGCATATATCTTTGTATTATCCGTATAGATAAAGATTTAAAGGAATAAAAGCAGATACAGAGATCTTTGCGTGATCGAGATCAAATGGAATAATAATTTTTAAACAAAGATAATTCAACTATCAACCTTCAAGATCAATTGGAATAAGAGTGGACACAGACATCTTTGTATTACCTGTATCGATCAAAACCAAATTGAATAAAATACTTTGAAATTTCACTATTATCCAAGTTAATAAAGAAAAAAAAAAGATTGACCATGATTATTTTGAATGCAATGTTCGTAAATTTGAACATATTGTTACTAAGTATATCAAGTCTTTATGAATGTAAGACGATGCACAGAAATTTTACAGAGGAATTTATAAACTTGGAGGTCATCTCAGATTATGTTTATATTGGAGGCAAACATAACTTAATACAATTAAATTCATCTTTGAAAGTTGTGAATATTAAACCTATGAATGGACGTAACTGGCTGTTAACGTCTTATAAGCCGACAGAAGAAGAAACCATATTGATAGCATGTGATTATAAAGGAGAGTATCAAACCGTATGCATTGGTTATAGAAGTAACTTATCAATAGTTATTGGGTATAAAACAAGAGATATTAAGATTAAGAAGCCACATGCAAGATATACAACAACTACTATAGGATCTAGGAACATACTAACAATAGCATCATCTGACTGCATAAAACCTGTTTCTTTTAATGATGCTTGTTTTGCAATATCAAACTATAAGGACAAAATAAATGATTTTAATGATATTGGGACATACACCGTGAAATACTTGAATGAAACTGAAAAAAATAAATTCAGTTTTGATTTCAGAACTGTTGTTGGAAATAGAAATTATACATATTTCCTTTTCGTTTTTAATGGTACTATTTCAAAGCTTGGCAAGATCTGCAAAGATACCACAACCAGTACTTTGAATACAAACCATAATGCCTATGAAGACGTACCTATTTTCTGTTCTCACAATGGAGTTATATTTACTACAGCAGAAGATTTAATATTTTGGAATGACGACTTATTAGTGATTTTTACAGATGGTACAGCCAGTATCATTTGCAGATTTACAAAGCTTTTTTATAATTTTGAAATTTCAAGGATAGACAGACTGAAGTGTCCGGTCAGCAGACAGCCGAAGAATAAATACTTTCATAATTTAAGTTTCAGTGTGTGTTATAATGAAATAGAGAAGATATGTAAATCACCTGCAGGCGAAGATGTGAGTATAATTTTAGTATTATTGTTGGAATGTAGATCTAAATGAGGGTGGGTGGAGAATAGTTTATGTCACAAACAGTAACAAGGTAGATGATAAAATGGGATATTTATTTAATATATTGAAAAATGTTGGATTAAAATCAGAATTATTGCAATTGAGATAAAATGAATGAATCTATTTTCTTGCTGAGTTCAAGTAAATGGCGAGGGAAGACAATTCATAATCTGGTGAACTTAATAATAATATGTCAGAACACAATGTAAATTATTTATTATTCTTAATTGGTAATTTTAGACCAATTGTACAGAGATGAGAAATGGGTTCTGTGGGCCAAGTTTCTTTTCATCAGTAGAAGGAGATGTACCAATGGAGGGTGATGTTTTATATTATAGTCAGAATTCAGCTGTAGGTTCTATTGTAAAGATAACAGATGCTATAATAGTTGACGCGTTTGCTATAGTATACGTTGGTACTAGTAAAGGATGCATAGGAAAAGTAAGTGATGCTAGTTGGTATATTCGTAACATAACGATATATGGGAGATAAGAAGAGTTTGAAGATACCAAAGGGGTAACCAAAATCCGTAAATCGAAGAAGAACAAACAACACAATGGCCAAAAGAAAAAGTACAAAAGGACAAACATCGATCTACAAAGCATACACATAATACTTAAGATCGAGTAACATGAACCCTATACTTGGTGTGAACTCAGGTGCGTTTTATGTAGTAAATGTCATTAATTTAATTTCCTGTGACAAAATGAAGCTTACTGACAACACTGTCAGGTGAGCAAATAACCGCAAATGTATGGAATATTAGCATTCTTTGCGAAAAACCTTTCAGACCACAAGACAATTGGGCCAGTAAACCATGAAAATTCACTAGCCCAAATTGAATTTTGCATTTTCCGAAAACCAACAGAATGCCATTATGTAACGCACACTAGTCCTATTCAAATCAATTCATATGCTATTGTTTCCATTTCTAGTTCTTTATTAATGACACCGGTGCCTTTTCACTTGGAGAATTTAAAATAGTTCAATGGTTGTCTCCCGTGATTGATATTAAGAGAGGTGGTGAAAATGTCTATGCCATGACCAAAAATGTGGTAAGTTATTAAGCTCTAACAATTATCTAAGCTAAACTAACAATGACTGCGGCATGTTGTTCTCCATCCATAATAAATCACTGTCTGTCCGTCTGTTGACATGTAAGTTCTATTCTGCCAAAGAAATAATTGATCCTGTTCAACAATGCTGCATTTGTTGTTTGCCAGAGTAAGGAATATTTCTGCTTGTCATCAGTTGGTGCAAGTGTTTATCAACCAAGGAATATTTTAAGTAGTGGCTATTATCAGAATAAGGAATATTCATTTTGTTTCTGCAGAACCAAATCATTTTGAACTGTCAACAATAATATACATACAGAAGCTCTTGTAATGTGATCGAAAATATTTTTGCAAAAATATGTACTAAATGGAATAAAAGGAAGACAACTCTTGATTAAAAGCAGGACATGGTGTGATCATGTATATAGGATAAATTTGCCAATGGCATTGTAACCCTGACACACAAAAAAAACAAAATTTTTCTTCAGCAAGGTTGGTGAAATGGATTTAGAAATAATGATGGTTGATACTTTATAAAACGATTTCATTATACATCCATAGTTGCTAATGTTGCATATTTACACATCTAAATTGACAAAATTCCTAATTATAATCTCAAGTTTACAGGGGTCTATGTTTTTTGTTCTTTCTAAAAGAAATAGTTCATTTGACAACACTTCAATATATGTAATTTCAAAGATACCTTACGCTGAATGTGTAATGGTTCAGACAAGTTCCGCTATACTTTAATGATCAATTACATAAAACCTAGTTTGAATTATAAATAGAAGAGTTTGAAGATACCAAAGGGGCAATCAGAATAGTTTGTTTTCTGTATATTCTAGATTGCCAATATTGCTGACAGTGCAGACTGTAGAACATCTTCTACTTGTGAAGATTGTATGAAGTCTAAAAATTTAATGTGTGGATGGGATATAATAAGACACAGGTAAATGAACGCAAGAAGGGACAATGGATCTTTATGACAACATTGTCAATGTACAATTCAAAACATAGTTCAGCAAAATTCACAAACATATCAGACATTGATGAAAGCTGAACATAAATCTCCGAATCCGAGATTGAGAAATCAGAAATCAGATCACATGTCAACTTTTATGTTGGATGATTTCTGGAATGCTATGTTGGATGACATGTTAACTTATATGTTGAATGAATTGTTTTATTTCATGTTGGGATGACATTTAACTTATATGTTGAATAAATGGTTATATTTCATGTTGGGATGACACATTAACTTTTATGTTGAATAAATTGTTTTTTTTCATGTTGGGATGACATGTTAACCTTTATGTTGGATGACATGTTAACCTTTATGTTGGATGACATGTTAATTTTATGTGAATAACTTTTTTTTATGTCATGTTGGATGACTTATTAAATTTGTACACTTATGATTTTCAGTTATGTCGTTTTTTTTTCAGTTGTAACAAGAACTTTGACCAACCTTTTTGGGTGCCGTCTGCTGGACAAAAATGTCTTACAATTAAATCAAGTGGCATTGTTCTACATGATAATGATGATATGGTGAGTTCAATAAATATCAGATTTTCATTTGAAATGAGACACTAAGTGTGAATTGTACTTACAGGTACACATTATATTTACATACAAGCCGAGAGTTAATTCTTGAAGAACAATAACAGTTGTTTGTGCAAAGTATTGAAAAATATTTTTATTTGATTTGACATCAATAAGGTATGTTTACTTGAAGTTGAGAGGTTAGGGTTATGGTACATAATGCTACTTTCAACAATATTTCAGCTTTATCGTCGCGGTCAGTTTTATTAGTGGAGGAAACCGGAGTACGCGGAGAAAACCACTGATCATTCACAAGTCACTTTATCACATAATGTTGTTTCGAGTACACCTCGCCTGAACGGGGTTCGAACTCACAACTTCAGTGGTGATAGGTACTGATTGCAAAGGTAGTTGTAAATCCAACTACCAACGATCAGGACCACTTAGGGCCCTACTTGACGTTGAGTTTTGATATATTTGTCATTATTTGATATAAAAAAACATCATTAAACAACATTATTATGAAAAAACTGGTGGAACGCGCTAATCTGGGTCACGGGTCACTGTAATCGGGCGGCTGTACCGAGAAACAGATACGGTGTTGAAAAAACTGTTGATACTCATAAAATATTGATAAATGAAATAAAATTTTATGTTTGTCTTCAAGAAATATGATAGCCAAAACCATGTGTGAAGTTTTATGACGAAATATCTCCGATTTCTATGTAAATTTACGAGTTGAAGTTGCAGCTGTATCGAGAAACAGATACGGTGTTGAAAAAACTGTTGATACTCATAAAATATTGTTAAATGCAATAAAATTTTATGTTTGTCTTCAAGAAATATGATAGACAAAACCATGTGTGAAGTTTTATGACGAAATATCTCCGATTTCTATGTGAATTTACGAGTTGAAATGGGGAAACAGCAATGTATTTTTTTTTTATCTTGGACAAGAATAATGAGCGTCCTGATTGGATGACCGATTTAAAACACTGACTCCGCATGGTAAAAAGATGCATATAAAAGAAATCTATGTTATATTTATTCATTTGTTAGATTCTAGAATATTGTTGATCATTGATTTAAACAAGAAAAAAAGGGATAAAGGGGGGGAGGGGGTGAATTTTATTTGTGAATTTTACGGTTAAATAAATGTTATGTTTCGACAGTTTAAAGAGGAAAATAAAAATTGGTTGCGACTAAAGCTTTTTTTTTTTATAAAGTTAATAATATGAAATATTGACATCCACACTTGCCTTTTGGATAGCACATTTCTGTGTCCACACTTGTAATAATATAAAAAAAAAATACACAATACTTATTTTGAGCAATGCAAAATATGTATCAAAAATCAATATTCAAGTAAGCATACCTCATGATACAATAATTTTTAATATGGTATTTCCTTTTTTAGTTTCAATGTTTTTATATAGATTAAAACCGGTTTGTTAAGAAGTCTTTAGGTCTGTTGGATTTGGAAATTAATAATGCACGGGAAAGTCGATGTCGGTAATACTGGCGGGTTGTCACTGAGCTATAGATAACCGATACACGTATGCCTATTATCGAGACATTCTAGGTAACTCCAAGTGATTAGTTCTGCTTTGTATATTACAGTGTATGTTGATGTTTTTGTTTGTATTTAGTTTATAAAGGTTGTTTCGCAATGCAAATATGAGGAAGTTACTTCCAGCAAAGAAGCTATTCCACGTTGTGTCTCTTATTTAGCCCTTCATATTAGATTAGACATTATTTAAATTCGGACAATGTCAAGAGGGAGAATTTAATTTGGCATAATATAGTATTTTATGTTATCTTTTCACCTACACTTCTTTCTTAATTTCTAAATAGTGAGGGACTTGTGATTGTACATGTACATTTAAAAGTTTATACATGTATGCACTTTTTATGACAGTTGAATATCACAACAACACTTTTGAAGTATATAAAAGTATTATATCATGAGGGGACATTTAAGGTTGAAGTTGGTGTTTCAGAGATGGTAGGAGGTCACTCTTTTTGCGCGTTTGATTCCTGTTATATTTTGACAAAGATGGTCCCATGAGGTCCCAATTGCACCTATGATTATCCGGACAGCCCCAATCTCACAATCTTGTAGTCCATGAAAATCTGGACGGAGAAAACATTTTCAGATTAAAGCCGACAAGATGATCATGTGAATAAACAAATTAAAATGTAATTGAAATCATGGAAGACATCCTTTGTAAATATCTGCTTACCACTATACTTGTTTTATTTTTCAGAGTCGTCAAGCTGCCATTACATTTCAGTTGACTCCTGCAATTGATCTATCTGAACTGAAATGTGTAATAAGAATAAATTCAGCACCAGAAACAATGCCTAAAGTTATAGAGAACGTGGACGGCAGTTATACAACTGACAATGTGACTGTAACAAATGGCGGTAAATATTTCTATTATAAAACTGACAATGTGAATGTATCAAATAGCGGTAAATATTTCTATTATACAACTGACAATGTGAATGTATCAAATGGCGGTAAATATTTCTATTATACAACTGACAATGTGAATGTATCAAATGGCGGTAAATATTTCTATTATAAAACTGACAATGTGAATGTATCAAATGGCGGTAAATATTTCTATTATAAAACTGACAATGTGAATGTATCAAATGGCGGTAAATATTTCTATTATAAAACTGACAATGTGAATGTATCAAATGGCGGTAAATATTTCTATTATAAAACTGACAATGTGAATGTATCAAATGGCGGTAAATATTTCTATTATAAAACTGACAATGTGAATGTATCAAATGGCGGTAAATATTTCTATTATAAAACTGACAATGTGAATGTACCAAATGGCGGTAAATATTTCTATTATAAAACTGACAATGTGAATGTATCAAATAGCGGTAAATATTTCTATTATACAACTGACAATGTGAATGTATCAAATGGCGGTAAATATTTCTATTATAAAACTGACAATGTGAATGTATCAAATAGCGGTAAATATTTCTATTATACAACTGACAATGTGAATGTATCAAATGGCGGTAAATATTTCTATTATACAACTGACAATGTGAATGTATCAAATGGCGGTAAATATTTCTATTATAAAACTGACAATGTGAATGTATCAAATGGCGGTAAATATTTCTATTATAAAACTGACAATGTGAATGTATCAAATGGCGGTAAATATTTCTATTATAAAACTGACAATGTGAATGTATCAAATGGCGGTAAATATTTCTATTATAAAACTGACAATGTGAATGTATCAAATGGCGGTAAATATTTCTATTATAAAACTGACAATGTGAATGTATCAAATGGCGGTAAATATTTCTATTATAAAACTGACAATGTGAATGTACCAAATGGCGGTAAATATTTCTATTATAAAACTGACAATGTGAATGTATCAAATAGCGGTAAATATTTCTATTATACAACTGACAATGTGAATGTATCAAATGGCGGTAAATATTTCTATTATACAACTGACAATGTGAATGTATCAAATGGCGGTAAATATTTCTATTATAAAACTGACAATGTGAATGTATCAAATAGCGGTAAATATTTCTATTATAAAACTGACAATGTGAATGTATCAAATGGCGGTAAATATTTCTATTATAAAACTGACAATGTGAATGTATCAAATGGCGGTAAATATTTCTATTATAAAACTGACAATGTGAATGTATCAAATGGCGGTAAATATTTCTATTATAAAACTGACAATGTGAATGTATCAAATGGCGGTAAATATTTCTATTATAAAACTGACAATGTGAATGTATCAAATGGCGGTAAATATTTCTATTATAAAACTGACAATGTGAATGTATCAAATGGCGGTAAATATTTCTATTATAAAACTGACAATGTGCATGTATCATATGGCGGTAAATATATTTATTATAAAACTGACAATGTGAATGTATCATATGGCGGTAAATATATTTATTATAAAACTGACCATGTGAATGTATCATATGGCGGTAAACATATTTATTTTAAAACTGACAATGTGAATGTAGCATATGGCGGTAAATATATGTATTATACAATCAAAGCTATAGTGAACTATGATAAGTCACTTTTTTGAATATCTTTAAGTAGATGGTAGATTCGCTTATAGCTGCAGTCTGTAGTTTAATTTGATATCGGATAAATCCAATGCACAGCTATAATCATTGGTGACTGTTCCAACTTTGACACATCAGTGTTCAGAAGTATCTACATTAAATAAACGTTAAAGAGAATCGAAGGAGCAACCACGACTGGACAATCAATGGACACAGGCAACGACGTTGGGTATATTATAGAGAAAGAAGAAGAACTAAATAATAGCTCAACATAGAAACTATGCAAAGAAACTTGCAGCACAGACTCCATAAACAAACGGGGATGACCCCTGCCGCTCGCAAAGGGTTAGCAGCTCCTGCTTCTTATAAGACGTCTGTCGTGTTACTCATAGTCCTGTAATAGTCTTGTTGGTGATGTAGGAAAATGAAAGGGAAAAGGTTCTCGATACTTAATATACATACTAGCCAATATAACAACATGTACATGTTTCTGTCAAATGAGCTTACATTTAAACCGTATGTGTACTATAATAAGAAAAATACCAAACCTTTGAAGTTTGCTGGTCATTATTGCTTAAGCTTTGCCTGGGGGTGGTTCGTATTCTTGGTGATTTTATTTATTCACCATTACTCTTTAAGGTTTGTCTGGGCAGTGGTTCGTGTTCTTAGTGGGTTTGTTGTTGACCATTACTGTTTAAGGTTTGCCCTGGGAGTGGTTCTCCTTGTTTTTGGTGATTTTATTGTTGGCCATTGGTGTTTAGGGTTTAAGGTGGTTTTCCTTGTTGTGGTTAGTTATATTGTTAATCATTACTGTTTATTGTTACAATCGATTGCACAGAGACTTTTACATTTTTTCAGATGAAGTTCGGTTAAAGGTAACTGACGGAAATGGAACCGAGATTGCCTCAACACAAGTTGTGTTATATAAATGTAGAACAGCAACAAAGTATGTACATTTAAGATATAATGTATTTGTTGGTGGTATTTCCCTATTGTTATTCGTCAATAACAAAGAAAAGGAGAATGAGGATAAAGACATTGTTTGCATATAATGTCTATCTCTCTCATGCAGTATAACAATTACATTTTGTGCATGCAAATGCCCATTGCTGTGTATGAAACAATATCACGTAATAGAACGCTTCCACCTTTAGTTGGTAATAGTGTTTGCCTTTGTTGGTAATGAATATAGTTTTCCTCTGTATTTATTTGCTGTTTGCTATGTGGTATGTAATTTCTTAAAGTGTTGAGAAACATAAACAGTAAATATCTATATATTGCTTTGTATTGTGTATTGAAGTTAAGCTAAATTTGCTGTCTCTTTCAATATTTCAAATTTCAATATTCTGAAACTGATTGGAAACCAACTTGGCAGAAATATGTTTTTCATCATCAGACGATTTTCTAAGTTCAGTATTTTTGTGATGCTTAAAAATTCAAAGTTGGTCGAACAATCGAAGTATTTGATCTGATTGTCGAAAATTCGTAAAGGAAAATGTAAAGTATATTTTCTCAAAAACTGCTGAATAGTTTCAATAATGGTAATTGAATGGTCCGTTTTGTGTTTTTGTTTTTTGATTTGAAAACAAACTGAAGATATATGTCTATCAGAGAACATAAAGAGACTTAGTGAATGTTGATGTTTTGATGACTAAACATGTTTAATGACATTCCTCTAATGAACCAAAGGATGACTAAACTTGTTTAATGACATTCCTCTAATGAACCAAATCTGTAATTGAAACTTATACGAGTTTGTTATTCCCTTAATTGCGATTTTCAATATGAGGTAAAAACAAATATGGCCGCAAAAATTGACAAATTTCAACTTAGAACCGTATTTCCTCACAATCTGCTGCATCAATTTAACCAATACCAGACTGATTAGTGGTGAGTGGTTCTTTCTAAAGTATATTGTCTTTAAAGCTGATATGGAATTAGATATGACTACATTCGTGGACATAGAATAACATAGGACTTTAATGGGACATGTTTTAATATCTCACGATAAACGATGAAACTTATGACATGGAACCTTATTAGCAATGCATGATCATTGAATCATCGTATCAACCTTGATTTGAAATTCCAACTTCAATTAAAGATATGGATTCCTTAGTCTTGATCTTGCATGTTTCATTTTAAAGATTTTTATCAGGCATGATTATTCATAAGCTAGTAGTAATTAGTGTTTGTTTTACTTTCAGTTGCACTTCTTGTGTCCAAAACAGAGAGTGTTATTGGTGTCCTTTTCAAGTAAAATGCTACAAAAATGGTACCAGTTGCCATGGACATATACAACTGAAAGTAAACATATTTAATACATGTATAGTTAATATCTCATTACCACTGAAAATAATGTGTGGATTTCTTGTTGTTCTTAAATGAGTGTCGGGTTTAAGAATAAAATACAGGCATTCATTTCAATTGACAGTAATATGTACAATTATTTCCATAAAATACATGTTCATATGACTGTCTTAGTGAAGCATGGTGAAATAAAACATGCCGCAACTGTTAAATGCTACGAAATCAAAATATCAGTTCTTGCTCTGATGTATATATAACTATATATATAGTTATAAACTATATATATAGTTATAAACGTTGCTCAGCAGGTTTTTAGTCATGTGCATAATGTGTTATAGCTACAACCCTTGTTAAGCAGGTTGTTGGCTATATAAACCCCGGGGTTTTGTTGGGGTTCGTGTTGCTGATCTTTTTAGTTTATTGTGTTGTTCTATTATATGTCATTATGCTCTGAGTTCCGTGTTGTGAAGTTCGCTACAATTTCCGCATACAAACGATGTTCGGTTTTTATTTACCTCCAATTGTTTGTAGAATGGGTCATGTCTTATTTATGTTATTTGTGTTTGCTTGCATATAGTCGTATGTGTTTGTCCAACACATATTGTGTTGTGTTTTTGTTTTGTTTGCGGTTGTCTTGTTTGCACTGTGTTGCCGGTTTCTCTAAATTCTCCATTTTTGATTGCCCCTTCGGTATTTCCTAGCGCTCATAGGACTGCTTACAGCTTGGTAGAAATGAATTATATTTAGTTGTGATTGTTTCACGCCACTTTCTACAATATTTCATTTTATCAGTGGAGGAAACTAAGGTCTCAAGTCCTTTGACAGAAATACCACTACACTATGAGGTCAGAATTAAAATATTATTTGCATGTTTAACAAATCAAACTGAAGGTTATTTGCGTCAATTTATTTTCACAGAACAAGACCTGATTATTGGGTATCAACTTCAGTGTCGTTCATGCTGAAACTTTTTTATATTAACAGGATGAATCTAAGTGCCCACATATTAATAATTCTAAAGACCTCCTAATTACTCATGGAACAACAAAAAACTTGTCAGTGGAAGTAACAAATTTTGGCATTTATGTAAGTAAAAGATATCTCAACCAGAGTTAAATTTTGAATTTAGAAACAGCTTAAATGCAGTATTGTCGCCAGAGCTTGTGTTGTATTTGTTGTTTTAACATGCCGACTGTAAGTAAAACTTATCTTGTCTTAATGTAGATTAAAGGGAAGTGAGACCAAATCACAATGGATTAGAAAAGTAGTAATTATATTTTCTATCTAAAAGAATTATTTTTTATTTCCCGCCAGCAAGGCATCTGTCATATTGACAAGGTTGTTGAGTCACTCCTTCTTTTCCTGTTACTGCAGCGTCAGTTGTGAACACAATACAAATTATGAACAAGCCAACACAATATACATAGCCGACTTTTTATGGATATGGAATTAAACTCTATGGGCTTAATTGCTTACAATTGTTAACCTTTATACGTTTTTTTAGAGGGTAATTTTGCATCTTTTAGGAAGTGTAAGATGAATATATAACAACAATATGCAAATTGTTTTGTTCTATAAACATTTACTCTGGGAAAGTCATCATGTTGAATTTTAAATAAGAATGCGTAAAGATCATAATCCTGAAAGTCTGTTGGCAGATACAAGAATAATTAAAAAAGTAAGTCTTACCTTCTTGTAGTAGTGCTATATAAGTCCCCTCTCAAGAAACATAACTATTTGTTAATTTGTTGCGACTTTGTGCCGGTTATGACAATACATGTTCAATGGCACAATATGCATGTTTAATATCGTACTTGTATTATTGTATCCATAAAGAACTTTTCTCTTTGCCTATTTAATATCGTTAATGTGTGTATCAGATATTTTTTTCTCCAGAAAAATACTGAAAATATGACATGTGAAGTAAACAGTGCAACATATGAAGCCACAATTTTCAGTAATACAGCTGTATGTCAGAATGTCAAAGTAAGTTATCTAAATTAAAACTAAAAAAAGGATATATATATATATATATATATATATATAGCAACTTATATATATATATATATATATATAGCAACTTATATATATATATATATATATATAGCAACTTATATATATATATATATATATATATATATATATATATCATTGTCGATCTGGGTCACTAAACGGAGGTGTTGCCCAATGATGTGTGCTGATTGCATAATAGACCAATATTTTGTATCAAACAAGGTAATATGTATTCTAATGCAGTTTGTTTGTATCGTCGGATTTGATTGGTTATTATTCTATGTAAAATTCGCAATCTACAAGGCGTAACTAAGGGGTCCAGCTGGAAGGATCCGCCATCTTTAAAACGTGTAAACCTACATGTCATATTTACAACAATGCACAAAAATAATTAAGATGCCGATCATACAAACTTATTTTAGTTAAATTTTATCAAAATTGAAACGTACATGAAGCCAAAAAACGTCTGATCTTTACGTCTTCATATGACGTCTTGTGCCATATGCCAAAGTCGTCAACAACATTTCGCGGAATATTAACTTGTGTGATTTGTAGACCCAGGGAAACGGAAGAATACATTTTTTTTTGCTTAGCATTGCATTAGAATGGAGATAACTGTATTGTATTTAAAGATTAAGATTTGCCGACGCAAATAACCGTTTACCTAGCTCCACTACGTGTCGCTAGGTAAATTCAGTTTGCGACCGTAAACTCGACGATTGACGTCCGCAAAGCTTGAAATACAATACAGCTATTTCCTAATTGTTCTTCCTTTTCAGCATTCCTCACCTTATTCGGAGGGGACGGGGTGGGGGGGGGGGGGGGGGGCAAGTCAGTTATTATAGAGGCTGATCATTGAAATGTGACAACATAGTTGTCCGGACACCTTAACGTCTTAGGTTAGAATTAGTTCAGTGACAATCACTTTGTCACCTCAATTTCTCTAACCAACGAAAAATATGGGTTTTTAATTTTTGACATTTCAGGATTGTGGGAATTTTTCAAATGAAATATAGTCTTGTGTAGAAGTGTAGAATGCTTTCTCATGTTTGCCTTGATCTGATTTTCATCAAATTTAAATACCAGATTAATAGTGATGGTATTCTGTGGGTCTTTTTTTTCTTTGCTTTACACTTTTTCAATTGTTTCAAATTTGATTTTGTTGTGACGTATTTTAAAATGTTAGTACCATATTTTGTTTATTTACTGTAAGTATAAAAACAATATACAATTAGTTTTGCTTTGATTGATTGATTAATTGATTGCTGTTTATTACTCCAGCATAACTTTAACTATATAAAATAAAAAATTATCATCAGATTAATATTGTTTTTTATTTTAAGGCTCCAAATCCTATGAATAAAAACCATGATGTTCACCTGTTATACAAAGACACAAGAATAGATGGCAGTGCTAATCTTAACGGTATGATAATAGTTACCCTTTCAAAACTACATGCCAACCTTTGATGAATAAGTAGCTATTGAGGCTTGTGTAAGTGGTACATTACCTCAATTGCTAGAGAAAATATCACCTCAGAATTAGGACTTGAGTCTGGGGTTTTACTTAGAAAAAGCTGATTTGCACAGTGAAAGAAAACATATACTTTGGTATGAGATATTTCTGAAAATCCTAATCTGATCTTGCACAAGCAGTGGGTTATTACTGATATTAAATATGAAACATGTCCACATTATTCCTTATTTTAATCTATTTTCTACAAGTTTATCAAACTATTTCGGATGGTGTCATTCAGTATATCAGGTGGTCTTGCCTATTTGATTTAGTTTTCTCTTTTGTTTTTGTGCTGACATAAAGATTGTAATTTCTAGTTTGTTTGTAAATAATAGTCAATATTTGTAATAAGGAGAACACAATACCAATATCAAACACATTTCTGGTTCAGTATATCTTAATATTGTCTATAATGTTAGTTTACCCGGACAATGATCCTTGTGGGATGATATTGTTTTTCATCACTCATCGTTTGTGACATTTACATATTGTAGTCTTCTCAGAAATAACGGTGTCAATTAAGCTCGAACTTTTTATGAATGATCTATGGAATTGATAACACTTTGTGCTATTCTGATCTACCATGTAATATGGCCACGGATGGGGATTTTTGTGATAATGTAATAATATGAGGTATGTTCATCTTTGAAAAGTACCTTGTATTTTCACAGGAAGTTTTTATCCAGTGTGTAATGAAACAAAAAGTACTCAATGTTCGAGGAATATCGAAAATACCGACCATGCCAGTGCATGCTATATGATTAAGCCATCAAATAAAACATGATGCATGGCGTGACATATACAAATAATCTCTGTTTTACTACTTGCTTAAAAACCAATGTGATTCTAGTTTAAATTATGGATACATTTAAGCAATATAAAAAAATCAATGCGTTTGAAATGTGTTGTGATATTAACGAAATAAAAAAAACTCCTGCTGTTAAAAAATGACGAAGATGACACATTTTGTTTTGCATAGTTGCTGATATGACTAAATTACACCATCAATAAAGGTTTGTGTCAGTGTATTAACGCTCTACATGTTTTGTATGTTGCTATTTAACGTTTTAACGCAGATAAGATGTACCTTCAGATCCATTTCCATGTCATAGCCTTTTTTTTTATTCTAACAGTTTACAAATGTGAGAATCTAGATAATGTAACTGGAAACTGTGGATACTGTAAATACTGGAAAGGTCAAGGTTATGACTGTGATTGGTGTAACAAAGGTTGTAGAAGTACAGTGTCTGGTAGTTGTAGTAGTCAAGACTGTAAAGTTGAAGTTTTAAAGGTAAATTTAATGTTGTCTTGACGATTGTCATTTGATGTTTTCCTATTATTAATATCCATTGTCTTTCCATCTGTACTTCTGTGGAGTTACAAGCAAAGCGTCGGCGCTGGTTAAATTAGTAATTGTGACTTGTCAATGACAAGTTCATTTCATTGATATAAACTACTTGAATTGCATCAATTCAAACACACCTTTATTTAAGTTTTGATCGTTTCACAGGTCTTTCCCATATCTGGACCAGAAAGTGGTGGTACAAAAATAACAATTACTGGAAAAAATATAGGAAACCCAAACAACAATACCAAAGTAAAGATTTATGGTGTAGAGTGTACTAATGTAGAAGTCTTAAGACCTTCTTCTGTGTAAGTTTAAAGAATAAGACTCAATATGTTTTTCAATTATTATTATAATTCATTCCACAAATCTCAAAGTTAGTCGTTTTTGGAATAGTCAGGATAATATAAGACCATCTTAATACTGTAGTCATATAATATTCCTTGGTGAACACTGCTACGGAAATCTTCTTTTTAATGTCTCTTTGCTGGTAATTATTTTTGTGATTTTTAACAGAAAATAGCTATATATTGTCTATGTAAAAGTGATACATTCCTATTGATTGCTTATATAGAATATTGGTTCTAGAAAAACTAGAAATAAAATTAACGCTGCATACATTACTGTTGTAAGTCTGTCGTGATTAAATCTTAGGACTTGTATCTTCTTGATCTGCAATAAATATATGAGATTTGAATAGGGTTACTGCTTCTATAAATTTAACTTGAAAATAAGGCTTTAAACACTTCTCAATATAATCAACAAAAACAACAAATATCACTCCTTCTAGTCACAGTAATGACAAAAACCAAAGGATATTTGAGTCCAGTCATGAGACAGACTCAAACATGTGGTGGAGTTAAAACTGGTTATTTGGAACCCAACCATCACATCTTCCTATATAGATCTACGACAAACACAATTTCCGTCGTTTGATTTGATTATATAAATTTGTAATATATAATTTGAATGTTTGCAGTATTTCATGTATAAGTGGAAATTTCAACCAAACTCCAAATCCAGACAGTCATCTAACGATATCTATAAATGAACATAATACTACATTTCCAGCGAACCAACATTATAGTTTTGAGGTAGGTACATTTATAATATAGAGCGGTAGTAGCTTCCCTTTTATATTTGAGTTCTTTGAAACTGTTTTAAGAATAATTCTTATGATACATTTGAAATGTTTTACTTAATCACTTTTGTCATTTACCTATATATTCTTATAAACATATTCATAAAATTATATTCAATTAGTTAATGTGGGTTTGACTTAGCTATATCATTTCATAACCATGGATGGAGGACTACATATATAGTTGATGTCTATTAGTCCTAAGCCAGCATGCCTATGTGTATCTGGGTTTTATAGTGTCTTGACAAAGAAGAATGAGCAAACAGCTTTAGTTTTATGTGTATGTTTAGTAGATCGTTGTTTGTCCTTTTGTACTTTTTCTTTTGGCCATTGTGTTGTCTGTTCTTCTTCGATATACGGATTTTGACTACCCCTTTGGTATCTTCAAACCCTTCCTCTAAATATGTCATCCCACTAATTTGATTGCCACTCTAAGTAGTCTTGTGTTTTTAAGAATTGCAGGTTTAATAGAGGCAGACATTTTTCTTTATGGGGTTTGCTTTGTTCAGTCAAGGCGCGAGCACTCAGACAAAGCACACTTATTGTCACCTTTCTAACATGTAAATACTTATCATGTTTACCGACCAAAACTTAAACAATAAATTGACTGTTTCTCTATTGTAATATTTTTCTTGTCAAGATAAATAAACTGACCCATTTAAGATAAAGCTTGGATACTTATCTACGTCTTAGCTCACTCGTGATACAGGCTATAGTCAGCTCTTCTGGTCGAAAACTGGCCGTCTATTTCATTCTTGTAAATTTATTTTTAGAATATTTCTACAGGCCATTTCCGTGTTAAGACCTTATTTAAACGTACACTTCACTTGTTAATGGGGGTTAGGTGACGCATGTCTTCAATGAAAGACCCATCACAGTATTTATTACCGGATAACTGGCAAACTATTAATAAACATGCAGCTCTTTTTTGTTGTTTCTTAGGTATGTAGTATGACTGAATGTTACATTGTCAACTTTTAATATCGTTACCGTCAATAAATAAAATTGCACTAGGGACATTTCATTTATGCTTAACATGTTTTTGCTAGGATCTACAATACACTATATTATTTTATTTAATAGAAACCAATGGCAATATTGAATTTTACACCAAACAGATGCATAATTGCTGGAGGGAAAAAAATCCGTATAACTGGAGAGAATATTTTTTTTGGTTCAAAGGGACACACCTATGATGTTAAGTTCTGTAATGACGATAATGACATCTGTATTAAATGCAGGTATTGTATGTTCTAGCAATCGTTTTATTTATTTTCTTATGAATAGAAATTTGTATTTAGTAATTGCTTCCATTGTCCATATATTGTCACTTAAGATTGTGTTACCAAAGTACATGCTTATAGTCTAAACATTTTTAACTTTGAACAAAAACTTCCAATAATTTCAATTATTATTAAAAAAAAGCATGAACTTTCTTCATATCATGTTTATTAAGGCTTATTTGGTGTTTTTGGTTAATTGTCAAGTGAAGATTTGAAATCATAATAATCTAATTTGTTTATCTAGTCCCAATGCATCATTATAACGTGGCAATGATCTGTCTATCAATAATTAAGAAAACCCCGTAGGTATCTTATTTAGTTATTCATACATCTATTTATGGTACACTAATTTAATTTGATTTGAATACTGCAATCTGACTGGCTAATCCGCCTGGAGAAAATTGTGGTCATACTTGATAACATGGGTTGGCATTGTGACGTCACCAACATATTCATTCGCCAAACGCCAAATTCAAATAGTCACATGAAATAATCGTAATTAAAATCGAGGAATCATTAAATTTTGTTGTAAAAATTAAATTATAAGGAATATTTGAAATTTTTGAAGAGGTTATACTTGCATAGCCTGGTTTGGAACAGTTTGCGCTTTTCATAAACAGCTTCGCGGTTTATTAAGCATAAACTGCCCCAAACCATGTTATATTGTTTAACCTGTTCAACAATTTCAAATATTCCTTATATATACATTGTAGCTTTGGGCGGAGCAAACATTCAGATTGTTCATTATTTTGACCACGGTTATCTCGAGGAGGAAAAATCAATGATACATAGTTTCACAATTACCTTTGGAGCAAAATATTTGACAGGTATGGTCACAAGTGTTTCTCCCTACGAAAATTTCAGTCTTATTAAAAATAATATTCTTCATCAGTCTAAAATCTACAAAAATCACTTCGAAAATTCAAATATCTGAGGTATGTGTTCTTTAGGTCACGTTGGTCATGTGACATACAGTTTCAAAATTATGCTGTTCATATCAACGCAGAGTTTTTATGATAAGCTCCGCCCACAAATTTTGTCGGTAGTGCCTACCGTAAATGCCCCTTTAACTATAATAATATGTCGGCCAATCTAAACCGTATTGGTACAGAATTTAGTTGTGGTCTATCTCAGTAATATTTAATTTCTTAATATTAAAACAACTTTTTAGAGAACAACAAGTCACTAATATTTCCCAATTGCAACAGCATACATTGTATATATTCCAATGTTGAATTTTATTTTGTAGAAATGCCAAACCTGCAACAGGGAAGACCATTATGTGTAGAATGGGCAAATCTACTCGAATTCTAACACTGACCAAATTGATAGTTATTGTTGATAATAATACACGATTGAATTATTCTGGAATCTTTAAATTTGTTAACAATCCAACCATAAATCCACTGTCTCCAAAAAATGGCACAGTATTTAGAGGGTAAATATCTTAAGATTTCCGTATTTTGTCTTACTTATAATAAGGGTAATAACAAAATTACCGAACTCTGAACAATCTTACAAAGGGAAAGTAAAAACTCATAATTATATAAACAGACAAAATCAGTCAACAACCGGAAAACTGTGAAAACCGTAATGACCCTGACTTGGTACAGGCATTTCTAAAGAAATGGTGGGTTGAATCAGATTTTAAGGTGCCAAACCTCCCGCTCTCATTACGGTTCAAAGGTTCCGGCTGTCACTATAACAGTATTTAAATACAGGAACAAAATAGGTAAAATAGTTGTCAAAGCAGTACCATATTCGATGACGTAAATGTCAAAAATATTTTTACGTCACACATTGATAAAAAAAATATCCTTGACATTTTTCTTGACTTCTTTATCTTTATACATTTTCACTATGTGAAAATGCATCGCTTATAATCGTTTCTGCAGAGACGGAATACATTTCGACAAGATCTTGGTATCGGAATATAATCCATATTAATGTGTGTCAGTGAGTTCTGGCACATCTCCTAGATGAGCTATGATACACCTTCTAAATGAGTCGTGGTACTACATCCTAAGTGAGTTGTGCATCTCCTAAATGAGTTGTGGTACTCCTTTTATATTAGTTGCTGGTCACATCCTATATGAGTTTTGATACACTTATTAAATGAGTTTTGGTACACCCTTAAAGGAGTTTTGGTACACCCTTAAAGGATATTGGTACACCCTTGAAGGTGTTTTGGTACACCCCTTAATGTGTTGTTGCACACCTCCTAAATGAATTAACATGACAAGTGCCACTAGTGGAGCAGGAACTGCCTACCCTTCCGGAGCATCTGAGTTCACCCCCGGTTTTTAATGGGGTTCGTGTTATTGGATCCTTAGTATTATGTGTATGTTTTGTAGATCGTTGTTTGTCCTTTTGTCCTCTTTCTTCTGACCATTGTGTTGTCTATCCGTCTTCGATTTACAGATACTGATTACACCATTGGTGTCTTCAAACTTTTCTGGTACATGTGTTGTGGTACACCTGACCTTTTGGTAGAAACAAACTACTAATACATTAATTATTAGTCATAATAGCTTTAAGTGACGAATTGTTGCTAGCTATGGTGTGATATTATTACTTTTTATATCTTAAAAAGGTGTATTACAGGTGATGTGTACTTTGTCTGACTGCTGCTTTATAGCATGTTAATTTAGGAGGTGTCGGTTTTACCATTTAAAGAAGAACTAATCATGATTGGTCATTTGTTGGTTGTTTATGAATTGTTGTCTGTCTATCATAATCAATTATTGATACTACTACAGAACAGTAACATATACTTCCCCTATCGACTTAATGATAAAAGGACAATACCACATTGTCTGAACAATTCCAAAATCAAATATCAAAATCGTAGAAAGATTTATCTCAAACAGAGCATACACTTAAATCAACGCTTTGATTCTCATAACAAAATGTTGTACAGTTTTTAAGGATACTATACTGTCATAAATAAGATGAAAAGCAAAATAACTACCACATCTTCTGAGAACAATTTATGTCAAAGAAAGGAAATAATTAACTGATGAAACCTAAAACATAAAGGATATATTGCAATAACTAAAAACTGTTTATATAACCATAACCATGACTTGGTTGACCGTCATGGAATATCTGTGTTACAAATGACCACGGATATGCTCCACTTGTCGTAAGCACTTCCCGGTCCTTTCCTCATTCATGACTTATCACCGGGTTTCGACTAGATTAAAACCACATGTGCCATTAGTGGAACAGGAACGGATTACCCTTCCGGAGCACCGGATCGTTGTTTGTCCATTTGTCCGTTTTCGTTTGGCCATTGTGTTGTCTGTTATCCTTCGATTTATGGATTCTGATTTCCCCTTTGGTATCGCCAAACTCTTCTTATATAGACTAGGATAATATATTATAATCAAATTACTCTATATTTTAGTGGAGGTTCAAAGATTAGAATTAAAGGAAAGGGATTTCTGGATGTTGGAGAAATTCGCGTCAGTAATGTGGTAAGTTATTCATCCCACCGTGGAGATATATTTTAACGTTTCAAGATGGAGGACAGAATGTACGTTTTCAATAATATAGCATATACTCTATAATTAATGGAAGATAATTATGCAAGAAGATTTTGAAGATACCAAGTGGTAATCAGAATCCGTAATTCGAAGACGGACAGACAAAACAATGGCCAAAAGAAAAAGGACAAAAGGACAAACAACGATCTACAAAACATACATATAAAACTAAAGATTGAATTACACGAACCCCACCAAAAACCAGCGGTGAACTCAGATGTTATGTAAGGGTAAACAGGTCCTGCTCCAGTAGTGGCACCAGTCGTGTTTTTTAAATGTTGGGTTTATTGACAAATGATTTTAAAAATCGCAATGAAGATATGAAAAAGTACAGATATTTATTTCTCTTTCCCATCATATATATACATTTTGATTTCCTTTACAGGAGAATTTATGTACCATTTCGTCAGATACCATTGCTGTATGTGAAACACCACCATATGTATCGTCTGATTTTGGAAGACGTAAGCGATCAATAGGACAAAATATTTACATAAATTACGACGATTTTCAAGCCATGACTACTATTTATTACACCGAAAATCCAGTTTTCGAAAAACTGTCACTGATTGAGTATGACAAAGAATCAACTATTCTTATCAAGGTAAAAGATTGAAGTATTTTTTTTATGTTCAAACTAATAATTTGAATTCCAACAAAAGATTAGAAGATTGTAGAGGAGAACAAATAATGTCTTAATATTATAATTAATTGTAAAATATCATCCTGGAAAATTCATGACATTATAATAATTGGTAAAAATTTCGTGTTATCATAATCAAGACTTTGTTTTTTAGATTGAATCTTACATGGTCAAGTGGACATGTTTGGTAACCTTTTTGTGTTTTAAAGCATTATGGGCTTAGTATCTTAAATTATTGTTTGGATAGACTATTCTTCTCCTGTTGTTGATTGATTTATTGATTGATTGGTGTTTAATGACAACATTAGCAGTATTTCATCTATATCGTGGTGTGACCTGTTATTGATTTTATTGTATTATATAGCACATTGAAATAATTTGGACATCTTGCTAATGTTTTCGGAATTTTTATTGTGAAAAGAAAGCAATGTATAAAGCCACGTATATATTGTTCAGAAACATACTTTCAAAATATATTTGAATATACTGTACTTGAATATACATGACAACTTTACTCATCAGACGATCTGGCAGATTATACCCTCAAAATTTGTTCTGTTATCATAAGAAAAAGTTAAGGATAACAGTCACCAGTGCAACGTGATATTAAACTAATAAAAAATACCTTTAATATTTGTGGTTGCCATTGATATTGTGCATGACGGAAATCATTATGATGATTGAATGATGTAATTTTGTAGATTCTGTGGATTATTACATAGCATGAATATCCATTTGGTTCCAATTTTAGGCAATCTATGGGTCAATAAAAACAAAGAACTATAATCTGATGAGTGTGTATATAAAAAACAAAATTAAACTTGCCAAACTTTGCTAATTCATTAAGTTTATTAATAAAGCCGTTTGTGCCCCAGGCTACATTTATATCTTTTGTGTATTTTCGCTATCAATATCTTCTTTTTTTTCTGGTGTTTTTTTCTCCCTTCTTTTGCTTCTTTTTATATGTGTCTTTGTATGTATCTCTATATCTATGTATAACAATGATCGAAGAGAATAAAGATATATATATATTAAGTATATGGCTTGATAAAACATGTTGATATTATAGGAAAGAGACCGACCATAATATGTTGTCTAATCCATATTTATATACATTTTTAGGGAGGAAACTTACTAGATGGAGCAACAATGGACGAGTACTTTATACAAATAGGTCTGGATGGGAAGTGTCTTGTGGAAAACATGACCAATGAAAATATAACATGTTTACCACCCAAAGAAGTTCCCCGTACAAATAATAGCAATGACAATATTGTATTCATCGTGGTATGTATTACATTTAGCTGTAAATTGGGATGTTATTTCTGGATGCTAGTTTTCATTTTGACTCATTAATGCCACTTTCATAACTTCAAGCAGGGGCCGTCGTGGTCATGATCGTATGGTTGTTGGATTTATAACTACCTATGCAATCAGTGCCTATCACCACTAATGTTGCGAGTTCGAATCCCATACAGGCGAAGTGTACTCGATACAACATTATGTGATAAAATTCGTCAGTAACATGCGACAGGTTGGTAGTTTTCTCCGGATACTGCAGTTTCTTCCAACAATAAAACTGACCGCTACGATATAGCTGAAATATTGTTGAAATTGGAGTTAAGCACCATAAACCAACAAAGCCAACAACTTCAAGCTTTATTTTATTCTTATATATATTTCTACAATGAACTAGACAGCACAAAATTGATATCCCTGATTAAAATTGTTTTTGTTAAATGCTATGATTTATAATGTCGTGTAGAACAGTAGGTGAATTTTAATCTAATTAACTCATCCTTACATCGCCACAGTATCCAACAAAAGTCAGAAGCAAACGTGTATTTTTGAATGACTTAAGATTATTATATAGCAATGCAATTAATTACTATAAAGCCTTTTAGTTTGCTATATCTTACAGTCAGATAATTATTAAGTGCCAAAAGGTATAGTTTCCAATCGACAGTACATTGAAGGTAGATTGTGGCTTATTTATAAATTAACATGAAATATTGTACCATTATAATTATTATTAAGATTATTAAAGGCTTATAAGTGTTTTCTTGATAATAATTTTTGCAATCCATGAACTCACAGTCGAAAGTAACATAATACCAAAGTTTGGCATGGTACGAAATAAAGCAATTATGCTACAAAGCCTAAATAAAAACAAAGAAACGTTCTTGCAAATGAAATTCACCGCCTGCTTGTTGAATCATTGCACTTTGGAAGGGATAACTTGTCCTGCTCCATATAGATGATATCTACTGTGTTATCATGACTTAGCATAGAGTTACATACATAAATGGTAGACAACAAATAACTGAAGTAAGCAGATAAAGCTTAAACGTACACAAAGTCGGTAAAACAAATGGTGAAATGACCAAACCAACATCAATTTTTATGCAGAATATATTTGCAATATTCGTTCAGTGTCTTACAATGTTGTGTATTATTAGTAGGCTTAGAAATTGATCCATGGAAGAAGATTACCGAGCCTTACCCTAGTTTTTCGCTGGATCCACATAAACTTTACATTTGAATAGAAACGTAGATATCAAATTTAGTGCGCACTGCATTAATATTGTTTGCCCGTTTTGATATATTCTGTCACAAGGACGTGAAATGATTTACAATTAGTGCAAACTAGTTTACCAAAGTGTAACCGGGATACCGGAAGTAGGGATATTAAGCTAGTAGCAGAGTAAATATTTTGTTTATTTGGCTCATTTATTTACCAGTTAAAGGCAAAAACAGCAGACTAATAAAATCTAATGAACAACACAATGTTTAACTAAGAAATGTTTGAAGATAACAACATAATAATGAGCCACACTACATGAATTCCTCGCAAACGAAAATTGGAAGCTATGTCATAAAACAAAGTCCAGTCACATTCCAAATTCATCCAATCAAACACTGTATATACAAGATACAGTGTTTGATTGGATGATCTTTGCATAGAAGTTGAGAACTCTTACCTAAATGCTATATACCAGAAAAGACAACAGGACACATAATGTGTAAGGTCCATTTTTACTGCAATAATTGCAAATCAAGCATGTATGTAAGGGCTCATTAATTTTTAATTTTCTTCTACCAATTACATACCATTACCGTTATATATGCACTTTACACTGAAAACAATTAAAACTATTTACAGGTTTTATGAATTTGTATTTGTCAGAGGAGAAAGTGACTGGGGCCTATGAGAGCGGGGGGGGTTCAGCTGGTACATCGGTCCGGTGACACAAGAAGGGGAATGTGAATCTCTGAAGGGCCGCATAGCCTTAGCCAAATATTTTTATATAGATTTTTTTCCATTTTTTGGGGATATTTTCAACAATTTGTAGTTTATTTAGAGAGTTAGTTATGTCCCCGGGGCCTAAAGCAATCTTGTTCCGCCTTGCAACATTTCTCTTGGAGGTCCTGACAGCAGCATTGAATGTTTGCTGTTGTAGGGAGTACATACTTCTTTCAGGATATTGATTATTAGTTGTTGAATATTTTAGATACGAGTTGGTTTTATTCGTGAAAACATTGGCAATTTAAAGTACGTAACAAAGATCCCTATTACGACCATTCTGATAGTTGTCCTGTCTATTGCTGTCGTTGCTGCTGTTGTAATTGGTGTATCTGCAGTGCTTATTATAAGGCAGAAGAAGATTAAGGCAGAGAAAAACTTCGAAATGGAACTGATAAGTCGAGAAGAAAAGATCAGAGACGCCAGTAGAGAAGGTATCGGAAAGATTATTTATATGAGAGCAAAGCGATTATTTAAGCTGACAAATTTAAATAAATATTACCATTATTAACTATATATATATAAATATATATATAATACATACATAAGTCGGCGATAGATGGGTTAACAACCAATAACCATTTATAGTTAGCATATATAGTATTCAGATTGCTGTGATAAAATTACTTTCGCATTAAACAAATATTTTAAAAGAAACACAAATTGCCACTGTTGGAATCATTCCAAAATCGTAGAAAGAGTCAAATCGATACCCATAACACACAAATACACGACCCGTGACATTCCTGACATTCAAAGCAACTCACCTTTCACAAGTCACTGACAAACTTTATCACATAATGTTGTAACGTTCAAACAATGGTGATAAACTGAAGGTGCATGTAGAAAGTCTGTTAAAGTTTTTCATACATGTTGTATCATTACTTATTATGAAATTACTCACCAGAAATATAACTTTATAGACATGTTGAAACCAGACATCTTATGTAACACAATTCTTGTATTTATTTATTAATATTTTAGATAAAAACAAGTGTATCATCACATAATTATGCAAAACCATAAATAGAAATATGAAGTTCCACATTTTTTTGGATTTTCAGAGTTTGCAGATGCCCAGATGACTATTCGTGACATTAAAACAGACTTAGTGACGTCCAGTGTTCCCTACTTTGATTACCAGTCGTATGCCTTTCATCAGTTGTTTCCAAACCAAGAGATGGAAACACATTCACTTCTACATGAACCTATGGTAGGTCCCCGAAAAATAAAAAAAGTTAAATAAGAAAAGATGTGAAAATAATTAAGTAAGACAGTAATGCAGAATTGATGACAGAATCCAATAGACGAGACAAAAAGTCATTAATAGTATAACATCACTTAAAATAAATGATTTTGGCATATATTTACCTCCCTTTTCGTGAAACTTTACAAAATATGTTAGAATATATACCAAATGATTTTTAACCAAATAAGTAAGTATGGTTCACGAGACTACAACCAAAAACGTTCTCTTTCCATGAAGACATAATATACAATAGCTTAGACAATTATTTTGAGAAAGAAAAGTTACAAATGTGTATAATGCTATAATTTGAAATTTCTTCCCATTGCAGATGTTTAGAAATACATATTCTAGGAACACATTCATTTAGTAGTATTCTATTTTGAGCTTTTAATTATTATTGAAGGAATGAATGAGTGAGATATTGTTGTTTAACACAAAATGAAAATTTTTTGTCAGCTATATGAATATTGTTCAGCTATAAAAACGTAGATATCAAATTTAGTGTGCACGACTCGTTTCTGAAATAACCTTCATAGGATGTCTATGATCTGACAGCATCCCTTTTTTTTACAGATAACAGATGACAAAAGAAGTAGAGTACAGAAAGCCATGGTGATGTTTGATAAATTGATGACCAACAAGTTGTTCCTTAAGTCATTGGTGCAGACATTGGAACACCAAAACAGACTTACAATGAAGGACAAGTAAGACAAGTCAAGATCGAATAATTCAATTTCCTTTTCATAATGTAAAACTGTACTTAAATTCCGTTAAATCTTTGCTGCCATTTGTTAAAGGTCAGGGTCATCATAAAATAGTGTCAGAAATGGTTTCCGAATATTATCCCTCATCCTATGATTACCCATATTGGAGTGGACGATCATTATTGCTTTTTAGCCAAAGGTCAAGGTCACAATGGCCCAGGGTGCCATGGTTTCTGAACAATAACTGGAGTTCCATACACCTTGTGTTCACCACCATTAATCATGTGATATTCTATTGTTTTGTGAAGAGCCAAATTGATTTTAGAAGGTCAAGGTATCAGCAACACAGTATCATCAATTAGATACCGAACAATAACTTTCTTACATCCTATGTTCATCGAACTTTGTTATTGTCATTGATTGTCTATGAAAACTATTGATAAAAGTTTTGCTACTTCATATGAACGAATATAGTATCGTATCACATTTTGTATTTTCAGAGTAAAGTATAATATCACATTTTGCATTTTCAGAGCAAACTTTGCATCTATCCTGTCTGTAGCAGTCCTAGGGAACATGAGACTTTTCTACGAGTAAGTTACACATAGATATTGCTTTATATAAAAGTACAATTTTATTCAGAATTCCAAGGAAAGGATATTCTTGTCTGAAAAAAGGTGTTAAATTACAAGATGTACCTAGCAGTTTACTGATTGTGGTAAACATTAATACTTGATGGTCTATGTTTTACTACTATTAAACTGTTATTTAATTTATATTTTGGGTTACATGTCAAATGTGGTTATTATTTACTATCTATGAATACCTACACATTACAGAGGACCACAATGTTTTCTTTATTGTTTCATTGATACCAGTAATTAAGATATTATTTGTAAAATGTATACATGTTATTATTCCAGACTAGTCAGTTGTTTGCTTAGTGACATGATAGAATCAGCTCCTAAGAAACAATACAAAGTTCTGTTTAGAAGGTAAGTGTCATCAGTCAACATTCAATGTCATAGAAAGGCTAAATCTGACCAAAGTTACAATGCACATTGTCATTAATCTAGCAAGATATTATTTTAGAAATAAATAAATCAATCAATTAGACATGAACATCCTATCATTGAAAATAAAAGAATATGGAGATAGGAAAAATAGAAGATCGTGTGCTTTAAACTTACCTCTGTAGAAGATGCTGAATTGTTCTGAAAAAACCTAGATGTTCAATTTAGTGTACACGACCAGGTTATAAGGTCAAATAATATGAAACTTTTTGAGAGCAAGTAAATCAAAGAGCCTAAACAGTATAACCAAAATCTAAAAGTTGATCATATAATTATGTTTTTTAAATGCATTTTTCTCCCATAACTAAAGACAAATGATAATTACAAATTACTTAATGTATAATACTTTCTTTCAATACTGTCATAACAATTCCATTCCCTTCATTTATCACATGGATTTGAGCATATATAGATTGTACAAGTATTATATAATCTATAGTTACTTAGAAAGAGACGTATCATATGTCAGCATATGTTTGTCTTATTCGAGCTTTACTTGTTTCAGATTTGATTCTATCACACATAGACTGATGGTGAACTGGTTGGAAATGTCCCTGTATGATCACCTTAAGGTGTGTTTTAACTTAAAGTATTAATATTTGTATTTAGACAATTCAAATGTAGTAACTTATAATTTTTATATGCCCGTCTCGTGACAGTCCGTATTATGTGATTGGGTATGGCGGGGGTCGGGCGGGCGGTCGGGCGGGCGGGCGTCCACACACACAGGTTTCCGCACAATAACTTTAGTTCTGTATATCTGAACTTTACCAAACTTGGCCATGTGATACCCTGTGGAAGGGGAAGAACCATATTTATTTTGGGATCATTAGGTCAAATGTCAAGGTCACCGTTACTATAAATAGAATGTTTGACAAAAGGGTCGTTTCCGCAACATAACTTTAGTTCTGTATATTGGATCTTTAACGAACTTGGCCACATGATTTCCCTGCGGAAGGGGAAGAACCCTATTTATTTTGGGGTCATTAGGTCAAAGATCAAGGTCACCGTTACTATAAATAGAATTTTTGACAACAGGGTCGTTTCCGCATGATAACTTTAGTTCTGTATATTAGATCTTTACCAAGCATGACCACATGATTCCCCTGTGGAAGGGGAAGAACCATATTTATTTTGGGGTCATTAGGTCAACGGTCAAGGTCACCGTTACTATAAATAGATTTTTTGACAACAGGATCGTTTCCGCACGATAACCTTTGTTCTGTATGTTGGATCTTTACCAAACTTGGCCACATGATTCCCCTGTGGAAGGGGAAGAACCCTAATTATTTTGGGGTCATTACCATTAAGCCGTTTGATAATTTATATAGACGGACGTATTTTGTGATGCACGCAGTTCTTGTTTAAAGGTTGGAATTCCAAAGTATATACACATGACAAGGTCAATGTTTCTATAAAATGTACATTGTTTGTGATGGATAAACCTAGAATGTCCAATGATGTATAAGGTATGTGCAGATGTACATTGTATTTGTGATATACAATTTCAGTTGACCATTAACAGAATACATTTTTTGTATATTATTGATTGATCACCTATATTGTAGAGCTGTATTACGTCAATGGGACCAATTATGATTTGTAATATACTGGAAATCGAGTTATATTTGATAAATTAGTCTGAACACGTCTATGAATGAAACAAACATTTACTTTAAGTTATCAAAAGAAACGACTTAACGGAGTTCAAGATAGTAAGGATTGGTTACATCTGCCTGATTTAAGATTGGATACAAAAATAATAATAACAATCATCATCCCATATTTTTTCTATTTTCTTCAGAGTGGAAGTGGAATGCAATTATTTATGCTATACAAGGCTACACAGACAGTGATAGAGAAAGCCCCTATTGATGCCGTCACTGGAAACTCAAGGAATACATTGGCTGAGGAGAGACTGTTAAAGTATAGAGTGGAATATGAAACCATGGTATAATCAAGTACAGCAAATATATTGTATCAAGACCTGAAAATAAGTGTATATTATTTAAGAAACACGATAGATAAATTACACTTCTAAGTTGTATCTTTTTAATGATTTTCACCATATTGCATAAATAAATTAAAGAATTTATTGTGTATATGATAACCGATTACACATATACCAATCCATATTGCCTAACCAAACTGGAGACTTAGGAGGAACATATTCATACAATTCTCTTAGACCAACCGATTGAGCATTGCTCATCCAATCTTACAATTTGCAAATCATATGAGGAATTCAAATGTCAGTTTAATACAATAAATACACTTTATTTTATCAAATTGATTAAGGGATATAAACTGTTTGTATTGATAATTTCTTTTTTTTAATAATTTCTTAAATTTTTGAAACATAGTATTGGAATTTTTCTTATATATGAAATTCTTTAAAAGGACAAACAATTATATTGTTATGTTAAATAAGATCTATGGGAAAATATTTACTTAATAGTATGTAGAACCTGTGTGTTGATGTTTCAGCTATTGCATAGCCAATCTTAGAGGTTACATTACTGCATTTTATGCTCAGCAATTGCAAAACTGGAAGCGAGCAGTATGCTTGTACATGTTGTTGCGGAAACAATATGGTGGACTGATCATGCAATAGGTGTTAGTGAATGTTTAAAATAATATGTACTTTCATTTTCAGACATTGAACATAGATCTAAATGGAAACAGTGACGTGAAGATTCCTGTCTCAGTGTTAGACTGTGATACCATTACACAAGTCAAACAAAAATGTATTACAGCAATATACAAAAACAAACCAGCTTCTGAAATACCTACACCACATGAACTAGAGCTCGGTTAGTATTACATATGTGTCATATTGGAATTATTACTGATATCATCAAAAACAAACCAGATTCTGAAATACCTACATTACATGAATTAGAGCTTGGCTAGTATTACACATGGTTCATATAGGAATGTATTACAGCTGATAAAAATAAACCAGCTTCTGAAATATCTTCATTGCATGAACTAGAGCTTGGTTAGTATTACAGGGAATTATATTATATGAATTTATTACAGCTATAAACATCACAAAACACAAACGATCCTCTGAAGTAGTGAACTAGTACATAATCTAGAGCTTGTTTTTATAGCATGTCCTATTTTGTCACCATTCCTTCACACTTGGAACTGTTTTCAAAAGCTGTATTTCTGTTCAATGCCTCAATTTTCCATATGAATTACTCTGAATTGTCGTTTGGCATTGAAAGTCCATTGTCTGACACACATTTGTCTTTGATATTTGTATTTCATTTGTATTGCTTTTCTCTGAATAAAATAATTGTTAATTAAAAACTGTATATTTGTAGAATGGCATCAGGGGAAGAGTGGAAGACTAACATTACAGGATATTGATAACATCAGTGACCGTAGTAACGGAATGATACGCCTGAATATCTTAAAGCATTACATGGTGAAAGATGGTAATGACATGGCTCTGATGTACAGGGAAAATGACGATGACCCGGATGAAATATATGGTAAGGCGTCCATGTGTTCATCTGTGTGTTGAATGTATACAATAATGATGCATGCTTAAATAATGGCAATCATTTTTCATATTGTATCAAGGCATCTTGCATGATATATTGTTGATATATTTTTTCACCATACCAAAATTATACATATATTTTCAAAATAACAGAAACTATGCAGTCTTAATATATGAGTTCCAGGGTATTGTTGGTGTAAATACGTATGAATTATGACATGATACAATGGTTTTTATCAACCGAAATCAAATGTGTGTTATTAAACCAGGGCCGGAACCTCACATAGCACATTGATTATGGATTCAAATACATAATTTTGTGAGCAAGGAAAATATAGTGTCCTCTCCAATCTCAATTTTGAAGAAAAATTGACTGAGATATAGATGATTTATTTTGTGATGCTTAATACATGCGATTTGCAATATGAATACATGTTGCAAAGCTTAAAATTATAAGGTTGTGATGCATGTATATATTAGTTTCATTCAAATTGCAATTGATGTTCTAGCTAACACAGTGGAAAATGAACATATTCCATGTGAGGAGGAGTGTGATGATGAGAAGGGTAAGAAATGATGCATGGTAGATAAGCCAATTGGTAAAACAAGTACGCTTCTATGGAGAATGCATCGTTATCTTTACCCAATTTCATTAATATAAAATGTCTCCTTTTTTCTTTGATTTCACTGTTAAAATGTTATTTAAAATCAACAGCAGCATGTATGTTCAGCTTATATATCTTAGCTTTCATTTTGAAAATCAAGATTTCTGCCATTTACAATTTAATCCAAATCTAAAGTTCTTGTTCGCTGAATCTTTATGCAGTTGTTCTGTTTGTTTTATATTTCCATGAAACAGTTCCTTACATTCCAATTTATGTTGAATTAAATGACAAAATAGCCATTGAAATATGTTTCTCCATCAGACACCTGATTAAAGCGTATTATTTAGTGTTACTTCATCCAACTAGTGATCAAAAGGAAACTTTTTTTTTCAAGTGATCGATGCAGGCTAAGCCATGTGGGCCATTGGTTGAAAGTCAATCGTACAATATTATATTTAGACTTGTTTTTATTATACAATGTATCACACAAACTAGATAAAAGACAAGGTATACTGTATTGATTTTAGTAAAGGACGTCGTATACAGGAGCCAATGTCTTAGGAAATGGTTTAATATCAGCGTTCAGCTTATTTCTGAATCCTATGTGTTGTTGTATTATTAAAAGAAAGTATATATGTTAACAAGTACTCTAAACCAAGAACGTTACAAGATACTTTTAATGATTTACTTTCTAATATACAGAAATCTCTTGGAATTCATCACATTCGTACAATCTTAGTTTCACTACCTGTAAACTACCTCAATGATCTTAGGGATTTTGTACTTGACAAAGGAGGCGTAGATCCTTTTTCTCCTAAGTACAGATTGTCTAGTATTATATGTGACGTGGCGTCCTTTCGTCTTTTCAAACCAGTTCGATCTGAACCTCTTCATGATAACAACAGATAATTCCTTCATATTCCGTTTGCTAACAAAGGAATCGATGCTATTAACATCAGCAACATTCTTAATAGAAAAGAGGTCGTACAAGGTCGGATTCACAAACTAAAAAAATGTGTTAATAGTCGACCTAAGTCTGTATTTAAAGACCAAGAAGCTGTTAAGTGTCTTTCCTCTCTTCATGACAAATATGTTATCGTTCCTGCGGACATGGCTTCCAACAATATCGTGTTTGTATGTAAATCATATTACTTCGAATGCCTAATCAAGGAAGTAGGCATACATAGCAACACCTCTAGTAATACCACATACAAACCAACTTCGTTCGACAAAGATGAAATCCTAGCAAACCACAGATTATTCATGACCTCTTTAAACATTCCCTCTGGTAAAGAGTCTGAGGATTTACCCTATTTATATTGGATACCTAAACTCCATAAGACACCATACAAAGAAAGGTACATAGCGGGATCATCAACTTGTTCGACGAAAGAATTGTCTATTCACCTGACAAAGATTTTGTCTGCAGTAAAAGAGGGACAACAGAAATATTGAGAAACTGTTTACTTGCGTAGTGGCATAAATCACATGTGGATTTTGAAAAACTCTAAAGATTTTTTGGATAACCTTAAATCAAGATCTTTCTCTCAGGTATCCTCCATCAAAACTTTTGATTTTTCAACTCTATGTACCACCCTACTGCATGATAAATTAAAAACCCACTTAAAAGAAACAATTCACAAAGCTTTCAGTCATAGAAACTATGGCTCAAAATGTGTTGTGTTAGGCTACAATTCCACATATTTTTCAAACAAAATTGAAAAAGGTAAAACATGCTACTCCGAGGAACAAGTGATCAGTTTTCTGGAGTTCCTCATCGATAACATATTTGTCTCCTTTGGAGGGACACTGTTTCAGCAGGTCGTCGGCATACCAATGGGTACGAATTGTGCCACTCTTCTAGCCGATTTATTTTTATTCTCATATGAGTCGGAATTTCTTCAAAAGCTTGTAAAAGATAAGAAGATGCATGAGGCTAGAGCCTTTAATTTCACATACAGATATATTGATGACGTTTTATCTATCAATAATTCTAGATTTGCAGAATTTCTTCCATTAATATATCCTCCAGAGCTGGAAGTTAAAGAGACCACAGATACAGCTTCGTTCGCATCATTTTTGGACCTATGCCTCGAATTTGACGACAGTGGTCAACTCAGTACTAAAATTTATGACAAACGGGACGACTTCAATTTTAAAATCATAAATTTTCAAAATATGTGCAGCAATATACCAGCTTCTCCTGCATATGGTGTTTACATCTCGCAATTGATTCGTTATGCAAGGGACAGTAGCAATTATTCTGACTTCCTGAAACGTAATCTTTATCTGAGAAACAGGCTACTGGACCAGGGCTATAAAAAGATTCGCCTTATCCGATCTCTTAAAAAGTTTATATTCCGAGTCAACAAAAATGTCAAAAATATTTTTTATCAATGTGTGACGTAATATTGTTTTTGACATTTGCTTCACTGGGTTTGGTACTGCTTTGACAACTATTTTACCTATTTTCTTCCAGTATTGTTATAAATACTGTTATAGTGACAGCCGGAACCTTTGAGCCGTAATGAAAGCAGGAGGTTTGGCGCTTTAAAATCTGATTCAACCCACCATTTCTTTAGAAATGCCTGTACCAAGTCAGGGTCATTACGGTTTTTACAGTTTTCCGGTTGTTGACGGATTTTTTCTGTTTATATACCATTCTCTATCCAGAGTTGTCGTTCCTGCTACGCTAGACTCTATCTCTGTCAACGCCCATTTTACAAGATTCTTGTAAAAGTTAGAAACAGTAAAAAAACGTGTACTTGAAATTGTTTTAATTATTGTAAATATCAATAAAGATGAAAATAAATCACTCATTTCAAATCAATTTTCTCTTAAAAATGATTTGTGATCGTTTTTAACTTTTTAATTTTTACCTCCACAAAATAGTTCTCCAAGAAGTGGAGGGGGGGGGGGTGAGAAATCATTTGTAAGAGAGAATTGATTTGAAATGAGTGATTTACTTTCATCTTTATTGATATTTACAATAATTAAAACAATTTTAAGTACATTATCTTTACCGTTTCTAACTTTTACAAGAATCTTGTAAGATGGGCGTTGACAGAGATAGAGTCTAGTGTAGCAGGAACGACATCTCTTGATAGAGAATGTTTATATACTTATGAGTTTTGACTTTCCCTTTGTAAGATTGTTCGCAGTTAGGTAATTTTGTTATTACCCTTATTTATTCATCAATAAATATGGTAAAAATATGATTCAGAATTAACATCTTTACTATTTCATGAGATATTTGTATTAACATGTTTATCATCAAATCACTTGTCCTTTTAGCAGAATACACAAATTTCATAGTTGTCATAATTATAGGTCTAACCTGTTGTAATATGTTGCGCCATGCTAAAATTAGAAACCCACTGGTACGAAGTTGATTGCTTAATCTTCACTCTTTTTGTATTACTAATATTGGTCAATTCATGATTATTTCATGCATATTCAATATCAATATTTCTCCATTTTTTTTGTGCAATGATACACCCAGCAATGATAATGTGAATGTGGCCTCTAATATCAGTTACAGGCCGCTATTAGGAGCCAATGTTTTTGCAGTTCGTTTTATCAACGTGCTTAATAATTTGATCAATGTTGTAATAGGGAAATAGGTAAACTCGTCCACAAGCAAAACTATTATTAATTATAACATATCATTATTGTACAAGTTAGATACATTATTATTGAAACACAAGATGTTGCCAGAATTGGATATGGCGTGTTTATTTTCTGCATTCGTACTCATGCGGAAAAAGAAACCCGCATTCTCCAATAAGGGCCTGTTCTTTTGTTTCAGTAGTAATGCATCGTTTACTGGTCGACAACAGTTTAAATAATGCAAGACAATATAAGTGAAACTAAATTAACGAGTTAGACGATGCAAAACATTCCTATTTAGGCAAAGCAAATGCATTTTTTGTTGGGTTTCCAGTTAGTCAAGAGTAACAATGTCTCCAGAATAGTGATAAGACATCTAATGCTAAATATGCATGAGATAAAGCACATCAATAAAAGCACAGGTCGTTCATTTATACATGTTTCCTGAGTATAAGATGGCTATATCTGCCATGATCGTTAGCATCAATGTTTTTAACAGTAACGGTCAACAATGACACCAATATCAACAAAGGGAACAATAATGACTCACTTCAACTCATTGAACATATAATACACTACACACAGGACATTGAAAATATAGCTAAGTCCTGGATGGGGACATGTGCACAAATGTTTCGGTGTTTTTTGGATCCCATACTTTCCCCTCTTGATGATTGGATCTCCAATGGTTGTACACATAATTGCTTCCACTCAAACAAACCTCGTACTATTACAAACATGAATGAAAGCATAAACATGGATAGTTAAGTACTAGGATAAAACATATACGATAGGCAATAGTTCAATAATATTCTATAAAAAAGTTGAATTATTTCAGTAGTAGAGCTATATGGGCATGTAATCTAAATATATTTACGCAGTATCTGCTTACATCTAACGCAGATCAGATATGTACACTAACTCTATCAGTTACTCTTTAAATGCGCGATGTGTGTAGGGCTTGATTTGTATGAAATAATTATAACTATTTGTTAAATAAGTTTTCTAGTTTGGTATATGAAATATATGTATCGTGTATAATTATTATTTTTAAATGTAAAATCTAACATTATATAATTTTAAAAAGAGAAATCGAAGGCAATTGTTGATTGTTGGTTCTTTTTTTAATATATTTTTACATTGTATATTTTTGTTTTAGAAAACCAGAATATGCAGAATGCCCTTCTCCTCAATCCAGCCCATATTAAACTACAGATACCAGAGGAACAAGACATGCACAGATGGCATCTTGTAAGTTCATACTTTCTATTTACATTTTGTACTAATGTTTTATCACATAAAGTTTGACTGTTTATACTAAATGATGTTTGACTGTGCGTACAAAATAATTTTGACTGTTTACTAATGACGTTTGACTGTTTATGAAAAATGATTTATGACTGTATATGTAAGGAAATCTAAATAATATTTTAATATGATTTGAATTTAATTACAGTCAAATTTAACAGATGAAGAAAAGTCCAATAAAGAACATGAAATTGGTGAATTGTTTCTCAACAGACTTTTTCATACAAAGGTAGATAATTTACACTACAACTATAATGTTCTGTGTTTTATAAACTTACTTTTTTTCTGGTTGCTTGAAGATATATCTTACCTGTTTGTTTCATAGTAATTTTCCCAGCTATATTATGCGAGGAAGGATGGAGTATTTCTTTTTCACTGGAATTAGAAGGTAATATATATTTCCATTTAAAGAGAAAAAAGTGGAATACAAATAAAGATATATAATGCAGTGCTTACAGTGTCTTTCTGGCACAACTTACATCAAGTGGGCTCAAATGCAAAAAATTGGAATGTCAACTAACTTAAAAGTGGTTGGGAATACGAACACCCAAACAGGATAGCTAAAAATCCTCTGTTATATATGCATGAGAGAGATAAATCTTAGTTTTGATAATATTGACATTATGTTAGGAAATGTATATCTATTACACCTGTATGATACCTTTATTGTTATACACTGTGCATCGTAATAAACTTAACACAGTTTTATCGGTTATTTTTTCTACAGCTAATTTTGAGAGACTATATTGATGCTGCATTTGAAGGAATGATGGATGCCTTGGCTTTACCGGTTCCTGTTAGATATTTTCTGTGTATGTTAGATAAACAGGGTAAAGACATGGGAGCTGATAATGATGTACTTCAAGCCTGGAAAAGTGAATGGTAAGGCAATCAATTATTGATGTTCATAATTTCAGAAAAGCGGAAGAGGGTTATTTTTGTTGTCCATTTTCAAGTTTTCATGTTATTGCATGGTACATAAAGATGCAGTCACAAAATTTCTGCGTGTATCGTTTTTAGAATATTGTCAAAATGACTAAAGTAACCAAGTTTTATAGAAATATGGATAGGAATTGAATTACTAAAGGTATTAATTATAAGCATTGATTCCTTAGGTAGATATAAATTTAAGGACCACACAAACCCCACGGGATTTCTATGACCCCAAGAAAATATGGGAGAGATAAGTAGACGGTACACCTTCTTCGTTTGATATGATTCTAGTCTGTATGTATGATGATGGTGGAATATAGACTTGGACCACCATAGTATTCATTGATAAAATTAATTTAGCACATCTTTGGAAATTTGTTATGAAAATTTCTTTTTATAATTTTAGCTATGGCACAAGAGTTTGGGCTTCATTGATTTCAAAGCCACAAATTGTATTTGATGTAGATGTACCTAGTCATGTAGAACCGTGCATGGATATTTTAAGACAAGTTTGCATTGACAGTTTCACTCTAGGAACACAAAATGTCAGCAAGGTAAAGCAACTAAGGAGTAAAGGGAGACAATTTGTGTTGTTGAATTAATATAGCTTTTTCATGTTTCTAATTATGCATGAATTTCTTTAAATGTTATTGCTCTGCAGTTTCAAATTGTTCATATCAATGACTACACACCATATTCTATACAACTGACACCATATTTTATTCTACGGGTGTATTCCACTGAAGGAACGCGTGGTGCGCACTATATTAAATATCTATGTTTCTATTAATGCCAGTTTCAGCAACTGGGAATCCTTGACAAACCGTTTTGCATAAATTTGTATCGAGTACACCCCACCACGTACTTTATCACACTCTGAGCTTTACTTGAGATAGCTAGGTACTGCTTATATAAGTAGATGTGAACACCGCTGAAGTACCATAATACCCGCAGCATTGATGCCCCCATCCCGGTAAAATAATATACATGTATACATCAAGTTAACATCATGTTCGTGTACAGAAAAACAGTAAATGTTACGTTAATTTTAAACGAATGTTATTTTAACTACGAATACTACTATGTATTTGTAGTTGCGGTGTACATAATTTTCATAGTTTCGGAAACAAATAGAAGACCAATAGTTAAGCACAAGACTATGTTTAGCAATGAATGTCATAAATAGACAAACAAAACATACAAATCAATATATTATTTTAAACTGACTGACGAGACTTATTAATATATACTTAAATCTTTTCCAACCAATGGTTAATTTGTATTATTTTCTTTTTTGCTTTCACACAGGAATCATCGACACAAAAGCTATTATTTTACAAAGATGTTGCAGAGTACAGAAAGCGTGTAAACTCTTTCTTTTTAAAAGTAGAAATGGTCAGTGACCAAGCATTTTGGAAAGCCATGGATGACATGTCTACTGTAAGTAGAAGATCGTTAATTGTTTTCTAGAAATTACAATTATTTTTTTCTATGAATTACAATTATTTTTATATCATACAATGGGTATTTTTTGTTGAATATACCAATATACTTACATGAAGGCTTTCTGTGATTTCTTCTGTAGTTCTGCCTGGTTTAATGTCAGAATAACGTTCAAGCAAATATCGAGAAAAGGTAACCAGGAATGTTTGCTCTCTGAGATAATTTTGTATCAAATAACCCGGGCATCACCATGAAAAGCTACACCAGACCAAATTTGTGTCTGTCAATTAGATTATTATATTATCTTTCATCAACGTTTGTCATGTCCACAAATAATATAGTAAATAAATGACAGTCAGAAGCACAGTATCTGTATTCCCTATTTAATCATGTAATGGGAATAGAAACGTCAAACATGATGGTATCTGTCTATCTACCTACCTATCAGTCGCTAGTTGGATGAAAATATCATTCCCAAATGTAAAAATGTTACCCAATACTTGGAGTTTAAGCATTTTATTTACTGAAAACGGAAAACTTAGTTATAAATATATTTTGTTTTATTTACAGGAACAGACAAAGGAGATGAAGTTCAACAGACAAGCCACTTTACACCAGATATTCAGTTTTATTTCCAAATACAAGGAAGAGGTAGTTATATTTTGTATTCGTTGACACCATATGTTGCTATGCATTTCATATGTTTGATCCAATGACAAATAATTGAGATATAAATAACCTTACTTTGTGACTCATCTTGTCCAAATGACCATGTGGGCTATTGACGTCGCATTGAGGCTCGTAGTCTGAGCCCTGCATAGTACAATTAGTAAGTTCACTTCAAACTATATTAAACTGTCTAGTTGTTTTACTGTTTACCTGATGGGAGTCATGTGGTTGTTTATTTCTGACTCTATTTGTAAGCTCGTCATGTGATGATCGTATTTGTACGATTGCTTCACCAGTGTTTTGGGGTTTTCTTGGTTGAGAATCCCACACCTAGTACATTGAATTATATACCAGAGGTGACATCAAAACGAGATACTCAGATGTAGCGTTTGGCGCTTTAAAATCTGATTCAACCCACCATTTCTTTAGAAATTCCTGTACCAAGTCAGGGTCATTACGGTTTTTACAGTTTTCCGGTTGTTGACTGATTTTGTCTGTTTATATAATTATGAGTTTTGACTTTCCCTTTGTAAGATTGCTCGGAGTTCGATAATTTTGTTATTACCCTTATTATCTACAGAAGTAAACTGTACCTCTCAATTGCGGGTTAGCGGCCGTTTCACACTCATCTTATGCTATGAGATTTGTTCATTGTTGTAGACCTTACTGTGACTGTGAAATGCAGAACAGCAATAAAAATGCTATTCCATTACATTAATTTGTATCTAAGTGTAATGTTGGGTAGTCTCTAATGTTCATTAACAATAAGATCATTGTCTAGTAATTCGCATCTTTGTCACAGATTCACCTTATCCTTTTAACTAAGCTTAAAAAAATAAAACATGAGATTTATGACTAACATAATTAGTGAAAGGTCAAATTAATTCTAAAATAATGGATATTTTTCAGATTATTGAGGATTTTGCAGACAAAGATGAAACGAAAAACTTGGAATTTGGTAATAAATTAGAAGAAGTTGTTGTCTTGATGGAATCTTAAAAGTTAATCTTATAGACTCATGGTGCTAAAAAATGACACTCATAACTTATATAAAAGTGAATATCATATAGATCAGCTGCTTGAAAATGAGAGACGTACATGTACATTTTGTATTGGGAAAAGTAGTTTATACATTTTTACAGTGTTTAAACAGTATTTTATAAATAGTTTGGAGTTTTTCAAATTTGATTTATTTTGTCATTTATATGATGCATATTGTATTGTCAAGGTTGAAGTTTCTGGAATTTAACCTTTAACAAACCTTTTTGTTTTCTTTCTTACAATACATTATATTTGTAGATAGTTATAATATTCAAAATTAAGTCTTTGTCAAATTTTGCATATTGCGATATAACTCTTTCGGATATAAATAGTCATTCCATTATTGATTTTTTTGTGTATTTTTTTGTTGATTAAAACTTGATATTCATTTTGTTTTCATATTTAACGATTAAATGCATTTATACTTTTATTGGAGAATACAAGAATAGAACAAATCACAGTTATTATGAATTCGAAACCATGGGAACAATTCATACTCAATATTTGGGCCTTTTTCAATGTTACGTTGGTATTAAATAAATAATGCATTAAATGTCGATAAATGCCCTCTCCCTTAAATTAGGAACCAGAAAATGTGATTTTCATTATTATGTTACTTGCTAAATAATCTTAAAGAGATGAAGGAATGAAAGATGCATCCAACAAACAGCATTATTTTGAGAACATGGCCTTGAATTTATCAAGGTCATAAAGCATTATTGTAGTTCTTAGCAATATATTAAATCAAAATTGGAGACGACTGTTAAAAATGAGGGGATGTATTTTGTACACAATTCATTTGTTTATTTTCTGTTTTGTTTGTTTTGTTTGTTTTGTTTGTTTTTTATCTGAGTATTTAGATTACTAGGATATATTTTACAAAGATTCACTAACAACGAACAAAATGTTTACCTTGAGTTGTCTAAACATAATTATGTGATTTCGAGTTAAGGGTGTTCAACTGTAAGTAGTATTAACATCTAATTATTTACTTTTGTACAGTGACATGTACATAATGTGTTTTGCCCTTTTGTAACAATGACAATGTACCATTCTCTGTACACACACATTCTTACTACTAAGCACATGTAATGTTATTATACAATCTTTGCTACCTGAACGAGGTACCCGTTTATCTCATTGAACATACTTTTGCTTCAACAAGGAGGTACCCCATTTTTCTTATTAAATATACTAAATGAGGAGTTACACTTCCCTTTATATTAGAAACCTTTCTTATTAAACAGGTATTTGTTACAATAAGAAGGTACCTTGTGTTCACATATTATTTTAGCAAAAACAATGATCATGTGTTAACTAATATTTTGTCATCTATTTAAACGAATCTAACATTGTATTTGCTATCTCTTGTATCTAATCAATTATTATTGTGCCAATAAAAGAAATCCATTGTATCTTTTAACATTAAAAAAACACATTGATTTCGTTTACATGTATGACAATTCACACATTTGTTTTTGCTAAATATATTTTGTTATCTTCCCCAATTCTATATTTCTGCTAAATAAATGTACATTATTACTATATCAAATATAAAGACTGATATACTATCAATATGCTGATTCTTTCATAATATTTCTAATTAGTATGCACTCCCCGGCACATAGAACATAGCTGGGTCCATGTCACTACACTCAGTTAGAGCCATTGCCACACGTCGCTAACTAAACTCCTCCCCTTAACCGCGGGACTACATTTTTATGTCATTTTACTACTTTGTCGTCTGCCAATAATGTTTGTAAATAATGATAGAATGTGGCTTATCTCATGGATTATCTGTGGATTAGCCGTGACAGATATTTCTTCTGATATCAATCAATTGTAGGCAAAGGTGACAGTCGTTGACGTGGGACTATTCAGAAACTTTTAGGTGGAGATGGATTATTATAGTGAATATATGGGTTGTACTTATATTCTTTATTGTAAATCAAACAAAGATACAACAACAGTGCTCTTTCATCAATATGTTCTTCTTTACAGTGGAGTTAAAATGAAACCCGTTCCCCTTTATTGTTTTAATAAGATACATTCCTAGGACATCGCTTAAGAAAGTGTATTATGGATACTGTCTCAAAGTATTTAGTAAACAGGATCTCAATGTTTTTATTGGAGAAAATCCCGTAATATTTCGCAATCAATGTATCAACGATTTTTGTAGACAGGGTATTAAAGATGTTTATAGACAGGGTTTTCCATAAGCACAAATTTTAACCTGTTCTCTTTCCTTTTTTGATCTTTCATTATTTTTCTCGGATGTGAAAATTGCTGAAAATGTCATAAAACGTGATTGAAGATATGATATTATCAATCAAACAAGAACACACACACACACACACACACACCAGGTATGTAGTTTTTTTCTACCTATATACAGTTCTATATACATACAATAATATTGTTGTAAAGATACATAGATCTGTATAAACCTAATATGTTCATGTTTTCAGTTCATTATACGAATTTTCTACCATAATATAATGTTAACGAAGTACAAAAATGTGGATTTTTTTCATGTGCTTTCATAAATAAAGATACATTTGTACAAACACATACATACATGTTTTGTATATTTATTTCCTGTTTCCATAGTATTGTCCATATTTGTATTCATGTTTTTTTTTGGTAATAATACCTTTATTTGTGATATTTTCTAAACATTTTGTTTATTATCTGATGCTTTTTTTTATTTCTTCTTCTCTTTTTGTCAATAAGTTTGTTATCTAATTATAGTTTATACATAATACTGATATGGAAACATCTTACCATATTGAATTCTTTCCTTGTTGTTTTGGAAATTCATATTTTGAATGTTAATATTGAACTTAATGGAAAAAAGCATAGGTGATGACTTAATACAAGTTCAGTAATATATGCACAGCAAAATGTTTAATAAATTATGGACACATACGCACATAAGAGAGACATTTGCTTTATGCTGGTTCAGTAATATAACATATACATTGTACTATAAAAGGAAAAATAAATCATGGTCACACAGGTAATTTTGTAATAGAAGTGATTCTTAATACATGTTTGACTGCCTTTGATTAAATTCATTTAATAAATGCAGATTCATATATAGCTAATCTGGTTGTATTTTGTTTTATTCATGTGTAGATCAATTCATAATTTACTGGAATCTAGTCAAATGTAGTTACTTGAACACAGGAACAAAGCAATAGTTTATCCGTATGATTATATAAATAGCATAGGGAAACGACCATTTTTAACCTTTGGTGGTGGGAGAGGTGGGGAGGGGGGGGGGGGTGTTGACCCAAAATATTTTTGATAAAATTTGAAGAAGCCTATCGCCTTTTCTAGTTAGCCCCTCCTTCCTCTAATAGTGAAAGGTCGCTCCATAGTATGCTTTAGAAAATCGACACAAATATTAACCGGTTTTGTGGTAGGATGTTTTCTGTCTTGTCTATCAGACAATCTTAGATCTAATATAATCATTTATGGTCTTCAACGTTGCTGAATATTTTATATTAGCCAAGTCATTTTTATATTTTCATGTTTGTTTTTCCAGATATTCTCATCATTGCAACCATTGATGTTTTGATCATAACATTTTGTTATGGACTATGCTACTTAAGCACGTCCAAGTTCTTCCAGTTTTATTTTGCTACAAATAAATTTATGAAATAAAAACATATATTAGTTTTTGTCATTGATATAGAGTTAATACACTTGATCAGAAAAAAAGTGGTAATCAGAAGCCGTAATTCGAATTATGTTTTATACAATATTATGAACAAACGAAATGGGACACAATGCAACGATTGTGCAAAAAACAGATTACACAGAACACAAAAGATAAAGCAACAAGAAACTCACTAAATAAGGAGTAATGTATGGCATTATTGATGCTAACATGTTCTTCTTTTACTTTTAGATATATAACAATTTAAAAACAAAGTATTGGCTCATTTGTGCACTTTTCATATAATGCACACAACGGATAGGAATCGGCATATATGTACTAACACTTGAGTATTAATAAAATTAAATCCAAAATTTGTTGAATAGCATTGTAATGTAACAGTTGAATACATGCATGGAAGGTTCGGTTGAGCTATTGCCATAGCTTGGTAGCATGTCTGTTATTGTTGCCATATACTGTTTAGCTTAAAAATTAATTACAGTAGCCAAACATGGCAGAAATGATCACTGATTGGTCAAAATAGATTTTATATTTTGATACTGGTTCAAATTCACCATCATGATGACAGTATGTACGGTGTGTAGCAGTAAGGCGTTCTGACAGGTGAAGCTTTGAATGTCACCATTTTGTCATAAAAAGGACTTAGTAATCTAATAATATTCCATTTAAGTTTCTTATAATAGTTACTGGTAAGCAATGTACACTTGAAGATTATAATGAACAATCTACACATATATTCCAAATGAACAATAATCGGGGACAAATTTACCGTGCCATAAAACCAAGATGTAATTAATGGTCTATCCAACTTTTAATCTTTTAATATGTACTACATCTTTATATAAAAATGTGATGTATATGAATGTCATTGTTTGCTATCAGGATTTCCTTGATAAAGACCGTTTGCTAACAAGGAAGGTACTGAACCAGAATTTCCTGGTGCAGAAGTTGAATTCATCACTTTAGAAGTTTTAAGGTATCTATCTTGACTTGTATATAATTAGTTAGCCATTATATAATGTCTTTGTCACAAGTGACTACACATGTTTTGTCTGTTGTCTTAGTCACCTTTGTTTATGTGAAAATATTATTAAGCGAGTTTAGTTAAAAATATAAAAGTAGATTTCGAATGTAGTGCGTGCGACCCGTTTCTGGAATAATCTTCTTCGAGTACGCTCATAATCGAAAGATTGGAAAGTCAAATAATATAAAAGCATAAACAGGAGAGCAAAATAGTTTAAGGTTTAGCGAAGGAATATTTGCTTTGCAATAATGCAAACGGTCTTTGTTAACAGGAAGCACAATAAATAAGGCTATTTGATTAGAGGAGTTAAGAAAACAGTTGTAGTTTTAAGAAGTAGCGACCGGGCAGAAGGCCCCACAAGTGATATGTGAAATTGAATTAAATACCATGGGAACCTTCGTTTTTACTCTTTGTACCAGAACAAGTCAGTGGAATTATTTCCGAAAACCATCATAAATTATGTCACTGTAATTCAATTACTTCCTTACTATCGGAACACCAACATTCCAAGTTTTAAATAATAAAATGAAAAAAAAAAACCAAAACCCCCCACAAAATGGCATCATTACCAAACCTGTCATTTTTGACAGCTTGGTTATTCAACAGATTCGCAAATAAAACATCAGGACGTTACAAATCAACAGATGAGAGAGAATTAAAGTGAAATAATGTTTAAATTGTAAGACAATACAACAATTGGTGGACAATGTATACAAATGGCAACTGAAGTCTATATCGCACAATTTCATATTAAAAATACCCTAAATTGCGAGGAATTGCTACACTTCCCCAATCTCGAGTTTACAAATGGTAAAACACAGGGATAACACTAACCAAAAGCATTACATCTGTACATGACATCCTACCAAAAACACTTCAACACCACTTATGACAATGGTTTAATTGTCATTGCATTGTCTGTCCTAATGAATACTTCAAACTTGTCTTGAAAAAGACCGAGTGATGCATGAAATGTACTATAACATAACATAAAATATATGTTTTTGTTTATCATTAAAGAGTGCCTAAATATCACCAACACCAATAAATTATTCAACCTGAGAAAATGATATCAATATTTAGCATTATGTTCCATTCCAATGGGATATTCTATAATTGATTACCCCTTTGATATCTTAAATCTCTTCTTACTAACTAATAAATGATTGTTTGAAGATGAAAACAAAAGAAAATAACAATATGCAGTGTGCATATAAATATTACATTGCATAATTTTGCAAGCAAGGATACTGAGACAGCACTACAATCGGGTGATGTCCACGATATAAAACTAGGATTACTGTGATTATCTGAAGAACATTATTTAAAGACAAAAAAACACTTAATCTGACTTGTCACTTATCTACATGTATTATTAATTATCAAACGCAACACAAAATTCAAATCTATGGAATTTAAATGATTTTGCTATGGTACAATAACAAGTAAAATAAGTATGTATGCACTGTTGAATATATGTATATATTATATCTATATATGCAATTACTGTACCTTTGACTTCCTGATTTGACACTGAAAAGAAGTATAAGCGTAAAGAAAATAGAAATATACATTTGTTTGTGAATTTATGTTATGTGTGTACAATTAGTTATTCGACTTCCTGGTTTGACACTGTGAACAGCAATTTAAAAGTTTGTTGTAAGAATGAGGGTAAAGCAATTAGAAATTTCGACACGACGATATATATTTGGAAACTGAAAAAGTCGACCCATTCTATCGCCACGGCTACAGATACCTTTACATAGGAAAAACAACCTTCACCTTCCGTGACTTAAGAGAGTATCTCGTCTGGCCTATAGGAAATTTTCAATATCTCATAGAGAATCTGTGTAAATGTTAACTTCTGGAATAAGAACAGAGATTTTTTTAGTCTCGTATCATTATAACTTTTGTGATCATGAATCATCTATTTGATTTTTAGGTACGAAAAGTTAAGCATCCAGGTAATAACGGTGAAATCGAAAGCCTGCTTAAGCATATTTAAAAAGAGTTGAAATTCCGGAATTCTCTCCGATTCTCCTCCTTTTTAAATATTTTTTTCCATGACTAGTATATACGTCATTCCGTCATCTTTTGTAAGCTTTCTGGAAAAGGCAGGCTTGTTAAACCTTTGGTATCCATCGTTATCCTATATCAAAATGAACAACAGGACAATTTTTTTGCTTTATCATGAATGATTCAGAAAGACATTATTTTTGTGATATTAAAGATCATATTATATCACATTCATTCGGAATCGGATGAGCGACGGAATTAAGTAAATACATATCAGCCGTACCATGGGAAAATTGGGATGCATGTAAGTGACTCTCTTGTCTTCCAGAGCGGCCGGTACATTATTGGTTCATTGTATCAATTTGAACCCTTTTCTCTCTAACTAACATAAGAAATAGTATTTAAAAATGATCAAATGCCAGATGGGGGTCGGGTTCGCCATTCACTCTATTATATTTACATAGAGGAGGTTTTGTCATCTGTGTTATCTCAGGGGCACCTACTTCTTAATAAAAGTAGGTTGGTGTTTATCTCGTCGACCCAGTTTACGCCTATTCCTGAAGCCGATATCTTCAATATATTATATTATTTTGAACCATAAAATTATTAATACAGGGGTTAGGGGTCGGACAAGCCTTAATCCAATTGTACCAATTGCTCCTAATTAGGTCTCGTGTGTAAAGGGTCACACGCTAAGGATATCTACTCTCGGCTGTTCACGTACACAAAACAACGCTCTGCATGTGTTATCGAGAACAGCATTGGACCCCGCACCTCCTAAGGCCGGTCCTGGTTAGGGTTTTAGTGTTATGGGGTTTAACGCCACTTTCAACAATATTTCAGCAATATCATGGCAGTCGGTTTTATTGGTGGAGAGAACTACCGACCCCCGAAATCCAATGACAAAAACTTAATCACATAATGCTATATTGAGTATGAAGGGAATTCGGGCTCACAAAGTTAGTGGTGATAGGCAGATAGACAGTACATTTAGTTCGAAATCCAACTAGCATGCGATCAGACCACGACGGTCCCTTTATTAATACATGTAGCTATACCAATGCGATGTAATGATTTGGTCTACCGGGTGATGTCCAAGATAGACACCTATGATTAAAGTAATATTTTTTTTATTAGAATTACGAAAAATCCAAATATCTTTTAAACTATTGATTTTTAAAAAGCAAAATAAACGAGAGTTTTATTTAGAAATAGGAGTGCTAACTAAAAATGTTACAGTAATGCTTTTTATTGTTTTGGCTGAGGCTGCACTCAGATGAAATTTTGTATTTTGGTCCTATTTTGTTGTCATTTTTCGGGTGGTAGTACATGTACTTTATATAAGAGCCATTCGTACGTCAGGTATCTTACCTGTAAACTCTTTCTCTCAGCCACGTGTACTTTAGACGAACATGACAAGCATTTCTCTCATAAATTATTGCTATATTTTGCATTTTTTGTATAATGGGTAAACATTCTGACTTATCTTCGGAATGCCAACAGTTTGTAAAAAAGGTGTTTGCCTTTTTTAGTAAGGAAAGGCAACGAAGAAGCCAATTGTCTCATTTGATAGGGTATATCAAAAGACATCTAAAGCTTTGGGTGTGTCTTACACTTCAGTGCACCGTATTATCAATGGTAAGAGGCCTTGTAAGTTAAATAGACCCATAGAAAGAGCTACAAGTTTGGACGACTTTGATCATTGTGTTATTAAAAGAACAATCCACGGTTTATATTCACGGAAAATTGCTCCGACCGTCTCAATAGTACATAAGGAAATAAAAGATTCTATTAAAATATCAAAGTCTAAGCTTACTGTAACTCTCATCGATCTTGGATGTACTTATGCAAAAAATAGGTGATAATCGAAGAGTTCTGTATGATCAAGTGTCTATTATCAATGATAGGTGTAATTATCTGAGAAAGATCAAATCTTTTAGGGAAGCAGGGTATGATATCGTGTACATGGATGAAGCATGGGTTAACCAAAATCACTGCATAGATTATATGTGGCTTCCGAATGATGGGTCAGATGCCCCAAAAATATCCTCGGGTAAATGCAAACGTTTGATTGTTTTGCATGCAGGTACGCGAAGTGAGGGTTTGATTGACGGCTGCGATTTAGTGTTTCTGGCCAAATCAAAGGATGCACCAGGAGATGAGTAGTGTTGTCTTTTTTGAATGGTTTAAAAATCAATTGATGCTTGCTCTGAAAAATCCTTGCTTGGTTGTGTTAGATAATGCAAGATATCACAATGTTAAAACAGAAGATACGGTGTGCCCAAATTTTAGTCAGAAAAAAGCTGTTCTCCAAAACTATCTTGCACAACACAACATTTCGTTTTCTGCTACTGACACCAAAAAAGTATTATTTGAAAAAAAAGAAAAAAAAAAGACCCCAGTAATTTATAAAACAGATAACATTGCTAATTTACACGGACATGAAGTATTAAGAACCCCCTTTCGACACTGTGAATTTAACCCGATAGAATTAATATGAGCGCAAGTCAAAGGTTTCGTGGCTAAAAACAATACCACCTTCCGAATAAAAGATGTTAAAGAACTCACATACGCCGCTTTCGGAAAAATCACAAAAGATGTGTGAACAAAAGCAGAAGAACATGTGGTCAAAATTGAAAAAGAATACTGCAAAGAAAACTGTATAGATAGAAGTGTCATAGAACCCATTATCATTGATTTTTGTGATGATGACTCGGATGACGACACGGGTTGAAGTATAATCATATTAAGTATAAAAGACAGAGAAAAAAATGTAAACATCGAATAAATGTCACGTTAAAGCCAATGCCGAAAATATTTGTAACATATGTCTGCCAATTCATTAAGGTTTAAGAACAGTTGTAACTGTTGAAACTATCTGGGGTCAGACGAATTATTTAACTTGTATTGATTATAACACTTAAATAATACACAAAACAACTTGACACAAAACAAAAAAAAGACAAACTGGGACAGTTTATAATCCAACCGAAAACCAAACACAAAATGGGCCTCGTATTCATGAAAAGTCAAAACAAACAAACACAAAGGTCGAAACTTCGGATTCCTGTTTTGGATAAGCATTTCGAAGTGGAATAGGTTAAATATATATTTCCAAACTTTTAGTTCACGAGTTGAAAGATATAACTTGGCTTAGTAGAACAGTTACGTAAAACAATTGCAAGTATCAATGATTCATCAATACCTTTTGCAGTTTTTTAGTATTTTTTACCAATGTTAAGTTGAAGGTTGGGTAACAAATAGCTAAAAAAAATGACAGTGTCATAATGTCATAATCTACCCCTCCCCCCAAAAAAAAATCCTCCAATTGATCTGTGAGGTTCAATAATTTAAAAATGTACTAATTTTAAGAGCATTTTTTAATGAGGAAGTTGCACAATCTCAAAACTCATTTTTCGTTCCGTTTCTTACATGTATATAAATTAAAAATGTCATACAGAATCGAACAAAACGACAATGATTATATATATATGATATATGAAGACTTGATTTTTCGACTATTAAAGACAGAAGTGCTATATATTTAGTGAAAAAATAAAAATAATGAAAAATGTCCCAGTTCAAGCAATTTTCACAGGTAAAATATTTTTCAGGTAAAAATCAATGAACTCAATAGTGCGTGTAGGAGATGGTGACGGGTTCTACGGAGTACAATGAAATCTTTCGGGTGACCGTCGAGTGTCTATTGTCCTCAGGGATTTAAACCCACGGCCGCAGGCTGTTCTCTTTTATAGACTTATTCCCTCCGTATTTCATAAAACTTTATCAACATATCCTTTAAAATGCGATTGTTCCATTATGAGCAGGGCCAAATAGGTTCACTTTCTGGTCTGCAAACTTCCAAATTAAATTAGCACCCTTGATTCTCTACACAACTCTCGTTTGGCCGTAAAATTTTCAACTACAAAGAAGCATTGCAAGATATTAACATAGAAGAGTACCCTAAGAACCCTCTGACTTGTGACTGCTCCCACTCTCCTTTTCAATACAACCCATCTGGACATGTAATCACTGGTGATCTGAATATCATTCAACATGAGAGTCTCCGAAAGGTGATTTCTCATGGTCCTAAATTCAGAGAACCTCAACACATCAATTGGAAACATAATTTCAAGATAATTATGGATGCTGTTGAAGATTATGCCAGAAGGTGGATAAAGAGAGAAGTAGACCAAGATCCTGAGTTAGAGTCCTTGTCAGACTGGGTTAGAACAATTAGGTCTCTAGTACAAGGTCGGATTCACAAACTCAAAAATTGTGTTAATAGTCGACCTAAGTCTGTATTTAAAGACCAAGAAGCTGTTAAGTGTCTTTCCTCTCTTCATGACAAATATGTTATCGTTCCTGCTGACAAGGCTTCCAACAATATCGTGTTTGTATGTAAATCATATTACTTCGAATGCCTAATCAAGGAATTAGGCATAAATAGCAACACCTCTAGTAATATCACATACAAACCAACTTCGTTCGACAAAGATGAAATCCTAGCTAACCACAGATCATTCATGACCTCTTTAAACATTCCCTCTGGTAAAGAGTCTGAGGATTTACCCTACTTATATTGGATACCTAAACTCCATAAGACACCATACAAAGAAAGGTACATAGCGGGATCATCAACTTGTTCGACGAAAGAATTGTCTATTCACCTGACAAAGATTCTGTCTGCAGTAAAAGAGGGACAACAGAAATATTGTGAAACTGTTTACTCGCGTAGTGGCATAAATCACATGTGGATTTTGAAAAACTCTAAAGATCTTTTGGATAACCTTAAATCAAGATCTTTCTCTCAGGTATCCTCCATCAAAACATTTGATTTTTCAACTCTATATACCACCCTACCGCATGACAAATTAAAAACCCGCTTAAAAGAAACAATTCATAAAGCTTTTGGTCATAGAAACTATGGCTCAAAATTTGTTGTGTTAGGCTACAATTCCACATATTTTTCAAACAAAATTCATAAAGGTAAAACATGCTACTCCGAGGAACAAGTGATCAGTATGCTGGAGTTCCTCATCGATAACATATTTGTCTCCTTTGGAGGGACACTGTTTCAGCAGGTCGTCGGCATACCAATGGGTACGAATTGTGCCCCTCTTCTAGCCGATTTATTTTTATTCTCATATGAGTCGGAGTTTCTTCAAAAGCTTGTAAAAGATAAGAAGATTCATGAGGCTAGAGCCTTTAATTTCACATACAGGTATATTGATGACGTTTTATCTATCAATAATTCTAGATTTGCAGAATTTCTTCCATTGATATATCCTCCAGAGCTGGAAGTTAAAGAGACCAACGATACAGCTTCGTCCGCATCATTTTTGGACTTATACCTCGAATTTGACGACAGTGGTCAACTCAGTACTAAAATTTATGATAAGCGGGACGACTTCAATTTTAAAATCATAAATTTTCCAAACATGTGCAGCAATATACCAGCTTCTCCTGAATATGGTGTTTACATCTCGCAATTGATTCGCTATGCAAGGGCCAGTAGCAATTATTCTGATTTCCTGAAACGTCATCTTCATCTGAGAAACAGGCTACTGGACCAGGGCTATAAAAAGATTCGCCTTATTCGATCTCTTAAAAAGTTTATATTCCGATACCAATATCTTGTCGAAATATATTCCGTCTCTGCAGAAAAAATTATAAGCGATGCATTTTCATATAGTGAAAATGTATAAAGATAAAGAAGTCGCAAATGTCAAGAATTTTTTTGTCAATGTGTGACGTAAAAGTATTTTTGACGTTTACGTCACCGAATATGGTACTGCTTTGACAACTATTTTACCTATTTTGTTCCTGTATTTAAATACTGTTACAGTGACAGCCGGAACCTTTGAACCGTAATGAGAGCGGGAGGTTTGGCGCCTTAAAATCTGATTCAAACCACCATTTCTTTAGAAATGCCTGTACCAAGTCAGGGTCATTACGGTTTTCACAGTTTTCCGGTTGTTGACTGATTTTGTCTGTTTATATAATTATGAGTTTTGACTTTCCCTTTGTAAGATTGTTCGGAGTTCGGTAATTTTGTTATTACCTTTATTTACACTTCTACTTTAAAATCTACAGTTTAAAAGATATTTCAAATTTTCGTTATTCTAATAAAAAAATTATTATTTTAGTGTCCTACATCTGAGGCGCATTATTTAAAAGAAATAAAATCATCAATAGTTAATCTATCTTTATCTGCATGCATTATTAATTCTTAAGCACAACAAACAAGTTACCCTTGTGGAATTGAATAGACTGTGTTATGGGACAATAACAGGTATTATGCAATGTTAAATATTTATATTATTTTTATATATAAAATTTCCTCATCTTTTTACTTCCTGGTTTGACACTGTGTATGGCAATTTCAATAGCATGACCAGAAGATGTAATTATAAAAGAAATTAGGAATATAATGTTTGTGGATTTATGCTTTATATATTATTATGTGTGACCTGATGTGTATTGAAAAAATAATTCTTCGACTTCTTGATTCAACCGTAGCCGTTAAAATATGGTAATTATAAAATTATATATCCCCTTTTTATTTCTTTGTAAACATGGGAGTGTTAAGCATACTTTTTTAATGACGAATTCATAGTGAAAATATTTATGGGTGTATTATGTATTTATATATGTACCCCTTATATTATGTTTCTAATCTGAATACATCAAGCATGAAATGTACTTATTTATCATTTGTTTTGTATGTATTTCATGATATATTTATCCAACACGATTTCCATATCAGATGATGTTCGTGTCACTTATAGGTTAGAAAAGTTTATGATACCAAACGGGGTAATATAAATCCATAACTCGAAGAAGGACATACAATGCAATGGCCAAACGAAAAAGGACAAAAGGAGAAACAATGATCTATAAAACACAACACAGAAAACTAACGATCGAGCAATGCGAACCCCACTAACAATCGGGTTGAACTCATGTGTTCTGGAAAGGTTAGCAGTTACAAGCTTGTTAAAAACCCCGCAATAAGTCACGAATGAGGAGATGATCGTATTGTGATTACAACAAAGGGAACATACCCGTCGTCATTTATGACACATATATTCCGTAATGGTTTACCAGGTCATGGAGTCAATAAAGCAACTTTCCAAGTGATGACTTCAACTTAACCATCGTTCAGTATCATGACGGGTGTCAATAATGGAACTGCAACTACTTACTTTTCCAATGTACATGAGTTCACCTCCGGTTTTAGTAGGGTTCTTCTAATCTTTAGTGTTCTGTGTAGTGTTTTGTAGGCTATTGCTTGTCATTTTGTCTGTTATTTTATTTTGTACCTTTAATTATTATTAAATCCACGTTTTATTTTAAGTGGTCGACTTTCTATGTCAAAGTTGTTGTGTGACTATTGAATATTACTAGGTTTCATGTTAGCAGTGCATACGTAAGCACCAACGGGTATTGAGCCAGAAAATAGATTTGAACTTTGCTGCAGTAAGCCCTGTGTTCTGACTAGAACAAAAACCTTGGACAATTTTTAATCTTAATGGGTAGAAGCAATAAGATATGAATTACAAGGTATTTTATAAAAAAACAAAAAAACTTTATTTGTGCATTTTCATTTACATTTTCTAAACCATGTGAAAGTTCATGTATTAACAAGATGTTTCTTGATACTGTCCAATGCACAGGTGTGCGTCAAATATGAACCATCTCAAACTCATTTTGGGTTGTCACGGATCTAAGGAAATTGCATATGGTCTTTGAAAAGGAGGGACAGAGGTTTTTATTGAAACTTCGTCAAGCCTTGACACTCAGGCTCAGTGATGGTCAGACTATAAACTTCATTGCACTCTGAAATTCCTAGTTGCAATAACTTGTTCAAGTATTGTTATAAATACTGTTATAGTGACAGCCGGAAACTTTGAGCCGTAATGAAAGGAGGAGGTTTGGCGCTTTAAAATCTGATTCAACCCACCATTTCTTTAGAAATGCCTGTACCAAGTCAGGGTCATTACGGTTTTCACAGTTTTCCGGCTGTTGACTGATTTTGTCTGTTTATATAATTATGAGTTTTGACTTTCCCTTTGTAAGATTGTTCGGAGTTCGGTAATTTTGTTATTACCTTTATTTAATATTACATAAGACACACGTCATATTTGTAAAGAGAAGTAGTACAGATTTACAAATACATGTATAGGGTGCTATCCTTAAGATCGTGAACTCTACAATTTTGTTGTAGTCAGTATTAATATCGGTCTTTATTGTGTTCTTTTTAGCAGTGCTTGAACCTTAGCATTAAATTGTTCATGACATATTACTTTTAAGAACTAGGAAGTCTCACGCAAAGATATTTAATGTATGATCAAATGTATTCAGTCTTATGTATAACTTGTATCTTTTTTTTATTTGGTTATTTATGAAATCCAACACCCTACTCACTATGTAAACAATTCAAAGGTAAATATATACAAAATACATAGGTGATATATTTTTTTGGAATGTCAAGCTTCATTAAGCTTCAACGGTAAAACATAGTTTGAGGTATGGAAAGGGGGCTTCTTCTCCTTTCATAGAGTTGGGTTCCTAACTGAGACGTCGACACGATGGCGTTGCAACTCTACATATTGTGAAAAGCAATGTCCCAAACGGCAATATACAGTGAAATTTCACCAGGGACCTTACACCAACAGGAACTGTGCAGGCGATATGGCTATACGATGTTGCCAATAGCTTCATATTTTCCCTGTTAACATTGACATGTGAAGAAACCGGAATTAAGGGAAGGTGGGGCGTGAACTATAACTTGAAAAAGTATACCTATTCCAGCGGATGGCTGTATATATACCTTTAGATAAGGGTAATAACAAAATTACCGAACTCCGAACAATCTTACAAAGGGAAAGTCAAAACTCATAAATATATAAACAGACAAAATCAGTCAACAACCGGAAAACTGTGAAAACCGGAATGACCCTGACTTGGTACAGGCATTTCTAAAGAAATGGTGGGTTGAATCAGATTTTCAAGCGCCAAACCTCCCCCTTTCATTACGGCTCAAAGTTTCCGGCTGTCACTATAACAGTATTTACAACAATACTTGAACAAAACAGGTAAAACAGTTGTCAAATCAGCGCCAAATGTCAAAAACACTTTTACGTCACACATTGATAAAAAAAATATGTTTGACATTTTTGTTGAAACCTTATCTTTATACATTTTTCACTATATGAAAATCCATCGCTTATAATCTTTTCTGCAGAGACGGAATATATTTCGACAAGATCTTGGTATCGGAATATAAACTTTTTAAGAGATCGAATAAGGCGAATCTTTTTATAGCCCTGGTCCAGTAGCCTGTTTCTCAGATGAAGATGACGTTTCAGGAAATCAGAATAATTGCTACTGGCCCTTGCATAGCGAATCAATTGCGAGATGTAAACACCATATGCAGGAGAAGCTGGTATATTGCTGCACATATTTGGAAAATTTATGATCTTAAAATTGAAGTCGTCCCGTTTATCATAAAATTTAGTACTGATTTGACCATTGTCGGTCAAATTCGAGGTATAAGTCCAAAAATGAATGACCCCCACCACCCTTTTTAGATGTATGATTGAATCCTGTCTGATTTGTTGTAAATTCTACAATAAATTATAGTGAATCTCTACAAATGTGAACTTCTGGAATAAGAACGAATCTATTTTATTCTCATACATGTGTGTCATGGGGATTTTTGAATTGCTGAATTATTATTTGAATAGTACTATGACTACGGAAAGTAAAATTTCAAATTTACTTGTAGTCATCCCAACATTTAGAATGATTTGTATAATCAGGTGATGTCCAGGAGAATCACATATGATTATTGTGATTATCTGAGGAACATTATTCAAAAACATAAAAACTTAATCTGACTTGTCACTTATCTACATGTATTATTAATTATTACACGCAACATACAAATTCCAATTAATGTAATTGAAATGATTTTGTTATGGTACAATAACAAGTATAATAAGTATGTATGCACTGTTGATATATATATATATATATATATATATATATATACGTCTGACAATTAAACCAAACAGTGTTAGAATTATATCTGTAGCTTTAAGATTTGTGTTCTTCACTCGACGAGATGACTACAGGTCACCTGCTTAGATGTTTGTTTATATATACAAACATACATGTATAAGCAGGAGACTATATATCCAATTACTGTACCTTCAACTTCCTGATTTAACCGTGCATATCAATAGCATGAAACAAAACTTGTCAATATTAACGTAAATAAATTAGACATTTAATTTTGTTGGATTTATATTATATGTATTATTATGTGTGCACTAATGTACATTGAACAAATTGTTCTCCGACTTCCTGATTCTACACTGTGTACCACAATTTCAATAGCATGCACAGAAGCTGAAAGTACAAAAGTAAAGTAGCTAGAAATTTCGATCCAACTGCAAAAAGTCGACCCATTCTACCGCCACGTCTGTAGATACCTTAATATAGGATTAACAAGCTCCACCTTCACGTGACATACCATTTAAGAGGGTTGTGTCTCTCGTCTGATTTATAGCAAATTTTACAATATCTCATAGAGATTCTGTCTAAATGTCAACTTCTGGAATCCATTTTTATTCCTTGTGGCAAGAAATTATATTCACTGTTGTAAATGGACTGACACAAAACCATTCCTTAACATTTTCAAAGTTAAAGTTAAACAAAAAGAGAAAATCGAAAAGATTAATGCACTTATTGAAAATAAAATGTACAAACATGATAATAAATGGTGTTGCATGCATGAACTTAATTTATAGTGGTCTACTTTTGTCAACATGCAAGAAAATAATTTATACATAAGAAACTTATATTAGAAACTCATGTATATATAATTATATATAGGGGGTAAATCAAAATCTGATGACATATATTCTTAAATAAACTATGTATTTGGTTTATTGCATGGAGACAAGGGGACACAACATTTCATATGTTTGTATTGAAAATGTATGTACAAATAATGTCTTTGTCTGTGCTGTTGTGTAATGTCTGTGTTTGTTATGTATATATTTTGAAAAAGTCTAAAAAAATAAAAGTAAAAAAAAAAAAAAAAAATTTTAGAGTAATAATAATATTTGATGATAGCTCAATTTCATATTATATTCATATTCAAAATTCTGTATTAATTTGATTGTTTCTTTTTTTTGTCTTTTTTTTTTGTCAAGTACTATTTCATTGTTTGTATTTGGTCGAAATAAATCATTTGAAATTACCAAAGAAAAAAAAACTTCTGGAATCAGAACAGACATTTTTCAATCTCGTATCATTATGACTTTTGTGATAATCAATCATTATTTGAATTTTAGGTACGAAAAGTAAACATCCAGGGAATAACGGTGAAATCGGTTGACTGATTAAACATATTTAATAGGAGTTGAAATTCCGGAAATTCTCTCCGATTCGCCTCCTTTTTAAATAATCTTTCATGACCAGTACATAGGTCATTCCGTTATATTGTGTACACGTTCTGGAAAAGACAAGATTGTTAAAATTTTATTATCCATCGTCATTATATAACAAAATGAAGATCTGGTTTCCTCAACCAATAAAACTGACAGCCATGATATATCTGGTCAATTCAGTGAATGATTAAGAAAACCCTTCTTTTTATGGTGTTAAAGATCACATTATATCACATTAATTTGGAATCGGCTGAGGGACGGAATTGAGTATATACTTAACAGTAATACCGTGGGAAAGTTGGGATGTTTGTAAGTGGATATCACTTGTCTATGAGAGCGGCCGGTACACTATCTGTACATTGTTTACGTTTATCCCTATGGTGTATTTATTCCATATACCAGTTTATGCTTGCACCATAATTTCAATCTTTTACTAATACATGTAGCTATACAAAAACGACATAATGATTTGGTCTGTCAGGTGATGTCCATGATAGACATCTATGATTATTGTCCTATATCTGAGGAATATTATCTAAAAGAAAAATAAAACATCAATAGTTAATCTATCTTTATCTACTTGTACAATAATACCCCAGCAAAGTTATTGCAAATGCGGCCTCTAATATAAGTTACAGGCCGCTAATGAAGGTCGATGATACAAGGCCGCTAATAGGGGCCGATGATACAGGCTGCTGTACTAACAAGAGAATTTTACTTTAATTTGATCCATTTTGTGACAAGGTTAATATTTTTAACCTAGTCTGAATAAATGTGAAAATTAACTCGCTCTCAAACAAGACAATTACAATTTCCCGCAACTTGATATGTCAGCAAAAACATACACTCGTATGTAAATTCTCGATATGTGTTTACAATTCACCAATTCAAATAACAGAAGAAGAAAAAAACGTAATCCATGTTTGATACATTTTCTCTAGATGTCCTGTTCGTTCTTTTATAAAATGTTCATCAAATTTCATCAGCTAAAGATCCATCGCTGTACATTATGATCTGAAAAAAAATATAGAAATGTACATTCAGTTGTATATTAAGCCAAACTATTAAACAATTTTGAAAAATGGAAAAAAAAGAGACGATATGTTTATTTCCTTCATATATATCATTTCCGGAAGTTCAATGTATGTTTTGTTTAGCTTAACATGTAATAATTTCGCGTCGGAATTGATACAATGTTATTGTGCAAAATGTGTTTGTGTATCGGTTTATGAATGCCTACAAAAATATGTTTGTATATATATTACATACCTTTCTGAAACGACCAGTCTTTCCATCACTGACGAAAACTTTATAGATCAAAATTTAAGAGCGAAATCGATTCCCACATCAAATATGTGTCAGTCATCATCGTGCCCATCCAATTATATTGTGTACAACAGTTACCTGTCATTGCTTGACCTTGAACGGTCGAACGATTTTTATATAGTCGCACTCGATTGACGATAACACGATCTATGTTTTAAACTTAATTTATTAAATTGATTTGTTTTTCATTTAAGATAATAATAACATTATTCTTATAAATTACTGTTTTATATTTTACTATATCAATAAACAAAAAAGCTATCGGGGTTTATTGGTGCAAAGGGTATATATTTGATTACCTTTAATACCTGACATTTTTTTAATACACACTTGATTGGTGATATATAAATCAATAAATCAATTTTAAAGTTGTAATTGGATTAAATGTCATACCATTTTTTTTGTATAAGTTAGATACATTACTATTGAAACAACAGAATTTGCCCGTATTGGATACCAGTCTTTATTTTTCTCTTAAACCATAATACATACAGGTATAGAGATATGAAAATATGTACACTATTTACAAAATATACAGACAGGTCATAACAAGAGGCTAACCGGGAGTCGACACACCTTTATTAATAATTCTGACAAAACGACATAATTTTGGAGTTCTATTTTTGAAGTTGATGTCATTAATAGTTTGAACTTTATTATGTTTGGATTTATACGAATGTTTTTCTTTATATACATTTTTCTTTGATTGCCGAAATACTGACATTTAAATAGATAATGAAATTCATCTCCAATTTCTCCATTATTACATAAGGGACATATTCTATTCTCTCTGGCTATGTTTTTCCATCTACCATTTTCGACTGGTAACTTATGGTTTGTTGTTCTAAATTTACTTAATGTCAAATTATCCTTATCATTTAAAATATTTAAGTAGTTTTCGAAAACCAAATTATCTTTATATATTCTGTAATTCAGTGCCTTCGGAGAATCGTTTACTGAAGAAAGCCACGTTTGGAGATATTGATCAGTGAGATTTTGTTTAATTGAGTATTTCAACCACAATTCATTAATAAAAGTTTGTGACTCCCAAATATGATTAAAACCACAATTACACAATATATGTTTTACATATTTCAACCACATAAAGTTTCTATCTCTCACTCGCAACATATTATACATACATTTATAAATGATAGCAGATAGTTTTGTTTGCTTTCCACTGATTAATTTAGCCCAAAAAGATATTGTTCTAACTATTATATATATGTCTAGGGGATATCTACCTAGTTCCCCATAAACCATGTAACTTGGTGTGGAAGTTTTAAAATTAAGTAATAGTTTACAAAATCGCAAGTGTACCCTTTCTATAATTTCGTTTTTTGAAAACCCCAAACTTCACACCCATACAATAAAATAGGTTTTATTATTTTATCAAATAAGTCTAACTGGCACTGAATTGATAGGTTATGTATTTTTCCTCTTTTTAAAACTTCGAACATTGCTTTTGTGGCTTTCTCTACTTGAGCTTTTTTTGCCATTGAAAAGTTCCCAGATTTTGAAAGTAAAACACCCAGATAATTAAATTCAGACACTATTCCAATTTCCATTTCATTAAATGTGAATGTTAGATTATTTGGAAGCCTCCCTCTAGAAAAAACCAAAATTTTAGTTTTTTCGACATTAACTTTAAGTTGCCAGAAAAGACATCAAGTTGTTTTTGAAGATCCTCTTTGGTTTCCGACATTATCACTGTATCGTCGGCGTACAGTATAACGAAAAGTTTCAGATATACATTTAACTGGTTTTCAATTTCTTCAGACAATGTTGTCAACCCACTGACATCTTTTGACTGCAGATAAGATTCTAAATCATTTAGAAAAATTGAAAACAAAAACGGGTATAAGTTCTCACCCTGTCTAACACCGTTTTCACACCTAAAGAAATCAGATTTACAATTGTTATATACTACACATGATTTAATGTTATCATACATATTTAATATCAAACGATACATTTTACCATTGATATTGTTCAATAAAAGTTTGTACCATAATGCTTCACGCCAGACTTTGTCGAACGCTTTTTCAAAGTCCACGAAAGCACAAAATAATTTTTTATTTTTACTTTTGAGACATTCGAAGAAGGAATAAAGGATAAATATACTATCAATAGTGGAGTATTGTTTACGGAATCCACACTGGCTTTCGTTTAATACCTTAAATTCTTCTGAGAATGTATTTAGTCTATCGTTCAATATAGATGTGAAAAGTTTACCTAGGCAGCTTAATATGGTTATTGGTCGAAAATTGTTTGGGTCATATTTATTTCCTTTGTTTTTGAATATAGGTTTAATGCTTCCAATTAACCATATATCAGGGATAATACCTGTATCAAATATAACGTTAAATAACTTCTCGTATATGTTAATAAACTGGGTCGCGGTAGCTTTAATATACTCGTTTGTAATATAATCTTCTCCGCTAGCTTTATTACATTTTAACTTTTTTATACAATTCAAAATCTCATTTTTGTCGATATACTTATTAATTTCTTCATTTATTTGATTTGTTTCCTGAACTTCTGGTTCAGGTAAGTTTGGCGTATCTTTTTGATTAGGTTTTGGTTTAATTCCTTATAAAATTCGAAAAAAGTATCAACTGGGATGTCTGGTTGTTCTTTTCTTTTACTTTTATTTAAAATTTTCCAAAATTCTTTTGGATTTTTTGTGCGCATAGTTTTAAGTTTATTTTGCATGTCTTTTCTATGTCGTGACATACTTGTATCAAGTGTTCTTTTATACTGTCTTTCCGCTGCAGCTAACTCATTTTTAACTGCTTCTGTCTTATACCTTTTGTATTTTCTTTTCAATTTTCTATAATTTTGTCTTTGAAATTTACATTGCACAGTAAACCATGGTTTATGAGTTTTACTGTTATTTATTTGTTGCTTAGAGTTTTTTGTAGTACGTGTACCCAAAGTTTTCTTGGCCGAGTCTACAAATATTTCTGATAGGTCATGTACATACTGGTTAATAGACTGCTTACATGTGTTATCATTATTTGAGTTAATCAGTTTATTTTCTAGATCAATTACTTTCACTGTTTCTATATTTTCAATGAATTCTTGCAATTTTTCTGGGTCCCACTTGTTTATTACTTCCTCTTTATTAGATTGGTTACGAGATTCTGCCGCATTATTCGTTTTTCGTTTACTTTAATTGAAACGGAAATTGGTGAGTGTGCGTCTGAATATAATTTAGAGAATTCTAATACATTTAGCCTAACAAAATTTGACAGGATATTTACATTACATAAACAATAGTCGACAACACTCGCACCTTTACATGTTAATTTTCCCTCTACATCCCCATTTAAACGTCCATTTAGAATGAAAAAATCATTTGATTTACAAAAATCCAATAATAATTTACCAAAGTTATTTCTGGTTTTATCTCTGCTGTTTCTTTTACGTGGCAAGCTATGCATATCTAAAAAGCAAACACTATTTACAATATCAATCCCCTCTGTTGAGGGGTCATCATCATCTATTAATATAAAATCGTCATCAGTTGCAGTCCTACTATTAAAATCACCCAGTAGTCAAATGGGTTTCTTATTCACTTGAGTACTCATGCAGAAAATAAAACCCGTAATATCCAATACGGGCCGCTTCTTTTGTGTCAATAGTACTGTATCGTATACATGCATTATTAATTTTTAAACACAACAACAAGTTACCTCTGTCGTATTGAATTGATATTGTTATAGGACAATAACAGGCAGTTATCAAATGTTAAATTATATTATTATACCTCACAAAATAAAAAGAATCAATTATATTGGTTAAAAGATAATCACATGACATAAAATAATCTGGATTTGTTTCTAATCGGTGCCAACGGTTAATAACATCAATAATTACACACGTCCATTGCATAACCCTATTATTCAACGGTGTACTAACCCTCAAACATTACAACGTCCAGTGAATAACCCTAATGAAATAATACTTTAACAATTCAAATATTAAACAGTATATTTCAACTGTTTGTTCGGTATAATAGAATCGTTGAATATCCAAAATTGTCAACCCGACTAGGGATATTTCCCTCGAGCCCGAGGGAAATAACGCTAGTCGGGTTGACAATTTTGGAAAACCCGAGGGAAATAACCCTAGTCGGGTTGACAATTTTGGATATTCACCTCTTCCGAGGGCCGTAATTGTATAATATTATATATATAGATACAATAACTGTATCTTCTACTTCCTTATTTAACACTGTGTATAATAATTACAATATCATGAACAGAAGTTGTAAATATAAAAGTAAAGAAATTATAAATTTAATTTTTGTGGATTTATACTATATATATTAGTATGTGTGACCTAATGTTTATTGAAAAATTAGTTTTACGAATTCCTGAAAAAAAAAGTTGTAAGTATAACAGTAAAGAAATTAGAAATTAAATATTTGTCGAATAATATTATTTCTGTTGTTTACTACATTTTTATGCTCTATATTCAAAATATTATGTACAATAACTGATATTTAGGGTTACATGTTAAATATTTATAATACAAAAAGCAAAATATATCAATTTTTGTCTTTGCGTGAATTATATTCTTTTTTTTCGTAGCCGCTAAAATGTTGTATTTATAAGCGTATATATCCCCAATTTATTTCTATGTAAACATCAGGTTGTCAGGCGCACTTTTTTATTGACAGAATCATAGTGAAAATATATCTGGGTGTAATATATGTATTTTATGTATGTACCCCTTATATTATGTTTCTAATTTGAAGACACCAAGAAAGAAATGTATTTATTTATCATTTGTTTTGTATGTATTTCATGATATATTTATCCAACACGATTTCCATATCAGATGGTGTTCGTGTCGCTTATAAGTTAGAAACGTTTATGGTACTGTTATCGACGGCTAGCGTAGCCTAAATGTATTTTTATCCTGTTATAAGTTTATAAGGTGTTCCTCTGTGGTCTTGTTTTGTTGTGTAGTTGTCCAGCTCCAGCAATATACAATCAAGCGTATACATGGAAATATATTTATTATGTCCAGATTCTGCATTCCATTTATATAACAATAACTATACTTAATAATAATACATAAAAAAATAACCCTGATGGATGCTGGCCTTCCGAACCCCTACTAGATAGATTGTAATTTAACATTTTTCTCGCTTATATGTCAAGAATATAATGGCTGCTATATAATAAAGTTCTGTATAAGGTTGTTAAAGTGGAGGGATATATCGTATCTTAAATTCATATTCAATAACGAAACGCTCAACAAAGGCTGAAAATTTGTAGTAAACATTGTACTGGTTCCTTGTTAGCCAGATAACAATGGCGACCTCTTGCTGCTAAAATGGTAAATATTTATAAGAGTATCAGCTCCCTGGTATCGACTTTAACTCAAGTTTTCTTATTCCAAAATGTTAATTAATATACGTAATGGAGTTATTAATATATTTGGCTCAAAGAACCGTTAACTTCGTATCAAAATGCATTTAGTACCTTGTATATTATACTCAGTTATGGCTTATCTGTGTGATGCGTCCTTGACGACAGTCAGATTCGAGATATCAAAACGTCAAATCGATGCTGTATTCATACCCTCCGGGAAAATCATTGCACGGCTCACAGAGCTGAAGATCGCTTATTACTTATTACTAACAATTATATTCCTGGCTCACGGCATAGAATATGCATCTAGTTTCATCAATAAGTGAAAGTTTGTCGTTACTTCAATGAAATAGCAAAAGTTAATAATAAAACGATTAAATTCCCTATCGAAGAACCTAACTATAGCGTTTTTGTGTTACTTCATTTTAACGGAAAATAGTCCCTAAGCGGTACTTAATAAAAATACTTATTACATGTATATTACAATATTCAACAACATAATTATGAAAATGGAAGGCCAGCCATTAATTTATAATAACAATTTATTTGAATCTAATTCCTATTCAAATTACTATCAAAGTACGGTAAGCCGGAAATAACCATTCAACAAAATGGCGATCTCCTTTTAAATGAACAAGCACCTGTCACTATGGAATTCATGAGAAAGCACACAGATAACGGTGTGCTGGAGCCATTAAGGTTAATGAATAGGTAACTGAACTTGTGTTTTACAAGCTCTTTACTCCCTGAACATGTGAAATCAATTTAAATACGTAAAATCGTGATCGAGGTGCCTGAACATTACGAGTTGAATTCTACCGCAATTGACACTTATCAATTATGACTCATAATACAATATTTGGCAATGATTTAGGTAATTTCTAAAATAATACTGACCGGAATTAATAATAATCGATACAATAACTATCCAAAGATGTCTTAGTGCATTATTACCATTTAGAAATTTAACCCCAAATTCTTAAATGTCAGATATCACATTATTACTTAAAATTAATGACACATATAAAGCTTAGAACCGTACGTTTATAACAATACCAAACGCGGAAATCAAAATCCATCAATCGAAGAAGGGCAGATAATACAATGGCCAAGAGAAATAGGTCAAACAATGACCAATAAAACACAACACAGAAAACTAAAGATCGAACAATGTGAACCACACTAACAACCTGGGTGAATTCTAGTGCTCTGAAAAGGTTAGCAGTTACAAGGATGTGACAACCGCTGCAATGAGGAGATTATCGCATTGTGATTACAACAAACGAAACATACCCGTCGTCCTTTATGAAACAGATATTCCATTATGGAATACCAGGTCATGGAGTCAATCAAGGAACCTTCGAAGTGATGATTTCAACTTAACCATCGCTTAGTAACATGGCAGGTGCAACTAATGAAACTGAAACTGCTTACTCTACCAATACACATGAGTTCACCTCCGGTTTTAGTAGGTTCTTCCAATCTTTAGTGTTCTGTGTAGTGATTTGTAGACCATTGCTTGTCCTTTTGTCTGTTATTCTATTTTGAACATTGAATTAGTATTAAATCCACGTTTTATTTCCCGGAAAGTGGTCGACTTGCTATGTCAAAAGTTGTGTGACTATTGAATACTACTAGGTTTCACTCTAGCAACAAGGGGTAATGAACCGACATATCGATTCGAACTTTGCTGCAGTAAATCTGCACATGTTATTAATGTCTACGATACATCATAGCAAGTCATCTAAATAAGATTTGATTTGTATTCTGACTAGAACAAAATCATTGTGAAATGTTTAATTTTAATGGGTAGAAGCAATTATATATGATTTTGCAGGGTATTTTATAACAATAACAACTTTGTATTTCCGGGATTTATCTGTGCATGTTCTTTTACAATTTTCATACCCATGTGAAAGTCCAAGATGTTTCTTAATACTGCCCACTACACAGGTATGCTTGAAATAAGGACAATCTAAAAAAAATGTGTGGTTACGTGGAACAAAGAACATTTCATATGATTTGTGAATAGGAGGAAAATGAACAGCTAATATTACATAAGGCACACGTCATATTTATAAAGAAAAGTATTACATATTTACATATATATGAATATGCTGCAGCTTTGTCGTAGTCAGTATAAATATAAGATCTTTATTGTGTCATTTTCAGCAGTACTTGATTACGATGAACCTTAAAGTCCCACTGGCTATATATTTGACTAAAAATAAAAACACAATTCTTTTAATAATAAAATCATTTAAACTTGTTAAAACATTTAAAAAACGCAATAAAATTGGTCTTTCAGCTCGCATTACTATATAATAAAGGGGGAAACAAGTAGCGAGAATTAAGTCCTGTCATGCAATAATTCCCAACGAAGATTTTCCGTATTCATACAACCTCTGTTGAACTTGAACGCTACGCATGCGTATTGAGATTGTTGTCTATGAAAGAAACATGTCAGAATCTAGTTCGAAGCGTGGTCCAAAGAGAAGATTTACATATTGAGAAAGAAAACACCGGAAAAGAGAATCGAATGCTAAATTGAGTAATCTGAGCAGGATATAGATTGGAGACCAGTGTGATCGTTGGAATGAGCTCAGATCAGTTCTACGAGTGAAAACCAACGCTGAAGTGGCGAAAATACTTTTGGACTGGTAAGTGCAATGTTTACACTTTAACTATGAAAATAAATCGTACATTGTGGCTGATAGAAGTTATAAATTTATTCCGTAGGTGAAAACATTGAAGGAAATATATATTTATTTATCATCTATATCTTAAATGTATGTTATTTATTTCGAAATAGATGATAAAACCTGTCAAATACCAAAGGTAAAATCGAGACGAAAATATTGAGGCCAATCAAAGGGATTTTTTAAAATGCAAATTATCGCTTTTAATACGACGTCCTAAATTGCAAACAATGTTCTTTAGTGTTTTGTATCGAATTTTGCTTTAATTCTATAATCAGTAACAGAGTTCAATGTAAGTCCCAAATTAGAGTAAAGTAAAGTATTTGCTCCACAATCAAGGCATCCTGGAAATGGGCTTCTGCCCATAACTGTACTAGTAGTCACACTATATATCTATCACAGATCTTCATTACTTTTGTCATTTTACAATTTTGCAATATTCCTAGGCTATTGTCAATTTCAGCTATGATGAGAAAACTCAAGAGACACAAACAGCAGCAAAACAACTTAGATTACACGATGATAGTGTGTTTGCCACAAGTGTGCCATTGTCTGATAATACAGCATGTGCTGCATTTACGTCCACTCCAGAACGTGCCCATCAGAAGCCCAACATTACTGTTGCAGATGTTTCTGAGATTTCAGCATCAGAACATGAGATTGGTAGAATGTAAGTTTAATAAAACAACATAGTAGTGAAAGTATGTATACATTTTATTGCTGTTTATGGTATTTTAAACAATTTATGTCACTTTCGTACAGCTAGAATGAAAACATTTGAAAAATTGAAGAAGAAAAAAAGCAGTTGAAAGACTGAGACTCAGAGAGAACAATTAAGGGCCTGAAAAGTAATGCCAAATTTAGCTAAGTAAACAGCTTTGCTCACGGGAGTTAATTATACATTTTTGTATTAATAAAATACGGTATAAGTCAACAGGGTCTTGTTGTGTAATCTATATATTTACACCATGAATGATGCTTTTAATTTTCACATATGCACTTTAGTTTTGACAAATCTGACAATATTTCATTACATTGAATAAAATAGAGATTTACTCGAGTAAAATGCAAGTATTGCGTAACATGATTTTGATTTTTTGTGTTTTAACGCCACTTTCTACAATATTTTCAGCTATATCATGACGACCAGTTTTAGTGGTGGAGGAAGCCGGAGAGAACCACCGACCATGGGCAAGCAATTGGTAAACTTTATCACTTGCGGCTGCGAGTCGAGTGCACCCTTTTTTGTAATTTACAAACACAGGCTATTGTGTAACAGCTACACATGTCAGTTATATATTTTTTGTTTGTTTTAGGACAGAAGTTGAAATGTCGGGCATTGCTGTCAGCAACTATTCCACTAAAAAGCATTTGACAAATCCAGCAGTTTTATTAATATATGTATGACAAGATATACATGTGTATATGGGGGAAGTGTCAATGAGAAACCATCAAATCAATAATGTTGCTTCATACTGTTGTTGACTAATTGCCTTCACTGCAAAACATATGTACAAAATTGTAAACAAACAAAGTGTGTAAATAAATTTGGCACAGAAAATAATTTTATTTTGGATTATCTATCCGAGTCTTCCAGGCATGAAGCCAACATACTGTCCAAGTGGGTCTGGATATTTTCCCCTTATCCGCCATACACAGCAACTTGGTACCTTGAGTGGCACCTCTCACTGTTCTCCTTGCAACACACTTTCTCTCCCTCCGGCATCTCCCTGCAATAGGTGCAGGTGCACCAGGCTGAGGAGCAGGATGGATCTGGATTTCTTTCATTTTCTTGCTCCAATAAATTGAACACAAATGAAGGCTGCGTGGTTGATCTGAATTCTAAGATAAATAGAATTTTTTTTATCATCTTGTATGAATAAATCAAAAGATCTATCTTTTATGGCAACCAAAAATGAGGACCAAACAAAATACAGTCATCTGGAAAATGTCAAAAAAATCCATATATAATCAACCAAAACCATACTTTTTCCAAAAATTATTGTGAAGTCATTTCTGGATAGATTTTAACAACTTTTACACCAAAACATTCAAAATTGTCTATATTTTTTTCGTTTATTTGTTCATTATGTTTATATGAGTGGTTTTTATTTGTACATACTTTTTCCATGATTTAAATTTTTAGTTGAAATATATAGGAAAATCAGTCAATTTTTATTTGTTGTGTTAAACTATGTACAAATAAAAATCACTCATAACAACATAATGAGTAAATAAACCCCCAAAAAAATATTGTTTTGGTTGATTATGCAGGGATTTTTTTTTTACATTTCCCAATACTTTTGACAGATAACTGTAGTACAGAAATTACAGTAAAATTTATTGTTGTATAGGGTAACTTCGACAATTTATGTAACCTCGATACACTTAGAATCAAAACATTTAGAAAACAGAAAATCAAAGAATTTAGAGGGCTAACAGAGAAATGAAAGAGCTTACGCGGTACGATTTCCGTTAGGACTGTTACACTTTGCAAGTTCTTCATACTGATAGCGAATATAATAAGGATAAAATCCTAAAATATTTAATTTGCGAACATTATTTACTGAATAATGCGGATTCATTCAGAATTGTTTTACGAATACAACATATTTATTGTTCACTTGGTATTTCCCTTATCGTACCCCAATTTTGTCAAAATACTTTTTTTTACAATTAACTTTATTTCTCCTCTCTCGAGCTATGCACAAATTACTAACGTACTTTTCTTTTTTAAAACCATGCGGAATGACCACTTTTCATCGGGAAAACATTTGAAATAAAAGAATAATATAGTGAGAAAAGAGTAAATGTGCTTACCTCTTCCATCGCTGTTTATTTATAGTTGGAACAACACGATCATTCGGCAATCGTATACGGCCGAGTAGTTACGATTGGATCTTTCGACAGACTCCGTAAATTTGCCGATAATTAAACAGTCGCCATCTTTTGATGCAGCATCCTGGAATTCGTCACATATATCAACACGAAAATGAGTAAAACATTATTTTATTAATAATAAAGCATGCATAGTACATTTTTTGGAGAATGCAGCTCATTAAAAAAACGGTTGTATCTTAGGCAGTGGGGCTTTAATATCAATATAAGATTTATTAAGTCTGATGTATTCCATGTATCTGGTTTTGTTTTCTTTAATTTTTATTTTATGTTTTGGGTTTATGGATGAAATGGATGAAATCCAACAACTATATAAACAATTCATAGGTAAAAATACACAAAGTACACATGTAAGAGTACATCTGTAAACAGATGTCAAGCTTTATTAAGCTTCAAAAGTAAAACATGGCTTGGGGTATGTAAAGGGGTCTTCTTCTTCAATAGATGTGGCTTCTTAACTGAGACGTGGATGCTTCGCAGCACTACATATGGTAAAAAACAAAGGCGCTCAAGACGGCTTTGCACAGTGCAATTTCTTAAGAGACCCTTCAATAACAGGAACTAACCACATAATTCCTGTGCAGACATTATAGCTATGCAATATAGCATATAGCCTCGTACATTTTGCTGTTAATATTGACATTTGAGGAAAACGGGATTAAGTGAAAGTGAGACGGAAACTATAATTTGAAATGGTATTGATAGAAAGAACAATTTTAATATACCAAAGGGGTAATCAGAAGCCCTAAATCGATGGAGAGTAAAACAAAATACAATGGCCATAGGAAAAAAGAAAAGAGAACAAACAGTGGTCTACATAACACTACACAGAAAACTAAACTTTGAAGAACACGAACACCTCTACAAATATTCCACATCTCCAAATATCTGCAACCGTTACTGAAATGGAGGTTCAAATGTGCTAAACAAATCTGTTAGGGAATGAATACCATTTCATTTTACAGAATGCCGAGATAAATTATTTTCACTAGATGATTCAGAGAAAATTTAAACTAAAATAATAGTGTCTACTTATTCAAAAGACTTTTTTTTAAAGCTTTCAAATCTAATCCCATATACCATTTAAGAAACATCTTAGTTTGTCTAAAATCTTTTATATTAAAGAGAAAGATGACAAATATGTTGTCTGTTGAACAATATTTTCAAGTTGATCAATCTGTTGTTCACTACACCAATGCATGTAATTCAAGATTAATCACTTCGCGTCGTAGACAATCTATATAGATGTATATTTGACCTAGATATGTAATTTCCTGCTGCCTGAGAAAAAAATTATCTGCCTAAAGCCATTCTTAACAGAAAATTTAACTTCTCTGCAGTTATCGGTCATGATCTTCTGTAGAACCATGTCACGAAATCTGAATGGAGTTAACAAAATGCCAGATTTTCGACCCTAGTGATTGACATGACATCCACCGCTTAAGCTTTGAATCTGGAACTGCGGACACATCAGTTTCTAGTCGGTGATTTATTCTGGTGGCAAAGAGTCTATATATGAACGTTCCCATCGTAGTCAAATCGCTTCGAATGCAGATTGGGACATTTTTTTTAAAGTTTTTTTCCACTGAAGTAATAGACCTTGACCATGGGGCATATGCTGACACATTCAACAGACCTGTAATATGTGAGACCTGAATGCATAATTAAAGATAAGAGCAATGGAATAGGTGTTATTTGCAAACAAAAATACAATATAGCAATGAATGTCCTTTATGTTTTCAAGTTCTGACGCTATAATCACTAAGTATGTCACTTGCATGTGACCTGTAATGGGTTTTTTCCGATCTCTCATTTTCAATTGATTGTTAATCTGTCTCTCCAATTCAGAATCACTGGCAGTCTGGTTACTTTTGTATTGGTGAGAAGGTTTCCAACCATCAGCAAAAACATCTGTAATCTTAACCAGTTTACTACTATGGTAGGCCTTCCCTAGTAATACAATTAGGGTTCCCGGTCGTGCTCGAAATTGAGATTGCCTGATATCAATATCATAAAGAGAGCGTGCACAATCTTCAAGATATTGAGAATTAAGTAATTACCCGGCTTTATTCCCCCTCGTATTTCGAGTTATCATAAGAGTCCGCCTTCATTTTTTCTCACCTTGAGAGGAAACTGGCTCTTTTGATCCCGGAAACATTTTAACTTCAATAAAGGAATTTTGGCCATAACTTAGAATTGTCATTACCTGACTTTCGACAGCCATTAGAACATCTTGAAAGGAAACATCTTGCTCTTGTCTAGAGTCACCTATGCAAGCCGACGAGAACATTCAAGTTGCAAAATTGCGTATGAAAACGTCCACGGCTCTAACGCTCTGAAACGAGATCTTACCAAAAACATCACTGAAGCGGGGAAAACCCGCTGCCAAATGCATCATCTTCCCAATGCCATATTCCCAAAGGAAAATAATTCAATTCTAATTCCTTTTGGTTAATGCAAACGTATATATATATATTGTAGTGAGCATGATCCGATTTTAACCTTAGCATGGAGATGTAAGCGTCTTTTTTAATAATATAGTATACCTTTATCTGCTTTGAATGAGGATACCGTCCAATAGAAAGGGATTTGCAATTTCCCAAGATTGATTTTCTCAAACTATATTTTTGATTCATAATAGACAAGATTGTAGATGTGGAATTTTACGTACATTGACAATTCCAATGGATAAGATAAAAAGTTTAATATTGGCTATAAGACAAAAAATAAGTCAAACATTTCATTATCGTTGACAATGGTCTGATACAGAATGAAATCAATCACTTCCTATAGATATATAAGATAATGTCTTTACTTTTCAGATTTCAAATTCCATACTGCATGCATTACAGTAATATTGAAAGGAGCTAATGAAAAGACATTTCTACAAAGGCAGCAACAACTAATACATACATTTTTGTACTTCAAATGAAGCAACGTTTGATACAGACATCTTTGAGCCATTACCTTTAAAGATCCAATGACTAAAAGTTGATAAAAACATTTTTGCATTCATTGTATCGATACAAATAAAATGAAATAAAACCTGATGCAGACATATTGATGATACCTGTGCTTATCAAGGCCAAAGGGAACAAAAGATTCAGATAATCCAATAGTTGAAATAGGAAAAGACAATTAACCATGAATTTGAATATAGTGGTTTTAAATTTGAATATTTTTGTACTATATATGTCAAATTGTTATGAATGCAAAAAGATATAATCAAATTATACAGAGGAGTTTATAAACTTAGCAGTCATCTCAGATTATGTTTATATTGGAGGCAAAACTAACTTAATAAAATTAAACTCAGCTTTGGGGATTGTGAATAGCAAGCCCACGAGGGGAACTAACTGGTTGTTAGCTCCTTATGAAGTGAAGAACGAAGACATCATATTGATATCATGTGATTATAAAGGAGAGTATGAATCAGACTGCATTGGTTATAGGAGTAACTTATCAATAGTTACTGATTATGACAATGAAGATATTAAGATTAAGAAGCCACATGCAAGATATACGACAACTACTGTAGGATCTAGCAACTTCTTAACAATAGCATCATCTGATTGCTTAAGTTATCGTTCTCCTGGACAATGTTCTGCAATATCAATATATCAGGAACAACCTAAGCCTTTTCATGCTCATGGAAAATACGCAGTAAAATATTTAGATATAAAGAACTTCAGTTTTGATTTCAGAACTGTTGTTGGAAATGGACGTTATACATATTTTCTCTTCGTTTTCAATAATACTGTTTCAAAGCTTGGTAAATTGTGCACTGATGCAAATTATTTTACTAATCCACTTAATGCATATGAAGATGTACCAATTTACTGTTCACACAATGGAGTTAATTTTACTACAGCACAAGATTTAATGTTTTGGAATGATGACTTATTAGTGGCTTTTACTGATGGTACATCCAGTGTTATTTGCAGGATTACAAATCTTTATGATAATTTTGAAATATCAAGGATAGACAGACTAAAGTGTCCGATCGGACAACTGAAGAACAAATACTTTTATAATCCAAGTTTGAGTGTGTGTTATGATGAAACAAAGAATAAATGTCAATCATCTAAAGAAGTGAGTATAA